>QEPC01007061.1:938556-953660 GCA_003113815.1 Sphenodon punctatus
GCGGCCATGTCTGTGTCCCGCCCCTGCCCGGTGCCTTCTGGGAGTTTTGACCACGGCGGGGGTTCGGCTGCACGTCTGTTGTGCTGCCCCGGTCCGTGATGGTTCGGCCCGGTTCCCGGCCGTGGTCCAGGTCCCGTCACGTCTGTTTGGGTCATTTTTCCACCCCGGGGCGTGATTGTGCTGTTCACCCCCCCGGGGGTTCACTGTGGTGAACCGCCCGCCCGTAACGTCTGAAATCACCCTTAGTTTTGTCACGGAATTATTTTGAGTTTAATAATAATTTTTACTTGCAAACCAAAGGGATGAGTATGGGCAGCCCGTTATCAGCCGAACTAGCCATTCTATTCATGAGTGAATGGGGAAATTTTTTTATCTACAACCTTTCATCAATTCTATTTTCTTTTGGCGTAGATTTATTGATGACATTTTAATTTTATGGATAGGTGATGAGGACTGTCTTGTGGAATTTAATTTATGGTTAAATAGTTTACACAATACAATAAAATTTAGTATGTAATTTGACAAGCATCAAATACATTTTCTGGATTTGTGGATCAGTATAGAAGGGGGTAAATTGGCAACTCACACCTACATAAAACCTACTGATCAAAACACATATCTTCAATATACAAGTCACCATCCTAGACATCTCCTTAGAAATATCCCCTTTAATCAGTTCAGATGGATCAAAAAGAATTGCTCAGATAAATTCCAATTTTGGAATGAAGCAAAATCCATGAGTGGGAGTTTCAGAGACAGGGGCTACCCAGAATATATTATATCCAACAATTTACAGCGAGTAGCAGGGCTCACCAGAAAGTCTCTACTCCAAGGATCTAGTTCCAGCCAAAAAGACACAAGACAGGATAGTTTGTGTTACTACATTTAATAATTACACCAACCAGTTGAGGAAGATCATTTTAAAACACTGGTCTACCATTGACCATATTAAAGACTGCCAGACTCCACCTTTATTTGCTTATAAGGGTGGCAGGAATCTGAGTGATCATATTGTCAGGGCTCGATTACCATCACTATCTCAGAGAACTTTGGATATTAAAAAAATTATGGGAAATTTTCCCGGTGGCCAGCGTATTAATTGTCCTTTTAGTGCAAAGATAAAAACATTTCATGACAGTAAAAATAATTTGATTTCATATTAATGATTTCATCATCTGTAACACAACAGGGGTGATTTATGTGATTCAGTGCCCGTGCAGAAAGTTGTACGTGGGGAAAACTAGTCGACAGCTGAGAATTAGAATCACTGAACATCAGAGTAGATTAAAGAAAAGAACTGCTTCAGCTCCCCTTGTTGAACACTACAATGTGTATCACAAGGACAGCAATCTGTTCTCTTTCTGGGGCATTGAAAGAGTAACCCTCCCTATCAATCCCAAATTATTAGCCTCTAGAGAAGTTTTTTGGATACTTACATTAGACTCCGTTGAACCTCGGGGTTTAAATGACTTTTTGGACTCTATAATCTGATAAATTGTAGTATTTTATCTAACTGTGTTTAGGCAATTAGGCTATTTGCTAATTTATTTTATTTATTTATTTTATTTTATAGATTTATACCCCGCCCCTCCTGCAAAAGCAGCCCAGGGCGGCTTCCAGCAATAAAAACATCTAAATACAATCTAAAATCATCCATAACAATAAATATAAATTATTAAAACAGGGCTACAAACATTATGAATAATACATCAGGTGGGGGAGCTAAAAAACCCTCACCCTACCCTCCCATCCTCCCCAAAGGCCTGGGCGAACAGCCAGGTTTTGCAATGACGCCAAAATGTCAATAGGCAATTACGCTGAAATGTCAATAATTTCAAGAATGGATCACTTATTTTCAGTATTACTGCTGGTGGCAGAAAGAGACCAGTCAATAAGGATACAGCTGTCATGTGTTTACTGACGGCACCCTTATAAAGTAAGGCTCATTCGGCATGGACTCCATGCAGAGGCTTGTTAAAACGCCAGCCCCAGAAGGATGTCAGGCTGATATATTACTTTGATCTGAAAAACAGAGGGGGATGACCAATTAGAAATAATGGGGATTTGCAATTGTCAATAGCCTATAACGATCCAAGCTTCTGAAGCCCCAAGGCTTGGAGGGACTCCCACCCCACTCCACCTCCTCCAAAGTGCTTTCACTGCACCCCTGAGGCTTCCTGGGAGGGAGTGGTACCTTTCCCACACTCCAACTAGCCAAACTGCTTTCACTGCTTGCCCACAGGCTTCCTGGGAGGAAGGGATCCCTTCCCCCCACTCCCCAATAGCAAACCTCTTTCACTGCACCCCCAAGGCAGGACAAGGCAAGTTCATAGGCGACAACAGAGACAAGGGGGTGGCCAGTTAGAAATAATGGGAATTTGGGATTGCCAGTAACCTATCAATTTGAACTCCTGAAGCCCCAAGGCTTCCTGGGAGGGAGGAGGCCCTCTTCTCTCCCTCCCCCCCCGGCACTCTCCCACACTGTCATTTGATTATTTGTGCATAGTCCTTTGGATAACAGTAAGTGACCCTCCTTATCACTCCACCTGTTCACCATGAACACTTTGGACATTTCATACACTGACTTCCACACACTGACTTCTTGTTGCTCTTGTACTCCAGTCCATTCCCTCCTCAGCAACTGATGCTCTCCCTAAGCTCCCTTCTTCACTGTTCCACCACACTGCCTTCTCCCTGTTTCTCTACGAACTCAAATATCACTCCAGCTATTCCCTGTTTCTATCCCCTTGTAAAAGCACCTTTAAGTTTCCTCCATGTCCTCATCCATGGTCCCTTCCTTGGCATTCCATCCATACTCCATGGCCTCCCAATGTGCTCACGCCTGTCATCACAACCAAACATTACTCATTCCATCTGCTCTTCTGGGTGTTCTTGCATCTGTCATTCCACCCAGATCCATGTCATTCCAGCTGCCTCCAGTGGCCTTACTATTGTTGTTCCACCAAACCCCTCGTTATTCCAGCCCTCTTGGAATCCTCCCGCCCATCATTCCATCCAGTGCTTTATCATTTCAGCCACTGTCCATGTCCTTGCACAAGTCATTCCACCCATCTCTCTGTCATTTCAGCCACTCTTCAAGGGGATGGCCAATTAGAAGTCATGGGCATTCTGCCTTGCCAATAGAGGCACAAAGGTTTCAAGAAAAAAACATAGGATACAATAGAAGCAAGGGATGGCCAGTTAGAAGGGGCACGCCCATAGGGGATTATACAGGACCAGGCTGTTCCATCCTCTTACACTGAGACAAAGGGCAAGATTCAGTGTCCACAGAAAGGGGATCATGCTCCCTCCCCCCGCCACCTGTATTGATGGGTTTTGAAGATTGGACTTAGGTTTCATTCCTCTCACTCTCTGCAGGGGCTGGTGGTGCTGGGGGCCTGTTGCCTGGCGTTGGTGGTGTTGGTGGTGTGAGTCAGGGTGGCCTTGTTCCTGGTGTCGGCATGATCCCTGGTGCGGCAGGGGCCGGGGTTGGAGGTGAGTTTGAGGGTTTGATGAGCTGACAGGCCTGCTGGATTCTGTGCAATGGTTTCTGATCCCGAGTCTCTTCCCATTTGAATTCCTAGGAATTGGCAGTCCAGCGGCAGCAGCGAAGGCAGCAGCAAAAGCAGCAGCCTATGGTGAGCTGCTTCTTCTGCAGTGACTGTTGGCAAGGGACTGGCCAGCTCTCCAGCAGTCAGTGCACACATGAGGTTGGAAAGTTCATACTGAGAAGGGGCAGAGCAGACTGCCCCTGGCAATGAGTCTCGGAGGCTACAAGGTCCGTACCCTGGAGGGGAATGGGGCTTAGACTAGAAGGAGCACAGGCACAGTCTCCCCCAACTCCGAGCTGGAGGCTGCCTGCTACTCCTGAGCTGTGTGTGATGATGTACTCTCACAATAGCTGCATTCCTCATGCTGGTGGAGTGGCAGGGCAAGAAATCCCTGACGGGGAATGCCATTCACATGACACAAACACTGATCAGCCTCTTGGAGCCTGCAGGTCCATTGCATTTGCTGGGCTGCTCCTGTCTTGACTTCATGTGAAATTTTTCCCAGGGGCTGGACGTGTGCCAGGGGTTGGACTGGCACCTGGCATTGGAGGCGTCGGAGGACTGGCACCTGGCGTCGGAGGACTGGCACCTGGCGTAGGAGGACTGGCACCTGGTTTTGGAGGTAAATGAATCTGGCATGGTCACAGTCTGGGCCTCTTTCCTGGAATGACCAGCAGTGGCTATTCCAGGGGAGGGTAGTGGTCCTTGCATCTATCTCAGTTCTCCCATTCATCCCCACTGCAGTCCTTGGACTAGGAGCATCCACTCTGGCAGGAGTTTGCCCTCGCTGTCCCTGGCTCTCCCTGCAGCATAGCATAGAATTCCCTCACAATCAGCTCAGCTGGTGTCCTTGTTGGATGGGATATCCCTTGGGAATGTGTCTCAGATTTGTTACCAACCTCAAGAAGGGCCCTATGTGGCCTGAAAACTTGCATACCCTCCCCAGCAGAAATTGCTCCAATGAAAGATCTCTTCTGAACTCTTTTTGTCTCCATGTCATAGCCATGTGTCTCTCTCTTCCTCTCTCCTTCTCTCCCTCCCCCCAGGAGTTGGAAGTCCAGCAGCGGCAGCAGCAGCTAAAGCAGCCGCCAAAGCAGCCAAATATGGTGAGTGAGTTGGCCGCTTTCTGCTCAGACTGTTTTCTCAGCACATCTGCTCTGGAGCCCTGGCAGAGAGCATTGGTCAGGCTGGACAGAGGGAATGCTCCTTGCTGGCTGAACCTCCTTGGGAATGATGGCATGTGCCACCCCACTGAAGGAAGCCATGCTCTCGGTGAACATGGACTGAGGCTGGTATCTCCGCCATGTTCTAACAGCAGCCCATCCTAGTGCAAGGTTTGCTGAATCTGAGTCGGAGAAGCTTGTCTGTGTGGGTCTCTGCCTCTGTCTTTCTCGGTTCTCATGCCCCGGAGACACCAGAACTGCTTATTTTAGGTGATGAATCTAAACAACTGTCACAAGTGAATGTGACATTAGAAGAGGCTTTAGAGCAGATGATAAACTAAATGGTAACAAGTCACCAGGACCAGATAGGATTCACCCAAGAGTTCTTGTGGAACTCAAGTATGGAATTGCAGATAATATGTAACTTTTCACCAAAATCAGTCTCTGTACGTGAGGATTGGAACACGGTGAATGTAATGCCAATTTTTGAAAAATGCTTCAGAGGTGATCCTTGAAACTATACACCAATGAGCCTAGTGTCAGTACCAGGCAAATTAGTGAAGACCATTATGAAGAATAGAATTATTAGGCATATAGACAAACATGACACGACGGGAAGAGCCATCCTGATTTATATAAAAGGAAGTCCTGCCTTGCCAATCTACTAGAATTCCTTGAGAGTGTCAACAAGCATATGGAATGGGTGATCCAATTGATATAGCATGTTTGGATTTTCAGAAAGCATTTGATGTGATCCCTTATCAAAGACCCTTGAGAAAACAGTCACGAGATAAAAGGAAAAGTTTTCTCATGAACCACTAATTAGTTAAACAATTTGGCTTGCAAGCGAAAAATTAAATTTAAGAAAAACAAACAAAAAGAATTAGTTAAAAGATAGGAAACAAAGGGTAGGAATAAATGGTCAGTTTGCACGATGGACAAAAGTAAACAGCAGGATGCTTCAGGGATCTGTACTGGGACTGGTGATTAAAATGCATTAATGTTCTGGACAAGGGGGTGAAGTGTGAGGTGATGAAATATACAGATGACACAGAGTTATTCAAGATAGTTCAATCCAGAGTAGACTGCAAAACGTTTTAGAAGGATCTGTGCCTGGGCAATGAACTGGCAGATGAAATTCAATGTTGATAAGAGCAACAATGCACATAGGAAAAAATGTCCTAATTATATGTACACAATGTTGGGTTCCAAATTGTGTGTTATTACCACTTAGGAAAAGGAAGTGGAGTCATTAAGAATTGCCAGATCAGATCAGATCAATGGTTTATGTAGACCAGCATCCTGTCTGTAACAGTGGCAGCTTTGGTCACTTCACAGAAGTGCACAACAGGTGCGATCATAATGAAGCGATCAGTTTCCTGCTATTCACTCTCAACCTCCAACACTCAAAGATCTCGTCACCTGACCCCTCCCACCATTGTGGATGGTTCACTGAAAACATCCGTTCAATGCACAGTGGCGAACAAAAAGGTAAACTGTTTGTTGGGAGTTATTGGGAAAACGGAGAATGTCATAAATGAATGCCACTATTTTAATCCATGGTGGACCAGCCTTTTGAAAATTGTGTGCAACTGCTTTCCGCACCTCCAAAAGGATATCTTAAAACTGAAAAAGGTTCAGAGAAGGGTAACAAAGATGGCCAAAGGTATGGAATGGCTTCTGTACAAGGAGTGGCCCAATAGGTTAGGTCTATCAGCTTAAAGAAGAGACAGCTGAGGAGGAATATGATAGAAGTTTATAAAATCATGTGTTGCAGAGCAAGTAGTTAATTATTTATTAGTTATTTACCCTTTCTCAAAATACTAGAACTAGGGGACACCTTATGAAATTCATTGGCAGCAGTTTAGAAACAAACAAAAGGCAGTACTTTCTCCCCACAATGCACAATTAATCAGTGGAACTCATTGCCCCTAGACCTGCTCCGGGGGTGGCCAGTCCCACATCCCCCATGTGCAGTCCTGACAGCACCGGGTTTAAACAGACCTAGCAGCTGCCACAGTCCCCCCACACAGTGTCCCCCTCCACTGCACCATAGAGCTGTGGGCGTATTGGCTGCCGCCCACAATTCTCTTGAGATTTTCCAGAGCACCAGACCATGTCTGCTCTGCCTCACACCCAGGTGACCTGCCTTTAAACAGACAGGCCACCCGGGGGGTGAGGCAGAACAGAGGCATGGGTCCAGTCCATGTAAAAGCACCTATTGTGAGGGCCAATAGCATAACTGGGTTCAAAAAATGATTGGATAAGCTTTTTGAGGATAGATCCATAAATAGCTACTGGTCAGGTTGGTCAGGGGATGGGAGTGAATAGCAGCAAATGAAGCACTCCATTACAAGCTATTGTGTGCTCTGTAGCAACCAAAGCCACCACTTGGAAACAGGATGCTGGGATGGATAGACCATTGGTCTGACCCAGTCAGGCACTTCTTACGTTCTCATGCCCACTTCCATTGCAGTTACCCAAATGCCTGTCTCCCTTTCAGTGTACACTAAGTCCTGCTTTCAGGCCCTGCACATTCCACAGCCAATCTGCCTTTACATCCCTGCTTATCTAACTTGTACCTCAAACTCTTTATAGGAGCTGGCAGGGCTGGAGGAGGCCTGGTTCCCGGAGGTGGCCTGACACCTGGCTTTGGGGGTGTTAATGGCTTAGCACCTGGCGGGGTTGGGCAGCTGGTGCCTGGTGTCGGCGTTGGTCCTGGTGGTGTTGGAGGTAAAAGTGCTCAGGGATGAATGTGCCAGGGTCTCCAGTTGGTGTCATGTCTTCTGTGCAAACCATTTAGGCTCTGAGATGGTAAATGCTGCAGTACGTGAGATCAGCCAGCTGGAGAGGAGGGGAGCAGAGTTGGGGAAAGAGCCCTGCCCAACTGAGACCAGGAGGGAGCTAACTCTACAGACACTTCTTCAGGAAAACCCCCACAGCAGCTGCAGAGGACTAGGACAGAGGCAATAGAATTCCCTAGGTAGGAATGAGCCAGGTTGCAGCCAGTCCAGAAAAGATAGGGCCAGATCCAGGGAAGCTGGATGTAGAAACGTCCTCTTAACGTAGGAATATTTGACTTGCCCATTAGAAAAAGGAAAATGCTACCCTAGTTAATTTTTTATGTTCCGTTAAACATAATATTCCACCCCCTGGGGCTGGGACTTATTATTTCTAGTCCAGGGCTTCTATGTTTGAGATTCTGTGGGCCTCAATCCTATGCCAGGACTTCTCGCACTCATGTTGTCGGACATATGGGACCCATACGCTTGGTTGGAAAGGGATCTGATTCTTCACATCTCAGCTGCTACAGGCCCTGGGAGGGCAACTGCCAACATGACGGGGAACCCGTTGTCTGGGAGGATGGGTGTTTTGAGTGTGTGAGTAGCAACGGCCATTTTTACACAGACGGAGGTGGGTTGGGGGATGGGTGTTTGGCCATGGTGGGTGGAGATGGGTCCATGTCCATTTACACGGACACACACCCACCTACACCCACGGAGACTCCTCTGGTTTTCCGGAGGGCTCCATGGGTAGAGGTGGGTGGAGATGGGTGTGCAATAGGTGGAGGCAGATGTTGTGCAGGAGCGCACACCCATCCTGCTCAGTGTTCACACGAGTGAACGAGCAGACAGCCATCCCCACACCCACCGCCAGCTGTTTAGATGGACGCCCCCCCCCCAACATCCGCCCAAACACTTGGGGGGGGCGGGCATCCGTGTAAAAACAGCCAAATGAGAGGCCAGAGACTGGGAAAGAGAATTCCATTCCTAGATATGCTGTGGACCTAAATCTCCAAACTAGAGGGAACAAGCGATTGATACTCTATGGAATGACTGCAACTGTCCTTACAGGGCTTTTCTTTCCTGGCATCCCACTTGCTCTCTCTTTGCCCTGAAAAAAGGTATGTTTCAGATCCATGGAATCACAGAGCCCAGAGCCCACAGGGATGAGCCCTTAGCTGTCTGTGAGAGGATCCTGTCAGTGATTTAATGCTTGCTGATCTGCTAGGAACAGTCCACTCCAGTGCTCCAAACCAACAGAGTTCAGGACTCTCCCACAATCTGGAAAAGATTAAACCTCAAGACAATAGGATTCAGAACAAGCACAAAACTGCCGGGGTTACATAGGCTGGTAAAGGAACACATTTCCTGTTCTAAGCTCTGTTAGAAATTCCCGGTGCTGTGAAGCTAAACTCTCCTACCTGAATCCCTACTGCTGGTTGGGCTAAATCCACTCCATCAGTGGCTGCCCATACAAGTGACACAACATATGGGGAAACGGTCACTCTTACAAGTCTCGTTTATGATTCGTGGACCCTTTCATCCCTGCCCAAGACACAGATTTAATTAGAATGTCCCACAATGCTCTGATTAAAGAGTGGTGTCACGATGCTCTCAAATATAAGAGATGGAGACAAAGGGTGAAAACAGACATGAAGCTAACCACACTTTAACCACACTTGGTGGTCATTTATGCATGTTGCAGGGCTGTATAGGGCACCAATACAGCCCTGCAACATGCATAAATGACCACCAAGTGTGGTTAAAGTGTGGTTAGCGTCATGTCTGTTTTCACCCAAAGTTAGAGTATGTAAGCTTCCCTAACAGTCCCCTCCCAAGTGAGTCCTGTCATCATATATGACTATCGTGCATTTGCTTACCCTGTAGTTCTGACTTGTTACATGCATGAGGAAGGGTTTTCTGTGGCCCAAAAGTTTCCACACACTTGCCAACAGAAGTTGGTCCAATAAAAGAGACCACCTGAACTCCTTTGTTTCTACTACGGCCAGTCTCCCCTAAATGTCCCTTCTCTCCCTGCCAAACTGCTTGGAGACACCAGTGTGTTTTCTGCTGAGATCCAGCCTGGGTGCTTGAGTGTATTTCCCTCCTTGCTGTCATTTTGCAGGTTAACCTTTTTCCTTTCCCCCTTGCTGACTGAGGCCATCGACCAAACGGCTCCCAGGTATTCACTCCCTAGGCGTCGGCACCGCAGACTTCCTTAGTTTACTGAGGATCTGCAGTTGCTGAAGCAAGAAGGGCAGCAGTTAGAGTGATGGTGGCGCTGTTCTCGTGCTGAAGCTGACAGATTGCGACATAGAGCCAGTTTGCGAGCCTATGCCATGGCTGTGTAGGCCGCAAAAAAGGAGTTCTTTGCTACCCTCATAGCATCAGCAAAGTCTCATCCAGTGGAGCTTTTCGGAGTGGTGTGGGGGGCTGGTTGGTCCGGCCTCCCTCTGCCTGGAACTGGAGTTTTCTAGTGCGCGCTGTGACATGTTTGTTCATTGGTTCGCTGATAAAATTGCTTGTATTCACCACAACCTCGATGCTGCACTTATTACAGTAGGATAACCAGAGGTTATGGAAGCCCCTCCTTGTCTGGTTTCATGGGATCAGTTTTGGTGGGTGTTGCTCATCAATGCGGGGGATGTCCTTGGGGCAGTCAGAGCCACCTCTTGCTAATTAGATCCATGCCCATCCTGGCTGGTTAAGGCCAGAAGGGAGACATGAGGGCTGTTGCTTGCAGGGGTGGTCAGTGCCTCCCTTCGGGAGGGCAGGGTGCCAAGCTGCTTCCATGAGGCAGTGGTACAGCCTCTGCTCAAGAAACCATCATTTGACATTGACTCCCTTGCCAGCTATCGGTCTGTCTCTATTGAACAGGTAGTGGCTCGGCAGCTGCAGGAGCATCTGGACTGCATAGGTTTTCTGGATCCCCCACAATCCGGCTTTCATTCATGCTGTCACACTGAGACTGCAGCTGTGGCTTTGGTCGACAACCTCCTCAGGGAATTGGATATGGGTCTATCGACCCTGCTGTTTCTGTTAGATCTGTCGACTGCTTTTGATACCGTTGACCACGAGATGTTGATGACTCGCGACAGAGCCAGAGTGGGCAGAATGGTTCTTGAATGGTTCAGCTCCTTCCTGGCCAGAAGAACTCAGCGGCTGGTGCTCGGAGACAGTTCATCTCCCCGAGACCTCTCATGTGGAGTCCCACAGGGTTCCATCTTATCCCCTCTCCTGTTCAACATGTATATGCAGCCGCTGGGTGAGGTCGTGAAACCGTTTGGAGTGCGGTGTCATCAATATGCTGATGACACCCAACTCTGCCTCTCTTATTCATCTGACCCAGACCTGGCAGTCTCGGTGCTTTACTCAGTGTTTGGTGGCTGTGGGGGACTAGATGAGGGTGAGCCATCTGAAGCTGAATCCCAACAAGACGGAGGTGATGTTAGTGGGTAAGGCAGTGGTGTGGCATTCCCTTTCATTGATAGGGTTTGCCCCACACTGGTCCCCCAGGTTCTTTGTCTGGGAGTGCTCCTTGATTCCCAGCTCTGCCTGGATCTCCAGGTGGGAGATGTGGTGAGGTGTGCATCTCACCAATTACATCTCGTACAACGGCTTTGGCTGTTTGTCTCCGACTCCGACCTGGCCACTATCCATGCTTTTATCACCTCAAGACTAGACTATTGTAATGCGTTCTGCATGGGGCTACCCATGGTGATGGTTTGGAGACTGCAGCTGGTGCAGAATGCGGTCCTAATGGGGACGGGTCGCCGTGAGCACATTACACCACTGCTCTGAGCTCTGCACTGGCTGCAAATAGTCTTCCGGGCCCGATTCAAGGTGTTGGTGCTTATCTATAAAGCCCTATACGGCCTGGGCCCCACCTATCTGCGGGACCACCTCACCTACCCCCACCCCCAGCTTCTGGATCGACCCCTGCAGTCTGCCGGGAGCGCCTTTCTCGAAGTCCCCTGAGTGGCTCAGGGTGTGACTATGGAGAGGGCATTTTCGGTGACCATGTCTAGGCTGTGGAACTCCCTTCCAGTGAAGGCCTGGGTGACCCCGGATGTCCCCTCCTTTCGCTGACAATATAAGACCTGGCTGTTCCGCCAGGCTTTCAGTGAGGGAGATGGGTGGGGGGGTTATTTTGTTTATTTTTTTAATAATTGGATTATATTGTTTTATGTGTGTGTGTGTATATATATATATATATAATAATAATATTTTTATCTTGTGTATGTTAGCCCCCCCAAGCTGCTTTGGCAGGAGGGGCAGGGTAAAAAATTGTAACATAAATATTCCTCTGTCTCCTTCCTCACAGCTTCTTCCTTATTTTACCACCACTGGACTCACAGGTCCATTAGCTGCCAAGTGGCTCTATTCTCTTGCTCCTATGACATTTCTCCCAGTGCGGCCACTCCATGTCTGATATCTGTCTTGATCCTAAAAGAAAACCTGTACAACACTCTTAAAAGATGAGCCTTGGAACTAAAATTCATAATTTAATTGGATACTAAAATAATGGACTTAACTCAGACTTAGGGTTTTCAAACCACTATAAATAATCTGTAAGTAACTGACAGTCTGCTCTCAGCTGTATACTCAACCTCTGCATTACCGCTGTGAACTCAGTTCCTTTTATATATAATTTCCCTTCACCTGGAAAGCTGCTTTCCACTACGCCCCAGCGCTAATGTTTGCTTTAACTTATTCCTCTATCTGCATATTCTGTAGTCTATTACCTATTGTCTCTTGGTATTATGTCTTACACCAATTTTTACAGCATTGTTTTAAATGTCTTATATCTGTCTTTTCCCCACCTACAGCCCCTTCCTGAATTATTTTTACTATCCACTTCCACCCAAGTCACTGCCTCCTCTCATATGTACTTGTCTTAGGCCCATTTTACACAAGATGCTTCCACGCATGGACATCCATCATCCACGTGGGGGAGCATCTCGTGTAAATGTGGAGGTGCATGGGTGGACACTCCTGCAACCCACACTTTCCCACCCCCCATCCACAGAGCAACTGGTGAAAATGTAGGTTGCACCGTGGGTGGAGAATGGGTGTGCACCTGTCTGCACCTGCACCCCCGCAGCATCCGCCCCAGTAGCGGTCCATATAAAAAGGGCCTTAGTCTGTAGTTCTGACTTATTACATCCCTGAGGAAGGGGCCCTGTATAAAAGATATCACCTAAACTCCTTCATCTCCATCTATTGTATTGACAGACAAGCATCCCAGAATCTTTCTAGACAGATAGATAGGCAATCCCAAAATTTCTCTAGGGAGTCCACTCTGTACCACATGGCAGGAACTGGTGCACACATGGTTAGGAGGTAGAGGATGATGAGTCAGTGCAGCATTTGACAGGGAGGGTTCCCCTGGGAACATGTCACCAATACCTGTCTCTCTCCACAGTTGGGAGCCTGGCAGCAGCAGCAGCAGCAGCTAAAGCAGCCAAGTATGGTGAGTTGTCCTTCCCCAAGCCTGGGCTAGCATCATGCAGCTGGCATTCCTTTCCTGGCCCTGGGGAAGCCATGCTGCAAGTTTTAGGGAAGGGCAGTCCTCTGTTTGCTCTGTATGGAGACAGAGGGCCTGAACCTGGGGATAAAACAAACCCCATAGGCCATGATGGGACCTGGGTGGACTGTTGTGATCAAGGGTTTGCCCTGCCATGCTCCTCTTGCTGCCAGCACACCAGGTCAAAGGGGTCTGATCTCCCACAATTTGGATGATGAGTAGGGGGATCCATGCACCGGCTTCGATACCCCTTGTGTTTCATTCCCTGCTCCTTTTCTCCCATTGCAGCCAGAACAGCTGTCATTAACGCTTGATGCTCCTTTCAGGTGCTGGAGCTGGTGGTGTGCCTGGCTTCGTGCCCGGAGCTGGTGGTGTGCCTGGCTTCGTGCCCGGAGCTGGTGGTGTGCCCGGCTTCGTGCCCGGAGCTGGTGGTGTGCCTGTTGTGACTCCTGGTGTTGGTGTGCCTGGTGCAGGTAAGAGCTCCAGGGTGCCTGCCGGAAGGAGGGTGAACTAAGACATGCCAGTGAGAGTGGGGTTCAGGGAACTGGGATGGGATTGAGAGTGCTGGGTGGCTCTGAATGAGAAGTGACCCCCTCCTACTGCCTGCAAAGCTGACCACAGTGAGGGGGAGGATTCTGACCCTAACAGCCTTGTTCCTCCTTGTCTTACAGGAATTCCTCAGATCGGAGCACAGCCAGGTGCCAAGCCCCCCAAATACGGTACGCCCTGCCCCTGGCTCAGCCAATAAGAAGCGTCCTGGTGCTATGGTCCTGTCACTGGTGAATGAGGAGCTGAGTCTTAGTTGTTATAGCACAGAGCTTGCAACTAGAAATGCACCTGCACGGGGTACTGTCCACATAAAGCTACGCTTCTCTGAGGCTGAACCACAGTCCTTGTGAGATTTCAGACCTAACAGTATCCCCTGGGCTGTGCTGCCCCCTCCTGGCCACTTCAGGAAGCCCAAACTCTGAGCCATTCAGCTGTGCTTTAACAGGCAGCACTCCCAAAGAGTCTTACTCCTCTGCCACCAGGCCACCATCTGTGTTATTCCATCTCCCATAGCCTTGGGCAATGGGTGCTGGTGGCTCTGCCCCTTTGTCTGATGGGATTGGCCCCTCAGCCTTGTGGGGGTGGGGCATGCTGGGAGCAGAGCTGCATGTTTGGCTTTAAAAGCACCTGGATTGCATTCTGGAAAATTGTGGCAGTGATTCTGCGCGTTTTTAAACGAGATGCTTGTCTCCCCCCCTTAAGTACTTTCCAGGGTCCTTTGTTTGATTTTCCCGCCAGGTGACTCTGTGCTTTCAGTCACGTCCACAGGAAGAAATCCATTTGCAACTCAATGGTCTATTATGTGTCTGCAGAGGTGTTTAAGCTTTTTCTGAATACACACTCGGCATGACTTTGAATTTCTCCATTGCATGAACTGAGTTTCCAGTTCTCAGCTTTCACATTACATACATGTTCAACCTTTATCTTTACATATTTGTCAGACCTGTAGTCTACATGTAGCCCAGTATCTCCTTATGACAACCATCAAATGACCTTTACACTTCGATGTGGAGGGATAGCTAACTGGAAACAAAGAAGGTGGAAAGGAGAAAATAAAATCTATTCTTTAATGAATAATGTACAAAAAAATACACAATGGTCTGCTAGGCAGATGCAATATTAAAAAAAAACTATATGTTGTACAGCATCTCACAATTTGTTATAACCAATAAAAAATAAAAATCCAACCAATAAAAAGATGTCTAATACATACAACCCCCCGTGGGGGAAACCCAAACACATTATGGGAGACCAGTGTCACGGGATTGGGGTTCCTCACGCCCACTTTACCAGGTTTGAGTGACTCAGTTTCCCTTGCGCACAGTTATCTTGAATCAGTTTCTCTCACTGGCTAATTCAAGAGTGCCACAATGAAACTTCTTCTCACCCAAGGGCCCGATCCTTCCCGTTTACAGACTCTTTACTCTCTGGGTTCGCAAGAGCTTGAGGGCTCTTGTAGCTCACTTGTGTTCCAATATTAGACACTAGACCACTTCTTCATAAAGTAAGAAGTATATTTATTGATTACATA
>QEPC01007061.1:958443-1031586 GCA_003113815.1 Sphenodon punctatus
GACAAACTATTCACAGTCAACTTTCCCAAGGAAATACAAGCACACTCGTTGGTAGTGAATTTATCCAATAGGATTCTAACACAAACTGAAAGGATGATTTTGGAAAAGGGCTTATCTTTTGTTCCCACTCCCAAGTATGATGCTTTTCACAATAGTATTGAAATGTACCAATTTTGTAGGAAGATCAGATTAAGTGATTGGTTTAAAAACAATATTGGTGATTGCAGCAGAAATTCCTCCATGGCTAATTTTAGACCCAAGTCCACTTTTGTGCCACCCACTAGTAATCCCAGGATTAAAGTTTTTGAAGAACTGATAGAGGTTGAATTAAAGAAACTGGATAGTGCCCCAAAACAAGTTTGGCAAAATATGAGTAGGATAGAAAGATCAGCATTAGATTAATTAAATAAAGACTCAAGTATTGTCATCAAGCCTGCAGATAAAAGTGGTGCTGTTGTGATTTGTGATAAAGATTGCTATGTATTAGAGACTCTCACAATTGAGAGTCTCTAATACATAGATAAGACCATAGATAAATCATTTGTAGAGGATGTGAGTAAAAATATCAAAATATTGATTATGAAGGACTATGACCATCCAAATTAGTCAGCAGGAGTCTTATTAGAGAGTGATGAATGAATTCCTCTTTTCTGTTTGCTCCCAAAGATTCATAAGAACAAAAAAAAACCACCAGGAAGTCCTATAGTATTGGGGAACAGATCGATCTTGGAGCCATTATCCCAGTATTTAGACCCTCTTTTGAGACCATTTTTTCCTTTATTAAAATCCTATGTGAGAGATTCACAAGATTTGCTTAAATAAATATATAATAAATAAACAAGATTTGTTTAAATAAATCTTTAAACAAATCTTTAAAATAGAAATATATTCTTCATCAGTTAGGAGAAGTTCTATATAAAATGTAATTCTTTTGTCTTTAGAGGTTAAGGTTATAATGTTAGTAATTAGATAGTTGTTGTACTCTACTCCTAACTAATGAAGAATATATTTTTATTTATTCTTCTCTGAGGACTGGTATCCAAAACACTAGAGGCAGTTAAGGAACTGAGGGGATGTGCCCCGCCCCTCTCTCTTATACTCCAGCACTCTTGTGAGACTGCGGATGCAGGAGGGGGAGGGGCAGGGACACTCCAACATGCTTCCAGAACTTTCTTCAGAGGAAGCATCTAGAGAACTGCTCTTAAAGGGACAGTATCCAACCCTAATGAGGGCATCACATGTTCCCATAAGTGAGAATCACGGAGCCACGCAAAGAAGAACTAAGGTAAACATCTGGAGCGAGCAAGTTCCGCACTGAGAAACTTGTCATAGCAAAGGCTTGTTGCCCACTGACTTAAGGTGCAATGGCAGGATCTCCAAACAGCAGGTGGCATCTGAGCACAGATAGTCAGTAGGGTGCAGTACCAGGAGTAGAGCTTGAATGTAGGCAGGGCCTTGGCGTTCAGGACCTTAAAAACCAGCAGCACAATTTCCAATTCAGTCTGCTGCTCAAGAGGCAGAACTCAGGGCAGGTGTAATATGATTGTGGTTGCCCAAACCAGTAAGCAGCTGCACTGCTGCATTCTGAACAAATTGCAAGTGATGAAGAAGCATCGCTGGAAGCCCATGTAAGATGGGAGACCTATAGGCAGGGAGTAGCTATCTGAGCATATTTGGAGTGAGTGTTGATATGGGGTTGGGGTGGGCGAGTGAGTAGCCAGGCCAGGCTCAGAGTGAGGCTGCTCTGACCATTTGCTCTCTTGACTGGCAGGTGTTCCAGGGGCTGGAGTGGCCGGAGTTGGTGGAGTCCCAGGTAGGCAGAGTGGTGGTGATGGGCTGTTTGCAGAGATGGGGGGAGGGAGGTGTTTTTCTAATCTTTTCCATAGAAGCAGATGGTGCAGAAGCGCTCAGCCACCCAGTGCTCCAGTCCGCCCCATTAGCACACAGTACACACTCCATCCAGCACGGTGAGCCAGCACTCGCACACCAGGAGGGACTGAGAGTGACAGCTCACTGCTTCCAGGAGTGCTTGAGAACTCGTACCCAAACCAGCCAGAGTGAGACAGAATGAGAGTGTAGCTCAGAGAGCAGTGGGCACGACCCCAGCACAGCACCTCCTGGGCACCTGGGGGGGGTGGGGGGGTGCAGGGGGTCTGCCCTCCTCCCATTGTCAACCTGTGGTTCTTTCTCTTTCCCAGGAGCACTTGGAATCGGTGGGCTGGGAGCCGGAGGGCTTGGAGCTGGTGAGTGACACCATCTGGATCCTCCTCTCCTGTCTTAGTTTCCAAAAGGCCTTACTTCATAGTTCCTTTGGTGCAGCCCTTCTCTGGCTGGTAAGATATGATGATGCAAATGAAGCTGAACAAGTTGATCTCAACCAACAGAGAGAGAGAGAGAGAGAGAGAGAAGATCCTTCTTTGTCTTGTTCCCCCCCACCCCTTAAGTACCTTTACAGGGTCCTTTGTTTGATTTTTCCCGCCAGGTGACTGTGCTTTCAGTCACGTCCACAGGAAGAAATCCATTTGCAACTCAATGGTCTATGTGTCTGCAGAGGTGTTTAGGCTTTTTCTGAATACACATTCGACATGACTTTGCATTTCTCCATTGCATGAAGTGAGTTTCCAGTTCTCAGCTTTCACATTACATACATGTTTACCTTTACATATTTGTTAGACCTGTAGTCTACATGTAGTCCAGTATCTCCTTATAAGAAACTCCTAAGGCTGCAGTCCATCCAGCCTGGGAATCAGGTCTTTCGCGAGACACAGTGGGTGCAGAGCATGTTGCAATTGTGGCTCACTGGAGCACTTATAACATGCCTGCCCCTCAGAGGAAGATGTGGTTGGCAGTTTTGTGAGGGGGAAGGAGTAGATCCTGACACAGGTGTACTCGATGCTAACCCAAGGGGACAAGAAAGCAATGGGCTGCAAGAAGTCCAACATTGCATTGTCTAGACCTGGAGAGACTGCTCAGAGACTGGCTGGAAATATTTTACTGCCTGGATGGCAGTTATCAGACTTGCATGCCTGAGTTTGGAGAGTGGGAAGAGAGAATTCACGGCTTTAGTGCTTGCAGACGGTGGGACCGATCCCAAGCCCCACAGATCACCATACGAAGCATATGCGGCGTGTGCACGCAGACTGTGCAGGGAGTCTTGGGATCAGCCCCAACAAGTCCGCTGCTGTTTGGGATGGAGACAGTGGGTAATGGTTCCTATTAACTCTTCATCACCTAGAGTAGGGTGAGGTGAAGCTATAGGCATTCTGCAACCAAGAAACACAAGTTCTGTGTGCAGAAAATCCAGATTCTGCAAGCAAATTATATTATGCAAATAAACTAAATAATACAAACGATGTGCATCATGCAAATGAGTTCTTCATAGCTCACCGCAATTCTCAGTTATGGGATCAATCTGCTACTCCACAGGCAGCCAGAACGCTGTTCGTCAGTAGTTGCTAGGCAGACTGCTAGAACAGTCTAGAAGGGTGACTCCCCCCTCCCACTCCTCCAACTTGATTCCAAGTCTGTCAGCTAAAATATATATTATAGTTGTAGCTAGTTTTGTTAGTCTTATAGTTTACTTAGATAGTTAACTAGGCATGGGGCTCCCCTCTACACACATCCAACCCCCCACTTGGGGTCTTCACCCTTTAGTATGTCTAAGAGATCCAGATTCCAGCATAGCCTCTCATGTCTGGCAACGCTATCCATTACAGACTAACATGACAAATGTGTCGCTTGCTTAGGAGAGGGACACGATACTAAAAACTGTAAGGCCTGCACTGCCCTCTTTGCCAGAGCCCACAAAGATAGAATGCTTCAGCTCAAAGATATTAGAATGAGAAAGACACTACAGGGAGGCGACGAGGGTCCTATCTGACTGGACTCGATAACACTCAGTCCCCCTCGGAATCCCCCATGGCACCACAGACCAGTCTAGTTCCTCTGGGTCTAATACCCATTCTGCAACACCTCCCCGCTCAGTCACCTGCTGCTCAAACACACACATTGATGTTGCATCTGCCAGCACTGCCCCAGCAACTCTACCTCCAACAGCACCGCCCCATCCATAAACCTTACCCAAGGCTCGGAGATCCCACTGGGGCAGCCCCCTCCTTCCTCTCCTCTTCAAGAGGAACCCCAGGAGGAGCAAACCTGCAAGAAAAGGAGGAAGAAAAAGAGGTGGGCGAGAACCTCCTCTCCTTCAGAGTCACTCCCAGACCAAGATATTGATTGTGGAGCTGACTGAGCCCCCAACCAAGGGGCCCCATGCATAACTAGAGATCATATACTCAGACGATGAGACAAGTCCCCTGGAGCCACCAAGTCATACTCAGCACAGGAGTCACTCGAGAGCATCCCGATGCCCAGTTCTGCTGAGGTCTTCCTCTCCGCGCCACGGATCCCTGCAGCCCTGCCTGGCACAGAGGCCAAGACCCTCATCTGTGTCCTACTCTCGCTCCCGTTCATGATCCCTCTATGGGGAATTACTCTCCCTGCAGCTGCTGCTGGCCACACTAATGCTCCAAAGACACTTAGCCCGGAGGAAGCTCGCCTGGCCCCGAGCCTTTTGACATTCCGGCAAAGTTGTAAAACCTGGCTGTTCGCCCAGGCCTTTGGGGAGGGGGGGGTTAGAGGATTTTATCTCCCCTACCCTATTTGTTTATTGTTTTATTGAGTTCCCGGGCCCTGTTTTAATACTTGAATTGTTTTTGATATGTTTTAATTGTTTTTAGATATATTTTATATGTATTGTTTTTATTGTTGTGAGCCGCCCCGAGCTGTTTTTAGGAGGGGCGGGGTAAAAATCAAATAAATAAATTAAATAATGAAAGAAGCTAGCATGAACGGGACCACTACTACTATTTCCACACTCCAGCACAGCACCATTGGCACCAGGAGCATACAAGATCCCACTTTCCCTCTCCCCAAAGGCAAAGACACCACAGGAGCCACACCAGGGAAGGGCTTCACCCCCACCCCTTTAGAAGTGGCCATGCCTGCACCCACAGCCTCTGACTTCCCCACTTCCACACCTGATGCAGCTTCTGGGACCTACCTTTCTTTCCAATGAGAAAGAAAAATGGGAGACATCTAAAGAAACCAATGTGGCTGCACAAAGAGGTTTTTGATGAGCTGAGAATTAAAAAGGAGACATATAAGAAATGGAAGATGGGACAAGTCATGAAGGATATAGGCAGACAAGTAACCCAGACTTGTAGGGACGGTGTCAGGAAGGCAAAAGCACAGAATGAGCTGAGGCTAGCAAGAGATGCTGAGAACAACAAAAAGAGGGTTTTCAGGTATGTTAGAAGAAGAAGATGAAAAAGGAAGCGGTAGGTCCGCTGGTCAGTGAAGATGGTGAAATGTTAACAGGTGACAAAGAGAAGGCCAAACTACTCAACTCCTGTTTTGCCTCTGTCTTCTCCCAAAAGGGAAACTGTGTCCAACCTGGCAAAAGTTAGCATGAATGATGAGGGGAAAGGATTGCAGCCCAGGATATATAGACTTGGTCAGAGAATATCTAGCTAAGCTAAACAATTTCAAGTCTTTGGGGTCGGATGAATGGCATCCTAGGTTATGGAAGGAAAATTCTGATGTACCCTTAGAACCACCGTCTATCATCTTTGAGAACTCCTGGAGAACAGATGAGGTGCCAGAAGACTGGCGACAGACCAATGTTGCTCCTATCATCAAAAAGGAGGATCTGGGAAAGTATAGACCAGTCAGCCTGACATTAATACCTGGAAAGATACTAGAACACATTATAAAGCAGACCTACTCACAATGACGACGGGAGTCACTCCCTTTGCCGGACTGAAAATGAGACCTCTTCAACATAGGCTCAGTTCACTATTTGTTCCATTTGTCCACTCCATGGTCAACAAGGGCACAATACCAGGCAAAATCTTCTCATCCCTCCAAAGGTGGACAAAACCTCAGCATGCACTCAGGAGAGTTCCTTTCCACTCAGCAGACACAACCAGGACAATCGCAACAGATGTGTGGTTCCTGGAATAGGGAGCCCACCTCTACAACCTCCCCACTCAAGGCACTTGGAACGAAGAGGAGTCTTCCCTATACCTAAACATGCTAGAGCTTCAGGCCATTAACTGAGCCCTGAAGTCTTTTGCCAAATGTATCATCGGTCATCCCATACAAATTGCCACAGACAGCACATCTACTGTGTGGTACCTGAACTGAAAAGGCGGTGCCAGGTCTCTGACTCTTTTCGCAGAAGCTGAGAAGACCTGGGCATGGTGCATGAGACAGCATACGACTCCAATAGCAATCCACCTTGCCGGTTCCTCAAACATACCTGAGGACGAGTTAAGTGGGTCATGTTTTGATCACCACGAGTGGAGTCTCTACCCTGAAGTGGTCAACAAACCATTTATGGCCTGGGGGACCCTCAGCATCAGTCTCTTCACAACAAGAGTGTAGCAGGGTGCAGTCTGACTGGGCAGTGGCCCCTTTAAGATAGCAGCGAATGCCGGTCTGAAGGCTGGGCTGTGACAGAGGACTACGGTATACAGTTGGAAAAGGACTTGGCAAGGCAGCCCTGTAGGAGTTGGTATAACCCAATTAGACATAAACTGGAGAGTGGGATGATATTGGCTCTTTAATTTTATTTATTTATTTATTTGCATTTCTACCATGACCTTCCCCTGAGGCTCAGGGCAGCTTCCATAATAAAAACAAATACAATAAGACTCCATTAAACTCTTTAAAACCCAGCTTCCCCCCTAAACTCTCCCACCTCATCCCCTATTTATTTATTTATTTATTTAAGGCTGGAGAGACTGGAGGGCTAGCCACACCCACTCTGGAATATAAGAAAAGCCAGATCCAGAGGAAAGTCAAGTCTGTGCCTGGCTGCAGGTCTGAGAGGAGCTCTGCTGAGAGCTAGGTTCAGCAGGAACCAGGGTGCTTGCTGTCCAGGGTGCTGAACCCTATGCTGAGTAAGCCTGGAGCAGTCAGTAACTGGATTGAGGAGAGGAACCCTGCTGGAGCTGCACTCCTGGGGGAACCTCTCCAGGGTCCTGAACCCAGGCTGAGCTGCAGGGGAAGAATGAAGGCCAGAGCTGGCTGGGTTAGGCTTTTTATGCTGTCCAGGGTCTTGAACAGATTGGCTGAGGAAGCCTGAAGCCCTCATGAACTTTGAGATACGGCCAAGCCTAAGAGGCTGTGGGCTTGAGTAGCCAGCCAGAGGTAATTACCTGACTGAGATGGGGCCAGAGACAGGGCCGAAGTTGCTGGAGGACTATTTTCTGGCAACAGAGACTGCATGATGGTGGAGAGCTGTATAGAACTGCAAGTAAGGACTTTGTATACAAATGGTGTGAAGGGACTTAAAGAGATATTACCTTATTTATATTTTATTTATTTATTTAATAATTTATATCCCACTCCCTCCAGCCACATGGCAGTTAAAACAACAACAATCAACCTTGAGTAGATTCCCTGAGAAAGTGACTAACCTAATTCCCTATAAGAAAGTGACTTTCAAGCGGGCCTGATCCTGCTAGGACTTATCCTGGCATGACTGCACCCTCTTAAAAAGAGTAAATGTGCAGGCCCCCAGCTACTGCAGCAGGGCAGGTCACATCCCGGGTTCCATGTGAGATGCATTTCTCCTCCATTGGAAAAACACCCTCTTCTACATGTTCCCACTGGTTCCCTGTGTCCTCTACAAACCTCAGAGGAGCAAAGTGTCTCTCATTTTCCTAGCATCCAACTGGCCAAGACAGCCCTGGTACGCAGCACTTCTCCAAATGGCAGCCCAAGTCATCCACCTACCACTCTGGTGAGATCTCCTCTCCGGGCAGAACAGACTCATTTTTCACCACATTCTCAAATCCTTACACCTCTCTGCCTGGTTGATACTCCCCTAAACTTTGGCTTCTCTCCCAACGTGGCTTCCATCATCCAGAACACAAGGAAGGAGTTCACGAGATCCACCTATGCTGCAAAATGGAACAGATTTAATGCCTGGATCACAAGTAGCAACATGTCACACTCTTCATTTACTGTCCAAACTATACTTACTTACCCATTACACTTGCCCAGTAAAGGTATTTCCTTGTTTTCCATAATAGTGCACTTGGCAGCCATATCAACTCATCTTCAAATTCTGCAAAACAAATCTATTCTCACTCTTTCATCAAATCTTTCTGGAAAAGCCTATGTAATACTTACCTTCCAGTACACCATCCCAGGCCCCAATGGGACCTTAACTTAGTCTTAACTACCTTTATGCAACCTCCCTTTGACCCACTAGCCACGTGCTCCTTTGTCCACTTACCTATAAAGGTAATTTTCCTCGTAGCAATAACCTCGGCATGAAGAGTTAGCAAACTGGCAGCATTCAAGACCTCCCAAACATACCTATATTTCCACCAAGACAAGAAGTTTTCACCTCAGAACTGACCTATCCTTTGTACCTAAGTGTGGCAGCGATGGGCTTGCATGTGATTAGTCTTTGCAGGATTAGGCCCCAAACAGTCACTCTTGGGAATTAGCTCAGTGTCCTTTATTTTACATATACAGTCTCAATCTCTATCACTAGCCCAGCCAGACCCCTGCCTCTGGCTAGCTTATCTCAGTCACTTTTGCCAGGCACAAACCTCTGGCTCCCAAAGTCTCTTTTAACCAGGCACAAGCCTTCTGGCTCTTACAAGCACAGGCAAGTATTGATCTAGAAGTATTGATCTATAAGGCCCTTCACAGTCTGGGCCCCTCGTATCTCAGGAACCGCCTCGCCCTCCGCGCCCCAGAGCGGCTCCTTCGGTCTGCCAGGGGTGCCTTCTTGGAGGTCCCCCGTGTTAAGCGGGGGGTCACAATAGAGAGGGCATTCTCAGTAGCTGCGCCGCACCTTTGGAACTCCCGGAGGAAGCTCGCCTGGCCCCGAGCCTTTTAACATTCTGGCGAAATTGTAAAACCTGGCTGTTCGCCCAGGCCTTGGGGGAGCGGGGAGGGGTTTTATTCCTTCATCCTTATTTATTGTTTTATTTTATGTTGTTCCCTAGTCCTGTTTTAATGGTTGGTATTTTTAAAGTATTTTAATGTATTTTATAGATTGGGTTTATATTTGTATTTTATTTTTATTGTAAGCCGCCCTGAGCTGTTTTAGAAGGGGTGGGGTAAAAATCTAATAAATAAATAAAATCTCTTTGACTTCTGGGTCAGGCACTCTTCCTCTGCACCCCAGCACGCCTTCCCAAACACCCTCTGGGCTTAGTCTAGACTAGAGACAGAGCTCACTTCCTGTCTGTGTCTTTTCCCAACTGCCCCTTCCTCTGACT
This sequence comes from Sphenodon punctatus, assembly GCA_003113815.1. NCBI lineage: Eukaryota > Metazoa > Chordata > Lepidosauria > Sphenodontia > Sphenodontidae > Sphenodon > Sphenodon punctatus. The sequence goes on from QEPC01007061.1 coordinate 967,749, forward strand.
CTTCAGCTTCTTAGTCTCTCTGGCTGGCTCAGCCATGGCCCTATCCAGCTGCTAATCAATTAAGCACTGTCCCCAGTCTCTGGCAGTGCCTGCAGCCTTGCTAACCCAGAGGCAGCTGGCACTAGCTGTGCTCTCTTAAAGGGCCCATGCCCCACAGAGATTCTGCCCTGCTACAATAAAGTTGTCTCCTCCTTCCAAACAACTTCCTTACTTGTTTTCTTTCCCAAACCCCTCTCATCCCCAGCTCAAGCTTCCCTTCACACCCTGGACCTCAGAAGGGCCTTGCAGTTGCTATTCAACACTGAATGTACTATGCCTATTAGAGCATCTTATGCTCTGTTCATCTTATATGACGGTTGTTGCATCAGAGTCCCAGTTTCCTTACAGACTTTTGAAGTGGCTCCTTGAATGCATATACCTCCCCTACTCTACCACAGAAAGAGCTCCCCCAGAAGGTATTCAAGCACACTCCACCAGAGCTGTATCTACCTTGATAGCCAACTTCCATTGCATACCATTTGACCAGATTTCCAAAGCTGCAGCGTGGTCATCTCTCCATATATTCACCAAACATTATCATATAGACTTGGCAGCCAGAAAAGAGACTGCCTTTGGGAGAGTGGTCCCTTCATCTTGCTCTCTCTCTCTCTTTTTTTTTTTTAATAAAGAAAAGGGAAAGCATTCTTTAAATTAATGAGTGATCTGTTCTTACCACATAAAGTTGATTCTTACCTCATACCCACCTCTGTTGGTTCTTTCACTCCTTACTACTCTCCCATAAGTGAGAATCGCAGTGGCCCTTGAAGAGTAGAAATTAAGGTTACTTACCAGTAACTGGGTTCTTTGAAAGAGCTCTGCATATGCTCACTACCCACCCATCCTGCAGTCTACTCAGTTCCTTTCTGTCAGGGATGGAAGGAACTGAGGTGGGGAGGCTCTGCCCCCCCTCCTTTTTTTTTTTAATCTCCTCTCCTCTCATGTTGCCAAAAGCCCATGCAGTGGAGAGGAGTGGAAGAGGGGAGCAAGAGGCAATATCCTCACATCCCTTCTGGACTGTACTAGCAGTCTGCCTAGCAACTGCTGATGAACAGTGTTCCAGCTGCCTGCAGAGCAGTAGAGCAATCCCGTAAGAGAGAATATGCAGAGCTCTCAGAGAACCCAGTTACTGGTAAGTAACCTGAATTTTCCCAGCATGTCATTGCATCAATTTTGAACATCTTGTGTGTTAAAATAAAACCCCACATGGCCCTACCAGCAGGCCAAGGAGGGTGTTCTCCCTTAAGTGGTTGTGGGCTGCTCCTTTTCAGCAATTGTGGCACAGGACCCCATGGCACTGGAATATACACTAGCAAGTAACAGTGTTGGCGCTACACACCATTGGCTAGCTCACAGTGCTCCCCACCCAGGCTGTAATTCTGCAATGCCAGAGGAAATTTCTGTGACAATTTGGCCAAATGCAAAATTCTGCAAGAATGGCTGTGGTCGCAGCTGCGTGCACCTCTGGTCTATGGCTAGAGTTTTTTTGTGGAACATATGGATTGTAATACTAGGGAAGGGTTTATTTTTGTGTCTCTGGGAAAGAGGAGCAAGTTACAATATTTTGTTCCTAGCTCAAAGGAGTAGGCAGATAGTTGCTTGCAGGGCAGGGGGATGGCCAGCTCCACCCTTCTGGGCATTGTCTGATGAAGTGTGTACTGAAGACTACAGAGTAGCCAGGCAGGAATGCAGTAACTGGACCTTGCAGTTCTGTTCCTAGGCACTTTTTTTCTGATGTTGCTATAAACCATGGCCTGACAGACACAAGGGGAAATGCTGATGTTGGTGAAAGTTGGCAAGAGAGCAGGGGCAGAGGCACAGCAAAATCCCTGACATGGATGGTCCCTTGTTTTACATTTGTGCTGATGCTTTGCCTGATATAAGGCACCAGGATATAGGCTTGGAGGAGTAGGCTAGAGCAGGGGAAGCCACAGAAGAGGAGACAAGCAAAACCCATTTGCTGGGAGTGCCCAGCATTTTGACTGTGGCTTTCAGCAAGGAAATTAGGAGGAAGCTGGCAGTTTATAAATAAATCACAGGTGTCTTATGTGGTTATGGGTCATGTATCATGTCTTGTGGGGCATGAGTGATATGGAGACGTAGGCCATTTTTAATCAAGCCGCTCCCACTCATGTTCACCCATTTGCAAGTGGAGGTGCGTGCTCCTGCAACCCACGCACCTCCACCCATATCCCACGCATGGAGCAACCAGCAAAAAGGCAGATTACTCTGTGCATGGAGGTGGGTGGAGATGGGTGTACGCCTGTCTGCACCCTCTCCCCATGAACAGCCCCCGCAGCAGTGCTCCACCTACCGCATATGGATCGTAACACCCCACCCCCCCCGGTGGTCCATTTAAGCCCTGGCCCAGGTAGTTCCCCTCAGGATCAGAGCCCTGGTCTAGCTCCTGCTTATCAAGCAGTTCCCCCTTCAACTGAGCAAGTCAGAGGCTTTCTACATCTGGGCTGGCTTGGCCACACCTGGCCCAGGTGTGCTTCTGAGGCCCAGAAGGGCAAGTGCCCAAATGAGCCTCTGCTCGGCCACAGTAGTTTTCAGGGGAAAGACTGGGTAACTGTTCTGACCTAGCTCTGTATGTCTTTCGATATGTCTGTTCACATGAAGCTTTGAGATACAGCTAGGTCACACCCAACACAGGCATATATGAACACAGAGCTTCATTCCACACAAACATGATCACTGACAATGTATAAAACATTTCTGGAATGTTTTTGTTAACACCCATTGTAGAAGCCTAAACTTCTACAACAGGTGTTAAGAAACATGATGGCGGAGTGCTGGCGTCATGACCTGGCCTGGGTCAGGGAACCATCACCGACACAGTCCAGACTGGGTCAGGCTGCCGACCAAACATGACAGTTGGTCCCACAGAAGGGCAGCAACCAAGCTTGGTCACGGCGGGCCATAGCAAGCTTTATAGCCCGCTATGGCCTGATCGTGCAGACCTTTGCCCGGCCTGTGACCCCAGAGGTCTCCGGGATCACAGCCGGAGCTAGCTGCCAACATTATTATTATTATTAACAAACATTTATATAGCTCCAGCAGTGTACCTGGCACTTTACAAAGTAATAAAATAGACACGGTCCCTGCCCAGGGCAACCCCAGGCCAACATCTGGCAGTGCCTGCACAAATGTGCAGGTGAGATCCGAACAAAAGTGTGACAGAACGGCCCACCATCACATGAGAGAAGGTTATGATGTGTAATGTCATAACTTTAGGATTAACAGTAAAAGGTCGTGATATATGAAAAACAATATTCCTATAATTCCAATAAGCATATATGTAAATCTTTCCTGTTTGGTGCAGTTTTAATCCTTCTAAATTGTAATTTTGTATACACTACCTAATAATGTGAATGGCTTGAACAGTCTTAAGCTAGACAAATTCAGTTACACAAATCTACACCAATTGGGCAAGCCATTATGTGACCAAGCCCATGGAACAAAGGAGGTGTATTGCCCAGAGGGAGATGTGCAAATATCTTACCTGCCTTGGTGAGAAATATGCACCTCAGAGGCAGGGGAAAAGTTGTAATAGCAAAAAGGATGCTTTTATAAACAAGATCTTTTGGAGAAACAAGTGACAAATTGAATTAATACTGAAATGGTTTCTCTGGGTATCTTTAAATGAGCAAAGCAATTTGGGGGGTTGGGGGAAGGGGAGTCCTGTGGTCACTGAGGCCCATTCACATCGGCAGCGATAGCAGCAGAGAGAAGATGCAGTGGTGGGGAGGAGCCGGATGACAGGAAAAGAGCTGGTGCAAATGGGGATCTGCCGTGGCTTCTCTCGCACATGTCAGGACAGGATTTTGCACCCTGACATGCGCAAGAGAAGCCGCAGCAGATCCCCATTCGCACCAGCTCTTTTCCTGTCATCCAGCTCCTGCCCGCTGCTAAGTCTTCCCTCACCACTCTCTCTGCCGCCACCGCCACCACAGATGAGAATGCATGGCCACAGAGCACCCACTCAGGTGCACTGCATGGGGAGGGGATGCAAAGAGGCAGCTCCCAGCATGGCTATCCTGGCCGCAGAGTCAAGTCGCCACACACTCCGTCCTCACAAACCATGGAGGGGGAAGCACGCCAGGCAGGCCTTTGCAATGGACATATCCCTGGCATGAACGCTGGGGAACCCAGGCAGCCTCCTCAGCGCTCCTGGCCAGTTGTTTGACTTGCAACAGCCATGTCCCCCACCCACAGTGCCTATGAGCGGCAGACTGGTCTGCTGGCATGGCTGGGTACCCTAGCTCATATGAGAAGGGGCTCCATGGCCGCCCGTTGTCATGGAAATATTTGGCTTGCCCCACCCAGATCATTCCAGATTTCCCAGCAGTGCTTCACACATAGCCATGCGTGGGTGCTGCATGGCTCAAGGGAGCACACATCCCTCCCCCCATTCCACCTTCAGACGGGCAGTGAGCTCCGTGGCTATGTGGGGTAGCATCTCATCTCTCTCAAGTCCTTTGACTCAAGATCCAAAAATGGAGTTGGTCCGTTCTTTTGAATCTGCACTGACCTGCCACAGCTGTGAAAGGACTTTTAAAAAAACTGGATCAGAGGATGAGCACTTGAAAGAGGAACCATGCAAGGGAAACTAGCTTGAATTATTTTAACTCTTTGTTTTCAGTAGCAATGTAGCAGCCAGCCTGGGTGCAGTCCTCGAGGTTTAGCAGTGGGGAATTAGCTAGGTGGCTGCCACACAATACTCTCTCTTAGTCCCTTTACCACAGTTAGCCTCTGCTTGGTTTGAGGGTGGCCTCAAACTCCCAACACCCCTTCTAGCCAGTCCCATGCCTCTCTGTGTTAGGGACTTATCCTACTAACAGGTGGGCCCCAGGGATTGTCTCCCCAGAGCAGCTCTCACCCAGCCAAGCCAAACGCTCTCTTGTATTCAGTAGCTCTGGGTGATTTTAGACGTGCAGGCCTCCCTTCTTGCCTCGGCGCATGGTCAATTCTTCATCCCCGAACAGAATCAGGCTGGCCAGTCAACAGACGTGCCGGACTGATTCTGATTGGGGAGGGGCTGTGTGGCACAGCATTCGGGCGCAGTGGCCAATCCGGCTGCTGTGCCCGATCCCGGCTCATGGCCGGGACCACGTTCTGGCCTCTGCGACGGTAACAAACGTTACTGACCGCTGATTCCGGACCGTGGTCTAGGTAACCACCGTTCCAGAGGAGAGGCCGGCCTCCCCTCCAGAACGGTGGTTAATTGGATTCCCGCCAGGTGTTCACTGTAGTGAACATCTGGCGGGAACCCCTTCAGACGTTACAGGATCTCCCCCACCACAGGTGATTCACTGTGGTAAAAGGGAGGCCCGTAATGTCTGAAATTACCCTCTGTCTCTTCATTGAGTTTGCTGGATGGCTGTTCAGATACTGCAAGGCTTCCACTCAGCCCTAGCTCCAGGCTTCTCTCCAGCCCAGTGGAAGCTGTTCACTTCACCATGTTATACACAATAACACAACACAGACCCCAGTCTCTCTGGATTCTGGGACTTTATACTGCCTCTCAGCCCAAGTGCTCATCATATGTCTCATTAAGTCCACTGCCTGGAAGTCTTAAAGGGCCAAAACTCCATTTCTTTAGCCCTCTCTGAGTACTGGTTCTGCAAAGCACTGTGACTCTGTTACAAGCAACTTTCTCTGATTTGTTTTTCTTTGTTTACCTTAACTTGAACTAATTTAAATAAATACATAAAAATAGGGCTTGCTTTTGCTCTAAAGCTTTTGTGCACGTTTGCTGAACTGGGTACAGAATTCTGAAGTGATCCTCTTGTATGAGGAGAGATGAGCTTACCCAAGTAAATTTTTTGTGATCTGGGAACACCCTCAAATTACAGATGGTTTGCACTTGTGAATCTGGCTTGGTGTGTCTGCCTCAAGGCACAGATGAAAACAGACATAACACTAACTCTACTTCACGGGTACTCAAAACATCAGTCACGATAACTGGTCAATTGCCTGGCATTCCAGTGTCAATCCTGGGACAGCTGTGTCCTGGGTTCAGGTGGTGGCAGTCGCTGCCAGCTTCCCTGTGCGTGCCTGAAGCATGCACATGCCAGCCACCATATTTGCTCTCTGTGTATGCCCAAGGGAGCAAATATGGTGGCAGCTGGTGTGTGCATGTCCCAGGTGTGCACAGGGAAGCCAGCCCAGGACACAGCTCGCTTGCTGCCCCCACCCCGCCTGCTTCCGCATCCCACTACCTGCCTCCACCAACACACACACACACCCCAGCAGCCTGGATGGTTGGGGGAAGGACTACCACCGACCCTGCCCACTAGGGTGGCCATAGCTCCCCTTTAAAAGAGGGCGCTTATGAAAAATACATGGTGCAAGGCAGCACTGGAACCAATGCACCCCTGCAACATGTGTTTTTCATAAGCATCCCCTTTTAAAGGGGAGGTATGGCCACCCTACTGCCCACTCACCCACAGGCAGGCAGTTGCTTCCCCTCCCCTCCCCCCCCCAATAAATGTGTGTCTGTCTGTGCATGCATGGGGGGGGGGGAGAAAGAGAGAATCTGCCTGTGTGTCTGACATGAATGTGTGTCTGTTTCTATGAGTGTGTGTGTCCGTGTGAGAGTGAAAGGGGTGTGTGAGAGAGTGTGTGTGTGATGGGGTTGTCCCTCTTATCCCCCCCTCCTTTCAATTTGGCTGTCTCCCTTTCCCCCTGTGCCCCCCACATTTGCATAGCCATACCCCACCTAGCTGGGTTATGGCTATGCAAATGAGGAGGCGGGGCCATGTGAATTAGAGTCACACCACACACTCTGTGGCGCCTATAGATCTTTGAAGGTCGACATCGTGCTTTGGTAGGTCTCTGGTCAGGTAAGCGTGGGCACCGCTGCTCTAACATGTTCGGCCCTGCAACATGCATTAGAAATGTTAAGGTGGAGTTCGAGTTATGTCTGTTTTCACCCTGAGAAGCTGTTTGGGGGTGCGGGGGGGGTGTAAGTGAACCCCAGTTCCTTGTCACAGTGGGTGAAAACAGACACGCGCCTCCTCACACATTATCTACACATTACCTACTGGTTACAAGTGGGTAAAGCATGGGTAATGTGTGGGGAGGCGCTTATCTGTTTTCACTCAGTGTGACCAGCGCTGGGGTCTGCAGGCAAGTGGGCAACGGGGTCTGTGAGCTGACATCCTGCCTTGTCTCCCGGAGCAGCCTCCTGCGCAGGCCTGTTGTCCAGTGTGTATCCCACCTGGGGAAGCTAGGGCTCCATTCCACTGCGATGTTGCTGATATCCAGTTTCTCACAGTGACTGGAATTGCACAGACATGCTCATACACTGAATACTATTAGCTACATCTTAGCAAATTCCTGTGTGTGTGAAAGCAGATTTCGTGTATATGTGCATGTGTATTCATATGTTTTGGTGATATTATGAATGTGCATGTGTGTGAGATGAGTGTGGAACTGTGTGTGTGTGAGAGAGATTGAGAGATTGGGAGTATGCATATGTATGAGTGAGGCTATTTGTATGCGTGCGTGTGTGCGAGAGAATGTTCACGTGTGAAAGTGTGAGAAACTGGGAGTGAGAACCTTTGCAGTTGAGAGTGTTAGTGAGTGTTGTGAGGTGTGTGTATCAGCCTGTGGGTACAGAGACCTACTTGCTGCTCCTAATGCCCCACGTCCCATGTAGTTAACTGTGCTGCTTCCTTCCTGGTGGAGTAGCTGGAGAGTGACTGGCATGTCTCCGCAGGGGTTGCGGGTCGAGGAGGCTATGGAGTCCCTGGGGCAACAGGAACTGGATTCGGTGGAGGTCTCTACCCTGGTGAGTAGAGCAAGGAAATCCTCAACACCACTCCCCACAGTGGAAGGAGTGAAGGGAACGGTGCCCTAAAGAAATATAGACACACACCCCCTAGGGAGGGGGCACTATTCCCTACGTCTGGCTATTCCGTGTCTGGCCAGCCCCAGCGTTCTCCCAGCCATAGCCCTCTTGCCCTTTGACCATGCTCCTCACCTTGGCCTGCTCTCCCATGAGCATAGGGTTCATGGCCTTTTGCCCCTTCCCTCCCCCTCTCTATGGCTGTGCTGGTCACCTGCATTGCTTGTTTTCCGATGAAAATGTAATTCTCCCTCCTCACCTGTCTTCCCTCAGGGTTGCTCTATCCAGGGGCTGGTGGCAAACCTCCCAAACCAGGTAAGAGAATGGCTACCCCAGCAGGGGGTGCTGTATGGAGCAGGGCAGAAGCTCTTGACGTGGCTACATCAGTCCAAGCCCCTCCCAATGAAGGGCACTGTGGGGAATGGGGCAGGAGGGTTGCTGCACTCCATTCCCAGCCCCTCTCACTCAGCAGGAGGGCTTCATTCCCAGGAGGAGCACGGCAAGAGGGCTACATTTCCAATCCTTTACAGGAGAGGGTGCTATTGGGAGGGGGGCAGAAAGGCTCTATTCCCAGCCCCTTCCAGCAGAGGGGGTTGTCAGGAGTGGGGCTCCAGTGCTTGTAACCGTGCCAGTGTAGTTGGTGTCCAAGTGAGTGTGCTTTGCTCTTGCAGGTTATGGTGCCGGCGGGCTGCAGCCAGGTAAGTCAGTGGCACCATCTGGGCTATTTTATAAAGCTTGATGCCATGTAAATTATGCAGACATAGGAAAGGACCATGTAGGCCATGCAAGGAAGGAAAGATGAAGCGTGTAGGATACATAGACACACTATCCAGCAAAGCTATTCATTGTCTATCCAGCAAAGCAGTGACGGGCTGAGGGGGATGCAGGGGTTGAAGTGAGTACTAGGCACCATGCCTGAGGGGCAAACGGGCCACTGATCAGGAGTTAGGAGGGGTGGTGCCTCTGTCTAGAGCATTAGGGAGACACCCCTCCTGGTGCCTACCTGCCCCAAAAGAGCTGGGGAGGGTCCCCAGGAGCCATGAGAATGGCTGGAGGGCTGAAAAATGTGCTGAGGAGCAAGAAGTGCTTGGAAGAAGCGCAACCCCCAGAAACTGGGAGGTTGGAAACCATTCCCTCCTCAGCTTCTGCCACCTAACCTTTTCTGCTCCTGCTGGCTGGATAAGTGAGTGGATCCACCCCCACGTGGAATGTCAGGAGGCGAGGCTGTCCCCCCCCCCACACACACACACACACACACTTGGGACGGTTGCTACTCTGCAGGTGAGACTTCTGTGGGCAAAGGAAAGAGTTTGAGGGGCAGGGGGCTGTCTAATGCGGTGATGGGGGCAGGCCGAGGGCCAGAAGACACAGCCAGGGGCTGGAATGAAGGGGGCAGGGGTAACTAACAATTGGCTTGGCCTTCCCAAAGGTGGGTGCAGTCACCAGCTGAGTCAGGAATGCCAGGCACCATGCAGGGCTCACTGTCCTGGGCCCTATGGGGGTGGGTGGGGCGGCAGGTAGGCTGCACACTCTGGCCTTGAATTATCTGGCACTCTGTGTTCAGGTTTCCCTCCCTCCATCGGGGGCCAGTTCCTGCAGGATAGTCTCTGGCTGCTGTGTTTTGTGCTGTTGAGATAAATGGCCTTAGGTGCACCTTTGGGTGCTGACAGCGGTGAATGTCCCTGTTGTGTCCTGCACCCCATGCCCAGACAGTGTCAGGGCTTGGGGCTTCACAGGACTGACAGGAAGGAAAGGGGATGGAGACCGGAGAGAGATGTCTGGGGGCCCCAAAGGAGAGGTGGCCATGCTGGTGCCCCTCTCTGGGAGGTGTTGGCTGTTTCCATGATGCAGGAGATTGGAGGGAAAGCTTGCTAGGATCCAGCAAAAGGGGGGGGGGGGGGGGGGNGCCTCTTCCAGCAGGGGGCACTGCACAGGGTGCGGCAGGAGCACTTCTAGTAGGGGATACTACAGGGAGCACTAGCTGTTTAGGGAGCTACTCCAGCCTCAGCTAACACAGCAGGGAGTGCGGTAAAATGGCTGGATATGTGGTGGGTTGGGGGGGAACAAAATGAGAAGAATTCCCAGCTAATGCAGTCCAGCCTCTCCAAGCAGAAGGTACTGTATGGGTTGGGGCAGGGTTACTGACTTAAGGAGAGAGATCCTGGCTACTCCAGTCCTGGACTCTTATGTCAGGGGGCACTTGTAGGCAATAGGGCAGAAGTACTAGCTTAGCTAGGAGGCAGGCAGGGGAGTTCCCAGCTACTCCAACCCCAGCAGAGGGCGCTGGGGGGGCTGGCTACATGCTGGTTTCCCCACAAGCTAGTGACTGGAGGTGTTTGTTCTGGCAGGTTTTGGTGCAGGCGGCATACAGCCGGGTGAGTAGGAGGCAGAGGCTGCCCATCAGTCACACTGATTTGCATGTTCCCCTGCACGCAGGCCCCTCAGATCAGCTGAGCTTTGCCCCAACTGATCCCATCCTTCTCCACTCCCCTGGCACTCACACCATGGCAGGATCCCAGAAGCACTGGCCACTTCCTGCAGTCCCAGGGCCCATATGAGTCTACTCCAGTCAGTCCCAGCTCCCTCAGGGGAACTCTCCAGCAACACTGAGGGTAACCCAGGCACTCGCACGCACTGCCCAGCCAGGCTGGATGGGGCTTCTCTTCCAGCGAGCTATGAACCCCATGCACCTGCCTGCCCATGAACCCCATTACTAAAAGCACCATCCACCCTAGTCGGGCAGGGGCTAGGCTAAGCCTGGCTGTGAGCTGCTGTTATTGCTTTTCAGGGGCTGCGATTCCTGGCTTTGGTCTGTCTCCCATTTACCCAGGTATGTTGGGCAGTGCAGCTCCTGTCTGTAACGGGCCAGAGCTGTCCAGTGTGGGGGGGCTGGAACTGGCAGCTGCTGGGCTGGGCTCCATTGGGGCTAGCACTGTGTTCCAGAGCTCCAGGATCAGTTCTGGGGAAGGCTAAACTCAGCCCTACTAAGGTGGCACTGGGCAGTGTCTCACATCCATTTGTGCCCCATGCATGAGGCCTGCCTTAGTGATGCTGACTGGGAGGATGTGAAGTTGTTGCCATGCTAACAAGATGTCTTCTTGGCTTGCAGGTGGTGTGGCTGGCCAGCTAGGCTATGGCGGTGAGTGCTATCTCGCTCGGGCAGGCAAGATGGGGTCCGTACATCTCCTGCCTCCATGCCATTTCTAGACTCTCCCAAATCCCAGTGCAGTGGCATTGCATTTGGCAGCCTCTGCCAAGCTCCAGACCCCCTGGTGCAGAGTGCCACAAACACCAAATGAGACCGCCTCCATGCCCCCAAGGAGCTCACAGCCTGAGCTGGTTCTGGGGGGATGGGGGCTTGTTTCATCCCACGCCTCAGACAGCAGCCAGGCCAGCATGGCTCCAGGCTCGCTCAGCTCCCAACTAAACTCAACCTCTGGACCAGGGACAGAACTGAGCCCGTTTATCGAGTCCCAGTCTAGTGCTTTAGCCACTGACTTGTGCACCAGGGCTGGCTCCACAGAAGCCAAGAGAGGGCAATGGCCCCCAGTGCCTCCAGGACCAAGTTCCCTGGCCAGCCCTTGAGGTGAGTGCAGTATGCAGGACTGAGCTGGCTCCCTCCTGTGCCTCACCCCCCATTGCTGGCAGACTGGCACAGGGCAGGCCATGCATCCTGCATATGGCATGGAGAAATAGCAGGTGGAAGGAACTGCCATTAGATGGGCTCACAGTTAAGCTGAAAAGCTGCAGTCGAGTGACAGTTAACAGACTAGTATTAGAATGGGAAGAGGTAAGCAGCATCCTACAGGGGTCTGTCCTAGCTTCAGTCATCTTCAGTGTTTTCGTTAATTATTTGGAGGGAATGGAGAGTATATTCAGCAAATTTTCAGATGACACAAAAATGGAGAGATTGCAAACACTTTAGAGGACAGAATTAGAATACAAAAATGATCTAGATAAACTAGAGACCTAGACTAGAAGAAACAAAATGAGATTTAGCAAAGACAAATGTAAGTATTGCACATAGGAATCAAAAAACATGCACAAGTATAAAATGAGGGTGGATTTTAGCTGTGGATTTTCTGCATTGAGCAGGGGGTTTGACTAGATGACCTCCGAGGTCCCTTCCAACTCTAAGATTCTATGATTCTATGAAACTGGAAGAGAATTAAGGGAAGAGCAACAAAGAAAGGCAAAAAAAATTGGGTCTGTTTACCCTAGGGAAAAGAAGACTAATGGGGGACATGACAACAATTTTCAAGTATCAAAATGGATGCCACAAAAAAGATGGTGGACATTTGTTCTCTGCTGTCACAGTCTTAAAGTACAGCAATATAGATTTTGGTTAGATATTAGGGAAAACATCATAACTGTAAGAACTGCTGGCAATGGAATAAGTTGACCAGGGTGGTTGTGGGAACCTCCTCACCCTCTTTAGATAGTTTCAAAACCAAGCTGGACAAGCATCTGTCTGAAATGCTGTGGACAGAGGCTATCCTGTCTTGGAGCAGAGGGTTGGACGAGCTAGCCCTTGAGGTATCTTCCAATTCTATGATTGGGTGATTCTATGGCTGTCGCCCTTGCTTATTCCTTGTGGGTGTGTTGTGTGTCCAAGCTGCATGTCCCCAGAAGAGGGGCTTTGTGGAGCAGCACCCGAGAGGCCTTAAGACCCGAGTAGGTGCACTAGTACCAGGCCCCTTAGGAGCTCGAGGCAATAGCGCTGTCATTCCCCTGGGTGGAGTGAGCCACCCCAAAGTTGGAAAGCGACAACGTATCCAATTCTATCCTCACCCGCTGCCCTCTCTGCCTCCCTACAGGAAAACCCCCCAAAACCTACGGTGGAGCGCTAGGAGCACTGGGATACAGAGGTAGTTCCTGCTGTGCTGTGAGTGGATGGGGTTGCCTAAGCCAGCCTCCCTAAGTGCCTGTGCTGGGAACATAGTGCCAGCCCCAGCCACCCCCATGACTCCTCCATGCCCATTTTCCCAGCAATGCCTCGCAGGCACCCATTGTTCCCAACTGCCAGTATGCCCAGGCCTTGTGGGCACCATGCCCACTGCCCCCCGCTCTTGAGCTGTGCTGGCCTCATGGGCATCTTGTTCTCTGGTCAGCATCTCCTGGCTTTGCGCTGCAAGACAGAAGATGTAGCTTGTTACCAGCTGGCGCCATGTCTCTCTGTTCAGACTCATCTGAAGATCTGGGCATGCTGTAGTGGCACAGCTGACTCCTAGTCATGAGCACAGTGCTCTGCACAAGCCCTACCCCAAACACCCAGGTGCCCAGGCTGTCCCCCAGGTGGGCCCAGGGGCCAGCCCTGGCTCTCTGCATGCCAAAGCACAGACAGCTCCAAGTCCTGAGCATGTTCGGCATTGCACACCTTGCCCCTGCCCTGGGCCAGAGTGCAGCCTTGCCAATTGTACATCTGCTCTCTGTGTACAGATCTGTCTGGGCTGCTCCACCCCTGCTAACTACACTGTCCTCTCTTCCTGCAGGCTGCGCTCAAGGAAAGTACTGCGGCCGCAAGCGGAAGTAGCCTGGCCAGGCTCAATACCATTCACCTCATGAACTTTGGTGCTACTGCATGGTCTCGAATGTAACCCCCCCGAGTAAAGCAGAGATCCCCTGGACGTGCCCCCCAGCCAGCTCCCCTCTCACTGGTGCTATACACTCCCTGCGGGGAGTGCCGGGGAGCCCTGCACCCACCTCCCGCTTGCCCCACTCCCTGTGGCCACTTAGTGCTGCAGCTGGAGGGCAGCTGCTTTCTGAGGGGGCTGCCCGAGCACTTTAACCCACTCTTGGCCCATGGCATGCCCAGTGCCTGGCCTGGGGCTCCCTTCCTGTGTGTGGGGATTGCCAGTCTGCCCGTCCTCCTTCCCTGTGCCAAGCCCAGCCCTGAGCCCTGCCTGTGGGCAATGTTCTGGATGAGGGACCTGCTGAGAATCAGGCCTGGCCTGGGCCTAAGCCCCCTCCCATTCCTGCGCAGCAGTCATCCCCCGCCCCACCCCCACACACAGCTGCTCCCTTCTGGCAGCATGCTGTTTCATGGGAGAGAACAGAGCCAACCCGCCCATACGGAGGGGATTAACCTTAATCTTGCAGCGACTGCCACCACTGCCCAGGCCCCAGGATTAGAGCGCCAGCCCCTGGCAGGACTGTGTTGTCTGGGTCTGTGTGGGCCCTGCCTGCCCACCCACAGCCGCCCGGACTGGAAGCAGCGGCCTGGCCGGCTCCTGCCACGTCTTCATGTTAATCACTTTGGTATAACTAGGATGGGACACTTTTTATACAGAGAAAAAGTAACTGCTTCCAAAACAGACTAATAAACAATGACTTTTAAAGGAAACTGCCTCACTCCTGCTTTGAGCTGCTCTGCTCCCTCCACAGCCATGTCCCCTCACTCTGCCACCTACTGGCTGTCTCTACTCAACCCCATCCTCTGAGAGCCTCCTTGGCTCCTGCCACAGCTCCCTCTTGGATGTCATGCTGGCCCTATTTCCTATGGGCCGCCCCACCCACGGTGCTGTTACGGACTCCGTGCTGTGGCTCTGACAGGACACTGCTGTGAGGGAGTTTGCAGCATTGGCATCTCTTGCGGTCAAACCTGATAAAGCACATGTGTCTAGGGAGGGTGATTGCTGTGTTGGTCACAAAAAAGGTGATGGATGAAGACAAAGTATTTGAGATGATCTCTTTTAGTAGTAAGGGCAAGCAAGCTTTTTGGCTGCACAGCTCCGGTTACCCTTGCAAGGCTACCTGACAAAAAAGAATTACTAGTTTTCCAGGATGTAAAAACAAAAAAGAGGAAACGTGCCTCCTTACTCACTGCTGCTCCCACACTTTACTCGCTGTCTTGCGCTGAAGGGGAGACAACAGTGCAGTGCTGCCTTCTGCCAAGCTGTAGATGGAGTCCCCAAATGGGCAGAGCAGTGCCTGTGAGAAGGAGAGAGGCTGGGTGCAAGCAGAGTTCTGAACTCCTGGAGCAGACCCCCTTGCCCTTATTCAGAGCCTAACTAGGAGCTGAAGTCACTGGAGAAACGGAACCCTGTTGAAGCTGCGCAGCAAGGAAAGAACATACCCCAGTGAGGTGGGACTGCTCCTCCTCGACCCCTCAGAACCCTGCCTCATGCCACTGATGTGGGAGTAACGGGTGGGGATAACATTTAGGTATGCAGTTCTCTATGTCCCCCAAACGGGTGGGGGTGGAATGGACATGTCTCCTCCATTCTTCCCCTGTCCCCCATTTCGACACTCATGGTGCTGAACCCTGGAATATCTCACCTCACGTGGCTTGGAGGGTCTCACAGATCCCTTCACAAAACACTTGCAGGCAGACACCCTCCAAATACAGGGCAGCAACCACAGAGTAGACCCACAGCACTGTCTGAGACCAGAAAGGAAACGAGCAGGGAGGTGCTTCCTGCTCCAGGATCCCACAATCTCCTGCCTCAGAGCAGCTCCCAGGCATGGCTGAATTAAAGGACTGTCTCTTTGGGGTCCCACTCAGGCCACCCACAGACTTACTAGTGTCACAGCTGGACCCAAAATGTTGCTGCTCTTGGCAAAACACCTGCAAGCCTCCACCCCCCTCACACACATACAAACACTGCAACAACGGGGGCTGGCACTAGAGGGAAGGAACAGGAGCGCCCTTTTCTGAATGCCCAGCATTGCTGGCCTAACACTTAGGACATAGGTCGGGGCAAGCAAGTCTGGCCCTTTGGGAAAGCACACAGGTCAGGCCCTTTAGAGCTGCCTGCAGAAGGCCTCTCCAGTGGGCAGGGTGGGCACTGGTTCCAAAGGACAGGCCTAAGGCAAGATGCTGGGGGTGGGGTGGGGTGGGGTGGAGGGATGTGGTCGGTTAAACCTTCCTGCCATGATTGCCCCTGGGGGGTAGGGGCATCAATGTTGGACAGATGCTTCACTCACCTGACTGGCTCAGGCAGCAGCACAGGGACAGGATGGTCCATGTGGTCCCACTCTTGGGGATTGGGCATGGTGATGCATCAGGAGGCTGCCCCCAGTTTGGGGGAGAGGTGAACTCCAGGCTGGTGTAGCTAGAATACGGCCAGATGGTGCAGCTGCGCCGGGGTGGGGGTGTTGCATTCCCTGGTACAGCTGCATCCCCTGCCGGTGGGGAGGATTTCAACTTCAACTTCTGCACTAGGCTTCGTCAAACCTAGTTACATTCGGTCCCTATCCAGCCATGGGAGGCGAAGACAGGCGAAAACCAGGGCCTAGCTATAGTAGGGACAGGCTGCAGCTGCACAGGCTCGAGGAGTAGGAGTAATGCTTCCTGGCAGCTGGATTCAGGCCTTTGGGAGGAAAGGGGAAGCACTTCACCTCTTAACTAGGCCCCGAGGGATATTCTGCTCCGTAGCCGCTTAGCACAGGGCCTGGAGGGTGGCAGGCTGCGGCCCCAAGGCAGGCAGGCTGAATTGAGTTGAATTGAGAGGGAGGTTGTCCCTGCCTTTCCCAGGGATACGGCGCTGTTGGCCAGCCCCCCCGCTCCGCATCCAGCGCAGCGCAGCCCTGCCCCTCCGGCCGGCGGGCGCACTAGACAAACGGGCAGGGGGCGAGTCGCACTGGACAGGCAGGAACAGGAGTGTCCGGGAGGGGTAGAAGCCCGGCCCCGGCGGTGAAGGAGAGGCGGGGGCCGGACGCTGCAGCGCGGATGAGGTTGATGCTGCTCTGCTGCACCTGGAGGGACGAGCCTATGGGAGAGGAGGAAGGTGGGTCTCCCTCCCCCCCTATCCCCTGCACGGGGCTCCGCGCTAACTGCACCAGCAACCCCCCTCCCCGACCTTGAGCGGCACCAAGCCCGTGGGGGCGGATAAACCGGGGAATGCGCGCCGGGCTAGGCAGGTACCGGTGCAGCAGCCGCTGCGCCCCAGGTCCCCTCTCAGCCAGCCCCATTGTCAGGCGACTGGCAGTGTGCGAGCCCCTCACCCGCCTCGGGCGCTGCCCCTGGGAGTCTGTTCCTAAGAGGAGTCCCCCGCCAATCTGCCCTGTCCTCCATCACTGTGACCCTCCTTCATCCCTACGCCCCCCCCCCCGCGCGCGCGCCATGTCCCAGGTGCTGGGGGGGCATAAAATGAATCGCCCAGGCCCCGAGTTTGTCAGAGTAAGGAAATGAACCCCGTTCTCCAGCAAGCACCCCAATCACTGGACTAACCTGCCTCTTTACAGCTAGATATAAAATAGGGAGGGTTGTGATTTAATCTATATAATGGCCAGCGCAGGGGGAGGAAGAGGAAAGTAATTAATGAAAGACAAACACGGTCCCGATGATGGGGGTGCCTCCTGTATCACCAGCCCACTTTTCTGAATCCTCCTTCCTCCCAGGGAACGCAGTGGAGCAATTCAACTAGTTATGGTTATGGTCTCTAATACCTTGGTAGAACTTCTACTAACATTCTTAGATAAAAATTCAGTGCATAAAATTAACTGTAATTTTTTTAATTTTCTATTATATATACCCTTGTTTTCAGTTAGAGGTGATTTAGAAAACACGCCCCCCCCCCCCCGAATTTCCCAGATGTCCACCATCAATAATCGGATTCTACAAATTTTTCTGAAAATTTTGATGTGCCACTCAACATTGTATCAAAATTTCCCATGGAATATTATTTCTTATTTCTTTGCATAAGCCGATTGACTTTGGGTTCAAACCCTGAAATGGCCAATATTGGTTTTTTCCTGGTCGTTCGCATTTCAGGATGCGCAGTCCTACCCAGGGCTCAGCCCTCCCTTGAATTTAATTGCTGGGGCTGAGCCCTGCCAAGCCCCTCTCACATACAAATGAAGCCATGCCTGCCCCCGAAACACCACCCTGTTCCCCCACCTTTATCACTGTTCTGTCATCCCTGTCTCCATAAAGGCCTTGCACTGTCCTATCCTGCCCACCACCACCTCCATCCCTGTCTTGTACTGACCTCCTGTCCTGTGTCGCACCCCCCCCATCACTGCACTGTCCTCCATCGCCACTCCCCTGTCCTGGCCTTCCAGCACCCTGTCCCTGGCCTGTTGTGGGCTCCCATCTTCTATTCTCCTCCACCACCCCCGCTCTGTCTTGGCTTTCCCACACCCCCATCACTGTCCTGTTCCAGGCCCCCATTACTGTCCTGATCTGGGCCCCTGTCCTGTCCTGACCACTCCACTGTCTTGCCTCTTCCCTCCCCCACCCTGCCTCCAGCACTTCCTCCTCTGTCCCCTTCACTGCTTTGCCTTTAGTACCACACCCTGGTCTTGCCTGGATGCTAAAGAGCTCCCCACATCTCACCTATTCCTAAAGATCACTCTCAGCCCATTTAGAGCACACAGCCCCTGCCCTCTGGGATGGTGCCCCATTGTTCCCATCCATGAGCCCCTCACTCCCCAGACAAGTACAAGGGTGGCTGTGCAGGGAACAGTAGTGTGCAGGCACCTGCCTCACAACTTGGAGCTCTCTGGGGGATATGAGAGTCTCCCATTACCCTGCTATCTCCATGTCACCCACCCCCACTGCTCTTCTCTGTCCTAAGTCCCGTATCACCTTACAACTCCAGCAGCTCCAGTTTCAGGCTATTCTCCTCCTCCCCCCTGCAGAGCTGCTGCCATCCCCACCCTCCTGAGAGGACCCTGCCAGCTTTACCTGTCAGCCTGAGTACCTACTCCTGCCAGCTCTGCAGCAGCTTCCTCAGCCTCCCACACCCACCCCAGAGCAAGCAGTTCTCCCACATTCTACCTGTCGCTTGCCAGAAGCCCAAATACCTCCTTGCCTCCCACGCTACCAGACCAGGCCACAGCCCCTTCCTTGTGATACTGGAAACACGCTAGTGACTGTATCCTCATTATATAAACCAGGAAGAGATCAATATCCACCAGTCATGGGAACAGGGAGCAGAGGAGATGATCAAAGAGAGCAGCCTCCATGGGTGCTCACTGCCTTTGGGTCTCTGGGGCACAGGCCAGCTGGATCTGGCATCTTTGGGTCCTGATGGATGTCTGGACCGGAAATTTCTGGGTCCCATTGAGACAGGCCAGCTGGGTCTAAGGTCTTTGGGTCCCATGGGGATGGGCCAGCTGGGTCTGGGGTTCACTCCACTGGGTGTGTGTCTTTCCTTGCCCCAGAGATAGCCTATTAATTACCCCATTGTAGTGATGGCAGAATGGAGGCATAATAAAGGGAAAGGTGATGCAGTGTTGGGGTACACCTTGGGGTCCTATGCCCAGGCCTGTCCCGTAGGGTCTTGCATCTCCCTCCTGCAGTGGTGAGCATGGGGGGATGTGGGAAGAGTCCTGCAGGTCATATGAGGCAGGCTGGCTGTGCCAGGACAAACAAGTGCCTCTCTTGTGCCCTGCAGGAAGCGACTTGCCTGTATGTGCGAGCTGTGGCCACAGCATTTATGATGGGCAGTACCTGCAGGCCCTAAATGCCGACTGGCATGCCGACTGCTTCAGGTAGGTGCTGCCTTAATTCCCACTGACCACTGCTGGGCCACAGACATCCAGGTGGAGTGCTCACCTGACTTACTCAAGTGGGCAGGCACATGTGCAGAAACATGCACATTCTTTCACATGCATGGACACCCTCACGCACACACACGTTCTTCCTCATACATGATGTGCGCACATGCACATGTTCTCCTTCACACCCTGCTACTCACGTGTAGCTCTTGCCAGCAGGAGGCACTGTAAGAGTGGGGCAGGAGTTCTGACTCCAGGGGTGCTGCTAGGAATATGCGCTGTGCAATTCCCACATGATGGATATGAGGGTAAACGAGCCTGTCGTATTTGGCAGTAATTCTGCAGGGGAGCATTCCCTGTCTCTAGGACCTCTTACTGCAAGTGTCTGTCTGTACGTGCATGGGAAGTTTGGCCAGGCTGTACCTGTGGCTTGGACACTCTCTGCTTCACAGCAACCCTGCACGCAGCTGCTACTGGGTAGCCATTAATAGTAGCAGCAGCTGAAGAGTGTGTGAACCCAGGCCATCTGCTGCTCATTAGCCTGTGCTGCTGCTGAGACCCAGGGGAGGGGCCTGCAGGGCTTACAGAGCCAGGAAAGAGCTAACTGCCTCTCCCAGGCCAGGGGTCACTAGACTGCTCTTCATTGAGGGGTGTGTCCCCTTCTCAAGGATGCTAAAGAAGCTCATTTCTCACCAGGAACCAGGGTCTAGCTAAGCCTGGCTGCTGTGAGGAAGAGAGGAGAGCCCCTACCCTGGCAGGACTGCTGCCCAAATGGCATTAATGCTGGTAGCTTCTCTGGGGATGGGAGTTGGTGTCTTGGGCACAACTCCCTCATGTCAGATGTGCAGTGTCAGGCTGACTGCTCCTGCCTGTCCGGGGCTGGCAGCTGTGCAGTCTGCGTTAGTGGGTGAGGTGGCACAACACCATCGTGCTAGCAGTGCTTAGAGGTCTGTGCATCCTACCGTGGAAGCACCCTGGCAAAAACTCCTACTCTTCTCTGGGGCAGTCCCAGCATAGCTTGGGGCCTGGCTGCTAGATGGGGACATGCCCCACTCCCCAAGGCTTTCTGCAGCTGCCAAGTGGGTGCCACAGCAGTTCTATGGTGGGTGTTTGTGTGGTACTGTGAGTGGGGATGTGGGTGTGTGTACTCTCTGTGGTATTGTGTGTGTGTGTGAGAGAGAGCAGGGATACTGTCTGTGTATGCTTGTGCGCCCCCCAGTGGTACTGGCGGGAGTGGGTGGTGCATGAAACTACATGGGGTGTAAATGTGTGTCAATGACATTGTGAGTTTCTGGGTGATAAGTGTTTGCATGCACACCCTCAGGGATGTTGTGAGTTTGCATGTGAGTGGGAGCAAGGAAGTTGTGGTCTGCTTGTCTCGTTGGGAGGACACAGTGGTGGCCAATAGTGTGCAGAGGCAGCTGCCACACAGGAAGTACTGCCTCAGTGTGATTACAGAGTAGTTTCCTGGCTGTGACCTGGGATGCGAGAGCCAGCATTGGCCTGAGTCACCGGCTGACAGGAGCTGCGGGGAGCAGGCTGGGCTGGAGGGATGCTGTCATGGCCTCCTGGTCGCTCCTTTTGTCACTTGCCTGAAGGAGCAAATTAGGAACCTCAGAAGGGAGTGCCAAGCCCATCAGCACAGCTAGAAGACGTGTGCCCCAAGGCTGAGCCTACTGCTGCCGGAGGGGTTTGAAGGGGCATAGTCTCTGACGGGGCCAGCTCAGAGGATGTTGACTGCTGTGCTCAAGAAAAGTTGTTTCCTGGCCGAGGGAGTCAAGTAAGTGCTAGTACAAGGAGCCCAAATCTAGGGGCAAAGCCAGGGGTGCCACCCCAGAGTTCAGGCTGCAGCATGTGGCATGGGTGCAGGCAACTCCATCCTGGGACTTCTCCCCCCTCTCACACAGCCTGACCCCCTTGCAGGGTCCTCATCTGAGCCTGGTCTCTGTAGTGTCCCTGGGAGGCAGGGCAGGGCTATTATCTGTCTGGGGAACGGGGGCACAACACAAGCAAGGGCCCAGTTTATAAACTGGGTAACCAGTATCACGGAGGCTACAGACAGAATGCTTGTAGGACTCTCCCTGCCGGAGTTTCCTGGGTCATGGGTGGCAAGTTCCCAGGGCAGCGGGTGGGAACTGCTAAAGGGTTCTCTCAGGTTGGCCCATGGTCTTCCAGTGTGCGCAGTTGTGCAGGGAACTCTGTGTGACTCCTAAAAATGCCATGCTAGCACTAGGACCCCAAGCCTGTCCTTCCTTTCTGCTTTACACACTCAGGTGCACATGTGCGTGCACACACAAGTCGGAAAATGAAGTTGAGGAGGATGCTCATGCTTCTCTCTGCTGCAGCTGGGGCCAAAGTGCTCCTCTCACAAGGCTTTGAGAAAATCAGCCCTGTGGTGAGTTTGAGCCTTCTCCAAAGCTACAGCCATTTGAAGATATCATCTGGGTGGACAGTGCCCCCAACCCTATAGCCCCTACCCTGTAGCTCGCACTGTGCCAAAACTTGGGTGTTTCCTAGCTGCAGCGAGAAGAGATTGTTCTGTGCAACACACTCGGGGTGGGAGGGGGTGTTTATATACACCAAGGTTTGTGGGCTCTGTGGGTAAGTATGCACACTCGGTGGTTTGCGGTAACGTGTGTATGTATATCTGCAAGGTTGTGTATATGAACCTGGGGTTTATGTCTGTGTACGCACTGAGGTTTGTGTGTGTAGGTGTGTTTGTGACTGCTGGTGTGTGTGTGCTCAGATCAGGTTTGTGTTGTGCAGTTGGGAGAAGGGGATGTGTTTGCGCACATCACTGTTTGTATCTAGCTATGTGTGTGCACACTGTGTTAAGTCTGTGCATGTACTTGTGCACTGTGCACACCAGTTGTGTGTTGTGGTGTGTGTACACATTGTACATGTACCAGGTTTGTGGGGGCAATAGGTGTGTAATTGTCCTGTGACTATTACTCCCCCACCCTCCTTACTACACACTGTAAGGGGAAGTGAGGATCTGGTTGGGGGCTGGTGGAGAGGCTGCAGCCTTTCCTCCTTACTCTGATACAGCCTCTTACAGCAGTTTTGTCCAAGGCACAGACCTGCCAGCTGTGTGCATGCCAGCAGCATGTAGCCCGTCTCCCTCTGGCTGCTGGGCTAGCCAGGTGCAGCAGTGCACCGCATGTGAGCTCCAGGGTGGACAGAAGACAGGTGCCGCGCCTGCTCTAGGCAGCATCGGAGTACAAGGTAAGAATCCAATAGAGCCTTGGCCAGTGGGGGGGAAGGGGTGGGCGTCCTGGTTCTATGCTCTCCTGCAGGGGTTCAGTGCATTAGGGGCCTCCACAACCAATGGGCCTTCCATTTGCATTTAATTCCCAAACCTCCAGAGAACATCATCCTTCAGGGGAAAGGGGGTCCACATGGTGCAGCGGGTGTGAGCGTGTATAAATTGTGTGCCAATGTGCAAGTGTAAACCTATACTATGCAGGGGGTGAGCATGCAAGATGTATGCCAGCAGGCAAAGTGTGTCCAGCACATGAGTGTGTTTGCAAGGTGCAGGTCAGTTTTTAGGTATCGGTGTGCAAGATGCGTATCAGCACAGGTGTCAGTACAAAAGGTGCACGGTAACTGTGCAAAAGTTTGTACCAGTGTGCAAAATGTGTGCCAGCACAGATGTGTCCTAACATGGGTGCAAGATGATGTGGGACACGTGGGTGTGAGCGTGTGAGGTGAATGTAAGACATATGGATGGTGTGTGTGCAACGTGCGTCCATAGACAACTTGGTGGCTTTGTGACCCATTCTAGTGCCTGTGATGAACAGGGATTGCTCCTTCTGTCTGCTTCGTAAATCTCCCCCATCGACCGGCTGGGTAGTGGGAACCGCCGGAGAGGCAGTAGCTTAAAGCAGGCCTGGGAAGAAACGCAAGGGTTAACGCAGTTGGGGCCGCGGCTGTCCCCGATTGGCCGTCCCTCTCCCGGCGGAGTTTGAGCCCAGCAATCAGCCTCGGTTGCTCTCAGTGGGTGACGTAATGGGGCTGCCGCGGGGTAACGTCATTGCTGCTTGGCATTCCCACCACGTGCGCAGTCAGCAAAAATAATGGGGGGTGGGGGTGAGCGGGATGCAGCAGGCTGCTCGAGCGGACAGTGGGCTGCTTCTCTAGTTAAAGCCGGCGGCGCTGCGCGCTTCCCCGCAGCAGTGTCCAGTGCCGGCGCGCTTCCCCGTGCCTGCAAGAGGGCGAGGGGTCTCGGTACGGTTTCTCTGGGCGACAGCGGTGGGGTGGAATGGCTGCCTGCGATCAGACAGGCAGGCTGTGAGTGCAGGTGAGCCAGCGGCTGCGCGTTGCTGCTGCTGCTGCAGGCTCCTCGTTACCTCCAGGGTTCTTTCCTGGTTGGCCAGCGAGACCCCACTGGGATGCTGCATCCTGCGCAGTAGCTGCTGCTGCTCGGGTTCTGAAGCCTGGGGGGAGTGCGTGGGAGCTGAGCACTGCACCTGGCTGCGCAGGAGATGCGGGGGGGACGGACCAGGCAGAGACGGTGTCCACTGCCAGATCTGTAGGGGCTCTGCCGGGGCAGCCTCAGGCCGGGTGGGGAGCAAGGGCCACTGAGCCGCTGCCTCCCTTGCTGTGCCTGAGGTGAATTCCTGGCTGTAGGGCTGCCTAGCCTACTCCCAGGGCGGGTCTAGCAGGGCTCCAGCTCCTCCTTCCTGCTATGGTGCTGGGGCAGCAGGCTGCCAGTCCATGCTCAGCCAGTAAAGCGTCTCATGACACGAGTAGCCCTCCCCTATCCTTTCCACTTTCATATGCCTGCCAGATCCTTTGATAGGCAATTAATAGAAGCTCCATGGAGCATTATTTGTTTATGATTTGAGCAAAGATATCGCTTCATTAAAAAGGTGCTGTCACGTATTTCAAAATGAATTTAACGTGGAAAAAGACTGTTTATTTACACATTTATACTACACACACAATCACAATGTGAACGTGCCACATCTGAAAATGCAACTAAAGGGGGGTGTACTGTGACTCAGTGGACTTGGAAGTTCTGTTATTCTCCCAGCCAAGTGGGGCAAGGAAGAGGGTGTTGGATGAGAATTAACACATGATTACCCATTGTGGGAAAGACACAACATTGACAAGAAGTGCCAATCACAGTTCTCTTTTATCTAATGCCGATAGTACATTTCCCCATCCATTCCACCCATTAACTGGTAGCTCTTAAGAGATTCCTGGACAGTATGTGATCCAAAATAAGGGTTGTCCTGGACACCAGGACATCAAGCACAGATCATTCGTGCTTAAGTTATAAAAAATAAATTACCAAGGCCTATGCCTTCCAGATGCCATGTCCCCTGCCCCAAAAGCCACACCTGGACCAGAGGTCATCAGAACAGGAAAATGAACCCTCTTTTCCAGCTAGCAACCCAACACTGGGTTAACCTGTCTTTCTACAGCTGAGTATAAAACTGGAGTTCTTGTGATTTAATCTGTCTGATGGCCAGGACAGGGGGTGTGGTTGGAAAGTCACTAATGAAAGGCAAATAAACCAGTTTTTTTCTGGCATTTGTTTCTAACCCTGAAATAGCCAATATAAATCTTTCCGTGGTCTTTCACATTTTGCAGTGCCCATTTCCTAGGGCTCAGCTCCCCCTTGAATTTAATTGCCAGGGCTCAGCCCTGATCATCATTTTTGGACAATTCTGGATGTCTATATCAACCTTATCAGAACCTCCTGTGTCAGGAATCCTTCATTCCCCTTGTCTCACGCCATTGTATAGGGAAATAGCCCTGGAATGTACGCCAGTGGCTGTCCAAGCCCAAGTGCAGGTTGCACCTCTGTGAGCGTACCTTTCTTGATGTACTAGGGAGTCTTTCAGACGTCCCTCCTCCTGACCAGCTGTGACTCAGTTTCTCCACTTACAGTCTCCACTGGCCACAGCTCTTTCCAGAACTGTCCCCGTCTGTAAAGGGGTAACTATACTGCCACTAAATTTCACAGAAATTATATTAAGGTTTGTCCAAGTATTTAACCTGGGATATCACCTCATCTGTGTTATGCAATGTCCATATCACACAAACACACCAGTGCTTGGTTAAAATCATTTGTATTTATAAATTCAAATTAATTCTGAGACAAAACTGATTCAAAAGTGCAAGTCTAACAAAAGGATTCAAAAAGTAACCCAATGATTCTAGATTCACTAGAAATCCCTTAACTAACATCTTACCCTGCTTTCATGTTACATAGCTAGCTGGACCATCTGCTACATCTTTTTTTATGCTTCTCAGTCCATGGGTGTTCTTAAACAAGATGCTACCACACATGGCGACTCAGGAGCCACTCATCCAACTGCCCATCTGAAGGTGGTGCGGGGGGATGTGCACTCCTGTGAGCCACTCAGTACCCATTCATGGCCACTGCTGAAAAATCCAGAGTGCGCTGTGGCAGGCAAGCCAAAAAAGTGCATGGCAACGGGCAGCACCCACACATCCCCATCCTGTATGAAGTGGGGTGACCACCCACACCACAGACAGGTCCCTCATAGGCACTGTGGGTTGGAGACACAACCGTTGCAAGTCACAGGAATTGGCTGTGAGTGCTGAGGAGCCCGCAGTCCAAGCTGTGCCACTCAGTGGTCACTGAACACACACATCCGACTTACTCTTTTAAAAACACTCCATGTCTCAGCTGGGTCTAGTCAAATGGGTGTGAGTCTTTTGCCTTCTCTTAGGATGTGTTGTGACCTCGTATCGGCTGAATTGCTGGTACATCTCATCCATTGTTTCTCCAGATAGATCCAGGTTCTTTTGTGTGCATTCAGCAATCAGTGTCTCCTTGGTCATGGAGCTGAGCCCTTTTGGCTGACCCATATTTGCACACTGTCCTACTGTCTGAAATCAAATCAAACAATAAACACAGCACTCTTGCTCAGTCTTTGCCTGCTTGCCTCAAAGTTATGAGCCGAGTTGCAGCAGTAGCTAATGACTCAACAATTTTACCTCCCTGACCATTGGTACGCAGTTTTGGAATTCACTGAAACGACTCGCCATTGTGATGGAGTTGGGGGTTTCTTTCCGCTGTCCCCCACTCCTGACTGCCTGTGACTCAGTTTCCCCACTTACAGTCTCCACTGGTCACAGCTCTTTCCAGAACTGCACCAGTCTATAAAGGGGTAACTATCCTGCCACCCATGTCCCTGGAGGTTCCCAATCACAGAAATTGTATTAAGGCTTGTCCAAGTATCTAACCTGGGATATTCCCTTATCTGTGATACCCAATGTCTATCACACAAACCCACCAATGCTTGGTTAAAAGAATTTGTATTTATACATTCAGATTAATTACAAGACAAAATTGATTCAAGAGTACAAGTCTAACAAAAGGTTTCAAAAGTAACACAATGCTAGATTCGTTAGAAATACCCTAACGCCTTATTCAAACGTCCATGTTACACGGCCAGATGTCTGTAGCTGGGTCGTCTTCTTGATCTCCTTCGATGCGTCTCAGTCCATGTCTCAGCTGGGTCAGATTGAAAGGGTGTGTGTCTTTTAGGTTCTCTTTGTCTTAAATACTTTCTAGATGGCTCCCAGGAGGTTCTCCCTTCTTTTATTTTTGGGCCATTTGCTCAGTTTCTGGAAGCTACTGGTAAACTCAAGTACCCTCCAGTAATATTTCATCTGCATTACAATTGTCTTCCCTACCTGTCCCAAAATCTGCCCAACTTGTTTTGGGCTCACATTTTATTTTCTAGATTCCAAATTAAATTTAACTTTTCTTTATATTGTTTCCACATATAAATTTCCCCCCTCCCCCATTGGATTCAACATTTCTAGACAACTCCAACAACACCAAACTTATTATGTTTTACATAATGGTTTCAAAAGAACAAATGTATCATTCATTCACATGAAAACCACAATAGCTGTGTGTGATATACATGTTGTTTTCATAATTCCTGTTACCCCGGCAGAGCAAATGACAGTGACTGGGGGCTTTTTGCAACATCCTTGCTGGCTGGCAGAGTGGGACAGGCTGCATCCCTCTGTTCTGACAGAGTGACAGGCGTGCCCAGCTGTTGTCTGTGCTGTATGGCATGTTACCAAATAGCATTCAAATTCACCCTGAATATATGGTGTGAGAATAGGGGGGCTGGCTGGCTCTGCATAAAGACAAATCTGGGACAGGCAGCCTGACATTTCGGAACAGAGTATGATTGATCATAGGGAGATGTGAGCATGCTGTGCTCCCCTGTGTTGATGCTGAGGCTCATGAGCAAGCCCAGCCTGCAGCCAAACAGCACGTGATGTGAGAAAATAGGCTACTCTATCAGAGCCACACTTTAAAAGAAGTGAATCTGTGACATCACTTCCTCTTTCTATTTGAGAGACACCCTGCAGAAGTGGTTACCCAAGTTGGAGCCAGTTGCTTCCTAGTGAGAGTGTCACTGAGTGGCCGAGCCACCTAGGGCTTCACACGTCTGGCCAACCTCAAAGGGGACTTGTCAGAGTTAGAAATGGGCAGGATGGTAGCAATGCAGGAAAAGCCGAGTGAGGCACCAGCAAAGATCCTGAGAGTTACAGAGATGGGCAGGGTTGGAGAAAGCTATGTCTGTGTGCCCTGTGGTCAGGTTTGGGGGAGGAGGGAGGGAGCAAGAGAGAGAAGTGGAAGTGAGGGAGGAAGTTGCCCTTGGGGCAGGATTGGAGAGTGGTGGGTGTGGGTGTGTCCTGGGGTTAGGAGTAGTGATGCATGGGTGGGTACATGTGGATATGTCCTGGGACTGAATGGAAATGCAGCCGGCGCAAGAGGCTCCTTTGCTTGGGCCAGTGGTTTGTGAGCCTGAGTCCCAGGGTTTGTAATGAGTGAAAACCAGACTGATTGCAATGTGCAGGTGAGCAGCCCCCACGTGAAGCAGGGATCGTCCCGCAGGACACTTCCTTGCCAGGAAGAGCCTGCTCTGCTTTGGCTCACTCCAAGCCCCTTGCCCCCTGGGCTATGCTTGCTAACTTAGCCTACAGCCAGGCTCCCTTGTCTCATGAGTGTGAGTTCTGGCTTGAAATAAGCCAGAGCAGGCTTCAGTCTCCAGGATCTGAGACAAGAAAAGATTATAATTGTTATTATTTTTGATAATAGTACCAGAAATGTACCGGGACCCGAAGAACCGTTGATTAGAAACGGGTCCCTGTCCCAGGGAGCTTACAGTCTAGGAGAGACAAGCATAGGGAGATATTAAGTTGAGAAGCTGCATGTGCTTAGCATAGTTACAGGGGGAGAAGGGGGACCCTGAGTGATAGGACAGTAGAGGGGGGCATCATTTAGCAATCTGTGGGGATGAGGAGCTAGGGAATACCTGATGGAAGAGGGAGGTTTTAGGAGGGATTTGAAGTTTGGGAGGGAGAGAGGAAGCAGAGCAAATGTGTTCAGGGAGATAGTTCACACATAGTATGAGGTCCCACCAGACTCAAACCCTGGCTCCTGGGTCTTTGGCACAGCCACCCAGACCTCAGCACCACAGCAGAGCTACATCCAGCACCTGCTTCTCTAGGCTGTGGAGACCTGATCTCCTGTGGACTAAGCAACATGCCCCCAGCTCCCATTGGCTGGCCTACAGTATAAATTATTATTATTATTATTTTATTATTAGCAAGCATTTATATAGCGCAAGCAATGTACCTAGTGCTTTACAAAGTAATTGAATAGACACGGTCCCTGCCCTAGGGCTTACAATCTGAGAGACGGGTGGCGGGTGGCAGACGAAGGAAGGGGAACAGAGGGAGAGACAAGGGGTGTAACATTCAGGAAGATGCGAGGTCCCAGATGCACGTGCTTGGCTTGGTTACATCAAGAATGATGGCTGGTTGGTCCATGTGGTGAGGATATGAGTACACAGACAGTAGGTATATAAATAAATATGTCAGGCAGTAGCAGGTGCCTGAGCAACCAGAAGGCTTGCTGGCTGCTGCTTTAGACTCCTTGCTCCATGTTCCAGCTCAGCTGCATCCAGACCTGCTTAGGCTTCAGACCCGCGTGACCCCCTGGCCTTGATGTTGGTCTTGGACCCTTTGGAACCTGACCAGACCAGACCAGACCTCAACCCTACCCTTTGATTGTCTTGTGAGTTGCTGCTTATACTGAACTGATCAACATCTGATCCCAGTTTGCCCCTGACAATGACCTTGGGAAGACGCCTGTCATCATTCCCCAGTGACAACCAGTGTGCTGAACCCCGTCACCCCCAAGCTAGGCCATGACACATAGGTCCTGGGGGCAGAGGCATGAGAGAAGACGTGAAGATGGCTTAGGAACAGGAGGCTCTGGGACAAGTGAGGGTGGTGGCAGAGGAGGAGCAAAGTTTCCAAAGGGGTAACATAGCAGGAAATGAAGGTAAAAAGATAGGTTGGAGTAAGGTCATGAGTTGACAAGCCTTGGCGATAAGGAGTTTGTTCTGGATGTGAAAGAGGAGAGGGAGCCAGTGGAGGAAGGAGAGGAAGGGCTGACCATGGGCAAAGTGGCAGGTGAGATGGATGAGCTTGGCAGTGGAGTACTGAATAAAAATGAGATGGTCAAGATGAGAGCAGGGAAAACTAGTAAGAAGGAGATTACAGTAGAGATGCATCCGAAATGACTAGAGCGTGGACTAGGGTTTTGGCAGTGGGAACAGTAAGGATGGACCAGATTTTAACAATGTTATGCAGAGAGAAGTGACGGGCCTTAGTAACACACTGACTATGAAGTGCAAAAGGGAGGGAGAAGTCAAAGATGAACCTCAGGCAACATGCCTGGGAGACAGGCAGAATAGTGACACCATCAATAAAAATATAGGGGGATGTTTAGGGGGAAGACAAGGAGCTCAGTCTTGAACATATTAAGCTTGAGCTGACAGTGAAACATCAAAGCAGAGATGTTAGGCATTGGTGGCAGGAATGGGGCGTGAAGGGTGGGAACAGTTCAAACTGAATGATTTAATTTGCAAAACAAAAAGGTTTTGGGTGAGGAGATGTCTCACTGGGCCTTTAGGAAACCCCCTCAGGAAGGAGGAAACACCCTCAGGACAGATCTGGGCATCTCCCCCTGCTGAAAGACGGAAAGGGGAAATTTGCTTTACTAACAGGACTTTAAGGGTAATCTTCCACGCATTGAGTCAATAGCCCAGCTCACATTATTATTATTATTATTATTTATTTTATTATAAGCATTTATATAGCACCAGCGATGTACTTGGCGCTTTACAAAGAATAAGATAGACACGGTCCTTGTCCGAGAGCATACAATCTAAAGACGGGTAGGGGAGACAGGGAAGGGAGAACAGAGGGAGAGACAAGGAATGCAACATTCATGAGGATGCGAGAGCTCAGGTACACGTTCTTGGCTTGGTTACAGTATATTGAGAGTTTGCAGATAACAGGTGGGGGATAATCCTGGGTGAGGTGGTTAGCAACAGTTAGGAAGGGCGGAGCGGAAGAGGTAGGTTTTGAGGAGGAACTTGAAGGTGTGGAGGGTGGGGGCCAGGCAGACGAGGGCCGTGAGGGAGTTCCAGGCGTGCGGGGCAGCGAGGGAGAAAGGACGAAGGCGGTTAGGGGAGGCGTGGGAGGGTAAGGGAGGGGATGGAAGAGGAGTGGAGGGCTCGAGCAGGGGTTCGGAGGGAGATCAGGGCAGAGAGGTAGGGGGGAGCGAGGTTGTGAAGGGCTTTGTAGGTGAAGACGAGGAGCTTGTGCAGAATACACTCAGGAAGAGGGAGCTCGTGGACAGAGGAGAGGAGAGGCTGCACGTGATCAAAGTGATGGGCTAGGTTGATGATCCTAGCAGCAGAGTTTTGAACAGACATGGGGGAAGAAAGGTGGGAGCGGGGAAGGCCAGCGAGGAGGAGGTTACAATAGTCGAGGCGTGAGATGACTAGGGCATGGATGAGAGTTTTGGCAGAGGAGACAGACAGACAAAAGGGCGGATCTTGGCAATGTTGTGGAGGGAGAAGCGGCAGGATTTGGCAACGGAGTCAATGTAGGGTTTGAAGGTGAGGTGCGAGTCGAACATGAAGCCCAAGCTGCGAGCTTGGGGGACAGGGAGGTTGGAGACCCCGTTAATGGAAATTGACAGGGAATAAGTGAAGTACTGTTTCAAAGTGCTCCCGAGCACTACTGACAGCTGGCTTGAGGAGCACTTTTTACGCATTCCCCGAGCGCTCTGGTGCTCCAGAGCACCAGACTGAGAATCCCTGTGTTAGAGAGACAGTTGGTGATGCTAAGCTGGATGGCGGAGGAGGGGAGAGGGTTGAAGTGAAGAGATAGAGTTTAGTGTCGTCAGCGTACAGGTGATACTGGAAGCTATGAGATTCAGTGAGTTTGCCCAGAGATAGAATGTAATAGAGAAGAGAAGAGGGGAAGGACATAGCTTTGGGAAATTCCAACTGAGAGGAGAAGAGAGGTGGAGGTGTTACCAACAACAGAGACACTGAAGGAGCAATTGGAGAGATAGGAGGAGAACCAGTTGAGAACTGAATCCTGGAAACTGAGGGAGCGAAGAGGATCAGGAGGGAGGAGGTGGCCAACAGCGTCAAAGGCAGCAGAGGGATTGAGCAGGACAAGAATGGAGCAGAGGTCTTTAGACTGTAAGAAGGACATTGATCATTTTGGCAAGAATGGTCTTGGTTGAGCAGAGAGGACGGAAGCCAGCTTGAAGGGGGGCTGAGGGAGGAATTGGAACAGAGGAAGTCAAGACAGTTCATGCCAGGCTTGGCCATGGTGGGACAGGAGGGGAGTGGTCTGGGTAAGATGTGGGGCAGTTACAGGGATGGAGATAACAGCAAGGCTATGGGGGGCGGATGAGTGAGAGAGACCTGGCTGTAATGGAAAGGTCGCAGTGGCAGCATGTAAGATGTGTGTCATGGAAGGAATGTGGGTGGGGTGGCGTATGATGGCTGCAAGGTTACAGCCATATGGTGGGAGTGTGATAGCAGTGGGGCAGAGATATATTATTGAAGTCAGAAGATGACCATTGAGACCATCCAATCTTACCCCTAGTTAGCTCAGACCAGGGGATCCCCTCCAGATATGACTAGATTAAGTCACTTAACTTGTGTCAGGCCGACAGGTCTTTTAAAAGAGTGTCCACTCTTGCCTTGCAGCCTGCAAGTGCTGAGAAATCTGCCCCCTCCCCAGCAGCCTGTCCAGAGGTCAATCACCCGCACTCTCCCCCATTGCTAATCAGCAGTGTGTGTTTTCCTCCCAGTCTGCCAGTGAAATAGTGTTGGGCCTGGCAGCGTTCCTCCTGGAGCCCCATTTGGGGATGATCCCCTGTGCATGGCTCGCTGCTGGGATCTCTCAGCCCCAGTTTTCAGTCCATTGCACACGGGTCACGCTGCTGTTTTAGTGCAGTGCTGACCTAGACACCTCACCAAAATCTAACCATATTTATGGCAACAGTGCTACCTTTATCAGCCAAGCCTACGATCTCACCAGAAAGCAAGCAACTTGTTTGACATGGCTTTCTTCATAGAAAGCCCTGGGAGCTCCCATGAATGGTATTTCTATCCTTTAAATCCTGGCGGGAGTCCTATTTCAGTCTTTCCATTATTTTGCTACAGATCAGTGGGCATTAACAACAGCATCACATATTCCTTTTAAAATATGAGTGGCACATTAGCTTCCTTCCAGCCTTCTGGAGTTTTCCTAGGGTACCAACAAGGTGTAAAAAATGTATGGCAACAGTGAGCATACATTCTCCTCAGCCAGCTCTTGTAGGACTCTTGGACACAGGCTGTTGGGGCTTATTGCTTATGATCCAGGTGGGGTGGAAGTGTAGGTAGCAATCTGAGTGTTTGTTGTATTGGCCTCCATTTCTGGGGTGCTCCTCTTAGTCACCTGTGAGGATGGAGTGAGGATGCATCTTTTCCAATGGCAGTAGGAGGAGGGGGGGCACTGAGCAGCAATGACCTAAGCACCTGCAGTGCCCGCTCTCTAGGAACTGGGATTGCTTGTGGAGATGGAGATGCCATGCAGTGTAGCCACTCAGTGAGCTGCCCCTCTCTTGCCACTGCAGATGCTGTGAATGCGGTGCCTCGCTCTCCCGCCAGTACTACGAGAAGGATGGCCGGCTGTACTGCAAGAAGGACTATTGGGCCCACTTTGGGGAACTGTGCCATGGCTGCTCCGAGCAGATCACCAAGGGACTGGTCATGGTGAGTCTCGCCAGCCCCTTGCACCTCTGCTCTTCAGTGACAGATTTTCCCTTGCCATGTAGTGGTGTGGCCTTTCCCCGGATGGAGCCAGGGTGGTGCATGTTCCCTGGCTGATGTGTGTTTGAGCTGAGGTCCCTGGGAGGGGGAGTTTCCCACAGCGAGCACCTGTCGCACACAGCCCAGAGTCCCAGCACCACAATAGGAGCAGGCAGGTACGTATTCTTGGAGGGGAGCAGATACTGCACAGTAAGACAGGTGGGGTGACCTGGGATGGTGATCTGCAGATAGGGGAGGGAGGGAAGAAAGGACACTGCTTTCCAGAGTTCAGGACTCCGTCAAGCAAGGACACGTGCTTGGGAGCCTTCATTTTTAGCTTGAAACGACTGAAAACTGGAAGCCTTGTACCCCAGGTTTTAGTCAGTTCAGAGGGGTCCAGGATTGGGGATCAGATGCTGGGGGGTTGTACTGAGATGGGGTGCCTGACCAGGGGAGGCATTGCAAGTGGGAGGGCACTGTAGGCATGGTGCTGGGCATGGAAAGGCAACAGCCATGTGCGGTGGGAATTGGCTGAGAAGTGCTTGGGCACGGGGGGGGAACAACATCCGAGGGTGGCTGGAGTGAGGGACCTGAGCGGAGGTGTTGGGAATAGTGGGGACAACAACTGGCGGTAATGGGGGTGGTGGTGAGAGGACTGGATGTGGGGGATGTGGGGGTGCTGGTAGTGGGGGACCAGCCATGAGGAGAGAGTGGCTGTGGGAGGTAGGGAGTGGCTGTAGCAGAGGGCCTGTTGAAGTTGATGAGGGAATTTGGGGGCATGCTGGGAATAGGAAACCAGCCATTTTATTTATTTATTTATTTATTTATTTATTTATTTGACTGATTTATTTTATTTATATGGCGCAAGCAGTGCACCTGGTGCTAGCAATGCACCTGGTGCTTTGCATTAGTTAATTATAGACAGGTCCTTACCCCAGTAGGCTTACAATCTAGAAGAGACAAGGGAGGGGAGATGAAGGTGTTGGGAACACAGGGCGAGATAGGGACACAGTCACAAAGTTAAGTAGTTGCAGGTGCTTGTCATAGCTACAGGACAAAGGAGACCCTGGGTAAATCAGGGAGCAGATGCGGGAATGCTGGAGAGAGAGGGGCAGGCTGGTGGCCCCACTTCATATCACCTTTCTTTGCAGCTGTGAGTCCAGCTCTCCTTCCTAGCAGTCTGGCCCTGTCAGTTTAACTAATCCTAACCAACCCACAGGTGCTGTAGGCTGTAAAGGCTCTAATGTATCCCTATTGTGCTGGAGGTGCAGGGGGGTGGAGCATCTGGACCCTGGAAAGTCCCCCATGGGCCAGCCTCAATGAAGAAGGCTGCTGGACACAGGGCAGAGGTTGCTGGCGATGGGCATTCCCAGCAGAGAGCAGCCGCTTTCCTCCACATGTCTTCCCTATTGCATTCCATCCTGAGCCCAGCCTTGCTGGCTGTGCATGGGAATTGCCTCAGTACCAGGCCCTGCAGACTCCTTCTCAGCCCCACAAGTCAGAACGGAGCAGGGGCTAGAGCCTGCCGCCCACGTCCCACTTAACCCCCATCTGAGTGCACAGAGAGCCGGGCCCTGACCCCAGCTCTGGACTTTCCAGTGCTTGCTCCCTGCCCCAGTCGGGGGAAGTGCAGCCAGGAAGTCCAACCGCATGACTCTCACACATGTAAGCAGCAACTTTCCTGTGTTTGGAAATAGCCCGGCAAGGCTCTAGTGCCCAAAGCCGTGCCACCCGCCATGCACACACTCTGCAGCTATGCTGCCCTGCCCACCTCACTGCCACGCTGCTCCGCCCACCCTGCAGCCTCTCCACTTTGACTCCCCTGCCCCCAATTAACCATGCTTCCCTGGCCATAACAGCCATGCTGCCTTGTTGCCTGCAGCCGTGCTGGCTGTGTCCAGGGGAGCCACTGCCATCCAGGAGATGGGAAAGGGGCTTCAGCAGAAATAAGCCTAAATGCTGTCCCTCCTCCCCTTGGGTTTGACTTCACTGCCTGGGGCTCATGGTGTCTCTGTTCTAGGTGGCTGGTGAGCAGAAGTACCACCCTGAATGCTTTAGCTGCCTCAACTGCCGGGTGTTCATTGGTGACGGGGATACCTACGCTCTGGTGGAGCGCTCCAAGCTCTACTGGTAAGGGGACAGGGTTGTGTGTGCCTCCCAATGACCCATGGGAGCACTAGACCCAGGGGCTGGACTGGGTCAGTAAGGGACAGCTTATGGAGGCCTGGGCAAGGGAAGGGTTGGGCTAGGACAACAAGGAGTGCCACAGCAGTAATGGAGGCTCCATACAGAGGGACCTATGAGACGACTGGGCCCAGGGCAGTAAGGGCCAGCTGTGGGGGCAGGGACGTTTAGGGGGGCTGGGCCCAGTGGCTGGACCAGAACAGCAATGGCCACCTATAGGGGCACTCTTCGGGGACCTGTACAAGGGTTATGCCCAGGGTTTGAGGTGGGGCAATGAGGGCCAGGGGCCATGCCCATAGGGTTCCATAAGAAGCAGCAAGTCTCCCACCTGTGTTGGGGTAAGTGGAACATAGCAGGGGGCACCACTAGGGCAGGTAACCTTGTCAGCCCCCGTGGGTGCCAGTGCCACAGCCAAAGCCAATGAGAACGTCTCCCATGGGGATGTGCCCTCGCATGAGAGCCCCCTCACCCCACTCCCCAGGGCAGACGCCTGGTCTCTCCCTCCCCACAGTGGGCACTGTTACTACGAGATGGTGGTGACACCAGTGATGGAGCAGCTGCTGCCAGATTCCCCAGGTGCACGGATCCCACACACGGTGACGTTGGTGTCCATCCCAGCCTGCTCTGATGGCAAACGTGACCTCTCCATCTCCATTGACCCACACTGCGGCTCCGAGCACTCGCACACAGTGAGGGTCCGAGAGTGAGTATCTGCTCAGCACCTGGTACAGGGGGCATTCTTCTGCCCTGGCTCTGCCAGCTTCACAGCAGGGGGCAGGGCCCAGAAGAGTCAGTGCACATGCCACGTTGTGCCTGCTCCCCACATCAGTGTGGAGTGAAGCACCCAGCCCTTTCCCCATCTGGATGCTGGCTTGGCCACAGACACAGCTCACGTTGGATTTGAACCAGCATCCTAAAGCCACAAGAGCTGTCTCTCCTGCCTGTGGCTCAGACACCCTGCAGATTTGGGGCTCTGAGGGCAGGCAGGGTGTGTTGTCCTGAAATCCTGCACCTAGACAGCAGGGGACGTGGGAGCCTAACCTTTACCCAGGCTGGCTACCAGTGTTGTCCCTTGTCTGCTCTGTGCAGTGTGGGCACTGGAGCATGGGGGTAATGCCCACCTCCTTATGCCCCTGCAGAGTGGACCCCGACTGCATCAGCCCTGACATGAAGAACTCTATCCATGTGGGTGACCGCATCCTGGAGATCAATGGCACTCCCATCCTGCACGTCCCGCTGGACGAGGTATGCCTCCCTGTCTTGAGCCCTCCCTGCAGCAGGGACCTCTGATGAGTGTCCCACCACCCAACCTACCCTCTTTGTCCTTGCAGATCGACCTGCTGATCCAGGAGACCAGCCGTCTGCTGCAGCTAACCATTGAACACGACCCCCATGTGGCCCTGGCCAGTGAGATGCCGCAGGAAAGGAGCCCCCTGTCTGAGTTGCGAAGCCCTCTGCGTTCACCAGCCCACACACCCTGCACGGAGCCCTCTGCAACCATGCGCCAGCGCACTACGGTCATGTGAGTGTCTGGCACACCTGCCAAGGACACGGGTGGGGAGGAGAGGATGAGGAAAATAATAGCGAGTCAGACATTGGAGGAAACTCCACACCTCACACATAACACAACCAAACTGCACACACATCTCACCTCTTTCACACACATACACACTCCCCACAGAACCACAACACACACACCACCTCCTTACAGTACACAAACCACCCCTCTTCCTCAAACAGATCTACCCCATAGAGCCATGTCTCGCTCTCTCATACACACACATACCGATTACCATGCACCGCATACTGATTTACCGTGTACCGCTTATGGTGTACCACATTTGTTCCCAATAATGTGCATGCACCAAATGGCTGCCCTTTTCCAAAATGGTGGCAGCACTTCCAGCTCCATCTTGGAAGAGGGCTGCACATCTCTAGAACAACTGCGGCAGCCATTTTGCGCATGTGCATTACCGGGATGAGCGCGGTAAGCAGTAAGCAGTACACGGTAAGTTGGTAAACTGTACATGGTAATTCATGGTAAATGTTGCTGAGATTCTTGCCAAGATCGAGAACTGCTACCGAAAATGTGTCAAGATCTCGGTAACGGTTCTTGATTACCGCAAGATTCTCATGGGGATGAAAACCCATTCTTGCTTCAGCCCTAGGTTAGAGCGTCTTCTAGTTCAACCTCCTGCTTGCATGCAGGATGACAACAGCTACAACATCCATGACAGATGGTTGTCCAGCCTCTCTTTGAAAACCTCCAGTGATGGAGAACCTACAACCTCCCTAGGCAATTTGTTCAATTGCTGAACAGTTAGAAAGTTTTTCCTGATATCTAACCAAAATATATTTCCTGTAATTTGAACCCATTATTTCTAGTTCTACTCTCTGTCAAAATGAAGAACAGTTTTCTGCCATCTTCTTGGTGGCAGCCTTTTAGTTATTGAAAATTGCTATCATATTGCCCCTTAATCTCCACTTTCCTAGGCTAAACATACCCAGTTCCTTCAACTTTTCCTCATAAAACTTGTTTTTCAGACCCTTTATCATTTTTCTTGCCCTCCTTTGACCCCATGCTTCAATTTGTCAATGCCTTTCTTAAAGTGATGTGACCCAAACTGGCTACAGTACTCCCAGCACTGGTCAGAACTCTCCTGAATAGAATAGAATGATTACCTCTGCTGACTTGGAGACAATGCTTCTGTTAATGCAGCCTAAAATTGCATTAGCTTTTATTGCAGCCACAACACATTGCTGATTCATGTTTAGTTTGTGATCGACCATGATCCCTAGATCCTTTTTATATGTGCTGCTGCCAAGCCATTATCCTCCATCTTATACTTGTGCATTTGGTTTTTTTCTTTTTTAAATGCAGAACTTTACATTTATCTCAGTTGAATTTCATTTTGTCAATTTTAGCCAAGGAAAAAGGTTGGAAATAGGTAGATTTCTAACTTAGCAAGATTTTAAACATTCTTATTCTGTCTTCCAAGATGTTCTACTACTGCCAGTTTTGTGTTAACTGGAAACTTGATAAGTATTCCCTCCACTCCTTCATCTAAGTCATTGATAAAGATGTTTAATAGCACAGAGCCCGGCAGGACCCTATTCCTCCCTCCAGTTTGATAATGAGCAGTTGATGCTCACTCCTTGAGTACAGTTCTTCAGCTATCTGTGAATCTACCTTATTGTAGTGTCTTCCAGCCCACACTGTGCAAGCTTGTTAATGAGGATCTCATGTGAAACTTTGTCAAATGCTTTGCAGAAATCAAGAATTATTATTTCCACAGCATTCCCCTCATCCACTAAGCTAGTTATTCTATCAAAGAACAAGTCAAGATTATTCTGGCATGACTTGTTCCTGACAAATCAATCCATGCTGGTTACACGGGTGACTGCATTGTCATCAGGGTGCTTACAGAGTGACTTTTATCATCTCTTCTAGTATCTTCACAGGGACTAAAGTCAGGCTGACTGGTCTGTAATGTCCCAGATCCTGCTGTTTTTAAAGATAAGGACAAGGTTTGCCATCCCTAGGCTTCTGGCAGCTCTCCTGTTTTCCAGCAATTTTCAAAGTGAGGTAGTTGACACAGGTTGTGAGAGTATTTCTGCCAGTTCTTTCAGTATCCTAGTATCTCTCACACACATATATGTGCACACATTTGAAGCCACTTTTCTTAATGATTGCAGGGGAAATCTCGCTCCTATATGTTCTCTGGGGAGATTAAATGGCCGTTGCCTGCAATCTTAAATGTTTGTGGTGTTCCCCCTTTGGTGTGGAGGCCTAGGAGGGCCAGGACTGTGGGTGCAGCCCCAGATGACACCCCCCCCCCTTTCCTGTAGGAGGAGCTGCAGCATTGACAAATCCCCATGCTCCAGTTCGCTGGGATCTCCCGCCTCACAGCGCAAAGACATCGGCCGCTCTGAATCCCTGCGTGTCGTCTCCCACACCCACCGCATCTTCCGACCCTCAGATCTCATCCACGGCGAGGTGCTGGGCCAGGGCTGCTTCGGACAGGCTATCAAGGTACTACCTTGCCCCTTCCCATCCACCAGCTCTGAAGGCCCTCTCCCCACTCTCCAACCCCCCAAATGTACTTTCTAGGCCTCCCACCTGCCCCACATTCTGCCTGCCCACTAGCCCCCAAGCTCTGCTTGTTAACCCCTTGCTTCCCACCAGCCTCCTGATTCCCCCCCCTTCCTTTACTTTGCTGTGCCCCCACCCTCTCTACGGAAGGCAGTGTGTGATTCTGAACCCCATAGAACCTTTGCCAGCTACCAAATCATCTGCCTCACTAGCTCTCCATTCTCCCCCATCCCTATGGATCCCAGCACCTTCCTGTCATGAGTGTGACGGTCCCATCTCACCTGGTTTTCTGTGTCCCTGCGGTAGGAATTGCAGAGGGTGCCTGACTTGATCCAGCCAGGCTACTCTCCCTCTGGCTTTGACCTGGGGTGAGGGTGGGTAGTACAGACTGGTTGTGGTTGCCTGTCTCTTACCCTTTCCTTGTCAGGTGACGCACCGGGAGACCGGCGAGGTGATGGTCATGAAGGAGCTGATCCGCTTCGATGAGGACACTCAGAGAACCTTCCTTAAGGAGGTGTGTCTGTCATGGCTCACTACCCCCTTCTCCCCCCACTCCTCAGCCAGCAGATTAACTTTTCCCAGGCTCTGACCACCCTAGAGAGGCCTTGGGACCCTAAGCTCCCATTGAGTAGCCTCTACCCTTAAGTCACTCCTCCTGACCTGATATTCCCATGGACTCTCAGCCATTCTTCTGCCCACCCTCACCTAGCTCTGACCAGTCTCCCACCGATCCATGGCTGCCCCAGGGGTGGGGAGGCTGCCCCCAGGGCCATCTATGACCCTGCAGTGAGGGAGCCTATGATGTTCTGCCCCTGAAGGTAAAGGTGATGCGGTGCTTGGAGCACCCAAACGTGCTGCGGTTCATTGGGGTGCTGTACAAGGACAAGCGGCTCAACTTCATCACCGAGTACATCAAAGGAGGCACCCTCCGTGGCATCATCAAGGGCATGGTGAGAATGGCAACAAGGGAGTAGCGGGGGAGAATGGCATGGAGGAGGGGTCCTGCCAGGCCTACAGTCAGTCCTGAGATTTTGTGGCCCTAGGGGTCTCAAAGCCAGTACTCTGGGATGATACTGCTCCTCAAGAGGCCATGGTGCAAGGGGGAATCAGGGCTTGGGGTGGCCCTCTACTCCCAGTGGGAGCAGGATAGAAGGGAACATCATTAACACACACATTGCCAGAGTGACTCTTGGAGAAGCTGTACATCCTTCAGTAGTGATGGGCTGCTCCTGCCATGCTGTTTCCAGGGCAGGAGTGCTGGGGTAGGCTGCAAGCTGTGGCCCCTTGCCTCTCTACTCACCAGCAGCACCTTTGCCCACAGGATAGTCAGTACCCATGGAGCCAGCGCATCAGCTTTGCCAAGGACATTGCATCTGGAATGGTGAGTGGCCAGACTCCGTGGCCCAGGGAGAGAGGCTGGCAATAACTGTGTTGTGGCAGTGGAACAGCATGGGGTCCTGGGGGTCTGTGCTCCTAGGGGGCCGTTGGCAGGAAACCACATGCATCGGACACTGGGGTGGGGAGGAGTGCAGGTCATTGGACTGCTGTGCATCTTGGGGTGCTCAGGCAGAGGCTGCACCCAAAGAGAGTAATGGAGCAGGATATTTATGGGGAGGATGGTGTGTGCATGTGTAACAGACAGTGTGAGTGCGTAACTCACAGTGGCCGGTGGAAACTCTACAAGGGGGCACTGTGTCTAGTATTAGTGCATGCCTATGCTGGGCAGGGGCTCTGGAAGTGTTTGTGATTTGGAGACAACAGTCTTCAGGGTATGCTGTGAGTTGGTGGGAGCCCTGCTGTGAGTGTGCGCTGTGTTGGCACACTTCCTGTGGGTAGGAGGGGCACTAAGGGCATGAAAAGTGTCAGTGAGTCCCCTGCGGCATGGCAGTGTGATGAGAGTGTGCGGTGTCGGTGCATGTCCTGCGGGGGTGCGTGTGAGGGTGGGTGGGTGCGGGGAGGGGCACTACAAGTGTGAACAGTGTTGGTGCATGCCTGGGGGGGTGAGTGCAAGTGTTGGGGATGAAGTAGGGTGTCCTAGCCTCCTGGAAGACACAGCAAGGGGTGCAGCTCATATGCATGTGTTCCCCCCGCCCCACTCCCCACAGGCCTATCTGCACTCTATGAACATCATCCACCGGGATCTCAACTCCCACAACTGTCTTGTGCGGGAGGTGAGTGCTGCCCCCAGTGCCCCTTTGTGCTGCAGGTGCCTGCCCCTCCCTTGTCTCCCTGACTGTGTCTGCCCCCAGTGCCCCTTTGGGCCATCGACACTTCCCGCCACCTGCATCTGCCCACCGTACCACTTTGTACCTCAGGTGCCTGCCCCTCCCCCATGTCCCTGATTAAGTCTGTTCGCCCAGTGTCCCTTTGTGCTACAGGCACTGGCCCCTTCCCTGTCTCCCAGACCGCATCACCCCCTAACTCCCCTTTGTGCCACAGGTGCCCCCCAAATGCATCTGCCCCTACAAAACCCCATCATGCCCCCACCCCCTGCTGACCATTCATGCCTCCTCTACCTAGAATAAGAATGTGGTGGTAGCGGACTTCGGGCTGGCCCGACTCATGGTAGATGAGAAGAACCAGCCGGAGCAGCTGAAGAGCCTGAAGAAGCCGGACCGCCGGAAGCGCTACACGGTGGTGGGGAACCCCTACTGGATGGCCCCAGAGATGATCAATGGTGAGCTTGGGTGCAGGAATGAGGCCTGGTAGCAGTAGGAGTCAGTGCGGAGTATAATGTTAACAGGCACATAAAGAGCATGAAGTGTGGCTCCCAGCCCAGTTTACGGGGGAGAAACCACTGCCCAGCTCATACCCCGTGTGCAAGCCCAGTGGCCCACACTGCATGGATATATCAGGGTGGGGAGGGAGCAGGGGCTGGCTGGCTGGGATAGGGCAGGAGTGGGGAGCAAGAACGCTGGGCTGGTAGACAAAGGCAGATGGGTGAAGGGCGAGGCCTGCTCGGGTTCTGATGCTTTTTCCACCTCAGGAAGCAGGCAGGTGCGTGGGAAGTTTGGGGGGGGGGGCTCTGACAGCCTTTCTTTCAGGTGCGGATGGGAGGGGCATGGGCATATTGGGGTGGGGTCTGGGTGTGCTCTAACTGTCTCTCCTCCCACAGGCAGGAGTTATGATGAGACGGTTGATGTCTTCTCCTTCGGCATCGTCCTGTGTGAGGCAAGTGCTGCCCCTCCCTCCTGAAGGGAACTAGAGGTCTGGCCCCCAGACTCCCATGAGCCACATCCTCTAATCTATGCCCCCGCTGCCTCTCTGCTTCCCCCCCCCGACCCTCCTCTGCCTGCTGAGTGGCTCCACTCTGTGGCCAGAACAGGACAGGACCCCACTGGGGCTCTATTGCTCCAGACTTTTGTTCATCACTACTGGCTTCCACTTCATACAGAGCAGTAGCTATACCCTCTTCACTTCTGATTGATGGTTGCACATGATGGAGTCAGTTACAAGACACTGGGCCCTAGGAGCTCCTTGCCCTGGCGGTGAGTACCAGGTCTTCAGTGGTGCCGTTATGGCTTGCACTCTAACTGTGGCATTGTACCTTCCCCCTGCACAGATCATTGGAAGGGTCAACGCCGACCCCGACTACTTGCCCCGAACCATGGATTTTGGCCTCAATGTGCGGGGTTTCTTGGACCGGTACTGCCCCCCTTCCTGCCCTCCCAGCTTCTTCCCCATTTCCGTCCGCTGCTGTGACCTAGATCCAGAAAAACGGTGAGCAAGAGACAGGAACAGAGAATGAGAGTGGGGACAAATAATAGTGCCAGCAGGGGGCAGTGGACAAGCCCATAGCACCAGAAGAACCTGCTGGGAGGAGATGTTGGGCTTGTGCGGGATGGCGGTACCTCCCTATCCCCTGCAGGGGGCACACTACATGGAAGACTAATGGAGGCTAAGAGCATAGGGAATCTCCCAGTGCTGCTTGTTGGGGTCATTTTGGGCTGTGGGCTGGGTTGGGTGGTCCTTGCCCCCAGTCTCTGGACTGCAGGGGGATGGGGAGAAACTCCCCAGGCTTCACTCTAACTCGCCTCTCTCCCCAGGCCCTCCTTCACCCGGCTGGAGCAGTGGCTGCAGACACTGCACATGCACTTGGAGATGCAGCTGCCCCTGAGCTCCCAGCTGGAGCAGCTGGAGCAAGCGTTCTGGGAGATGCACCGACGTGGGGAGAGCGGGCTGCCTGTGCACGCCGAGGTGCCTGACTGAGCCAGCACAAGTCCAACGCGGAGGACGGGTGCTCGCCACATGTCAACTGACCGTCACTCTCACTGAGCTTGGCTCGTGCC
Source organism: Sphenodon punctatus (assembly GCA_003113815.1). Classification (NCBI taxonomy): domain Eukaryota; kingdom Metazoa; phylum Chordata; class Lepidosauria; order Sphenodontia; family Sphenodontidae; genus Sphenodon; species Sphenodon punctatus. Next base: position 1,011,834 of record QEPC01007061.1, read on the forward strand.
ATCCCCATGCCCCACAGCTGGTGTCTGGGGCTGCAGGCAGCTCCCACAGAGACACACTGTGGCTTCTCCTCCCTTGCCAGCCTCCTGGGAACCAACTTTCCCTGCACTTCCCCAGCCCTGGACTCCTTACCCATGCCTCTTAGGGTGTGGGGCATGGTTCTGTGCCTGCCAGGAGGCTGCCAGCTACTGTAAATAGCCCCTTCCCATGCGAACTTTGTGGCCAGGGAGGGTCCTGCTGAGCATGCTGGGAGTGAGGCAGTAGACCTAGGAGAAAAGCCTCCACTCCCATCCAACGCACTTTGTGGCTGCACAAGCTGCCTGCCCACCTCCCTGTGTCCGCTCCACTACACAAGCGCCCTGACACACTTCCATGCCAGGCTTGCCCACAGTTTCTTTCACTTGGGGTCACTAGTCCCAGCTCAGTCCCTGTAGGGAACCCTGGGGGCTCCCTCTGTACAGACCCTCGTCCTACAAGGTGGTGCCTTGGGTTTGTGTGAACTTGCACTGCAGAGGGGTTCTCTGCTCCATGTGTCAGCATCGTCATGTGCTTTGTGTTTGTAGGTTCCATGCAGCTATTGGGTGGCAGGGTGTGCGTGTGTGAGACAAAGAGACGTGGTACGTGCGGGACATTGTGTGCGTGTCTGTCATTGGGTCTTCTCCCTCCATGTCTTTCTCCCCTCCTTTCCTGGGGAGCCTGTCTGACAGTCTGGCTTCTGCTCCCCAAGACTCCTGCAGCAGCCAATGTTGTTGGACAGCACTTCCTGGTGACCCTGCCTGAACACTCAGCTCTTCACCAGGTGACTCTGCAGCCATGAGTGCTGTGTTTGCAGCCTGTTTTCTGATGCTGCCTGTTCTCCTGATGGTCAAGAGTGTACACAGTTGATTAGCACACTGCCCCCTGCCATGCTGTCCTTCCCGGAGTACGCAGCTTCCCTAATCACTTTTCAGCACAAAGCTATTTTTAATTACCTACATGATGGGGTGTATTGCCTTCCTCCATGCCCCCCCACCCACGCCTCCATGATGGGTCTTTCCTAGTGGGGACAAGTCTCTGTGGGGAAGGCAGTACACAGCACTACAAACCAAGGAGGGCCAAATAAGGTGCTTCAGTCAGTTTTCCGAACAAATGACAGCACCCAGGGCAAGCAAGACCATAAAGGACTATTCCATGCCATACCTCACGAGTCCGCGTCCTCCTGGGGATTGCTCCACTGCCGGACCAGACTCCACCTGCATCCTCTGCTGCCGGGAGTTCCAATCCTTATCTCCCTGGATTGCCAACCCAGCATCCTGCTCCTCCTCTCCAGTCATGTTGAGGCAAGCCCTGCCATGGCTCTCGGGTTCTACAGCTGAGTGCTGAGTCTATGACTGGTGTCCATGTTACCAAGCTGGGGAAAACTTATAGAAGAAAACCCATGGCAGGGAAATTAACGTAAAGCTTGGAACTTGGGCACGGGGTTAAAAGCGTCATGACGCATCTCGCATTGTTTTCAATCATGGATGGCAGCGTTGCATTTTATGCCCTGCCTTCCATGATTGAAAATAACACGAGATGCGTCATGTGATGCTTTTAACCATGTACCAAGCTTCACGTTAGTTTCCCCACCATGAGTTTTCTTCTCATACGTTTCCCCTGGCCCAGTGACATGCACAAGCAGCCTATTTCTCCTCTCGGGGGCCCTCCTGAGGACTTTCCCTAGAGCACAGGGTCAGGAGACTTCTCCTCCTGTGTCCTCCCCAATCCTTCCTCCAACTTCCAACTAGTCCCCTTTATGCCCCTGTTCCATTTCTGTCAGCTAGCCCTACACGTGCAGGAAGAAAGCCTGTGCATTAAGGGCATTTGTTTTACACAGACATGTATTTTGGGATTAGATCATTAGTCCCAGGATGACAGGGCCATCTAAACGCAGCATTCAGTGATTATAATCCAGGATCATGGAAAAGCTCTGGGATTACGAAACTCCTTTTTCATGGTTTTGTAAAATCCAGTTGTTAAATAACACCAGCATTAGGTCAGTCTAAACAACTATCCCGGGATAGTCAGATATTCTAGGATTAGTATCACAGAGTGTTAGGGCAAGAGTTGACATCCTCTCTATGCAGTTCTGCTTCTATGGTATCTAGTAGCACATGACTGTGGGGTGATCGCAATGCATTGTTGAGAGATGACAAAGGTAATATGGAATGTGAAGTTTAAATACCTGCAGAACAAAGGAATGAGTCTCCATTTTCTTTAACTTAGAAAAGAAATTAAGAATATCAAATTTTCTTCAATCCCAGAAATCCATGCACTGAGCACGAATGAAAAGCACAACGGGATTGAGATTAATCGTAGATATTCTCAAACCGGGATAACAGCAATGTGCTGTTCATTGAACTATCCCAGGATGGATTTCAATACAGGATAGAAATGTCCGTGTAAACAGGTACCATTTGTAATCCCTGGATAATAACTCTAGGGATAATTTTCTCCTATCCCGGGATGAAGTGTCTGCATAAAAACACCCTAACTCTTTGGCTGATGCTTCCCCACACCAGCTCCTTTCCTAGGATTGCATAAGTTCTGAGTTAGTGGGGAGACTGCATCTGTGGTGGCCAGTGCCTGCAATTCTGTCATTCTACTGTGGGGAGGAGGGGAACTTACCATGGCTGACTGATGTCACTCTGCCCACATGTGCAAAGTGTGTTTGTGTGCATGTGTTTCTCTCTGGATAAGATTACACGCCTCGCTTTGCAGGTGGCAATGGCTGCCTCTGTGACCGTGTGTGTGTGTGTGTGTGTGTCTTGAAAAGTGTATGTGGCACTCTCTGCTGTGGGTTTGTTCCTGTACAGACCCATACCATGTGCGTGTGTGTGTATCTGGGTCTCTGCATGCATGGTTGGTATGGGTTTGTTTCTGTATGGACCTGTACCGTGTGCGTGTGACCCCCCCTCCCATGCACACACATCTGAACTTGCAGATGTACTCCAGCCTTTCTGCCCCTGCGTTGCAACTGTGGATTTCCTGTCTGGCATCCAGAGCCTGGAGAGGGGATGCAGCCACTGTCTTGTGTTTTCCATTAACCCCTTGCGTGCTTAAGGGTCCTGATGTTCCTTCCCTGGCATGTTCTGCAGAGCGGTGCTTCTCATGCTACATATATTCAGGTTAATTTTCTGTAATATATTTAAAGAGAAGAGTTTGTATTATTTTTTCATATGGTCGCCATGGCGATTTGGAATTTGCCATTTGTCACTCTGCCTCAGTTTTGCTTGCAGGAAGTATTAAGACTGTGAAGCGTTTCTGCGCACTTTGACCTGGAAGCAAAACCTAATGCCCTCTTTGGAGGCAGGAAGGAGAACTCTCAAACTATGATGTAACTGAAATCATGACAAAATAAATCAAGTCCTTTCCCCTGTACTGGTTGCCAGTGGTCTTCTTGCAGCTGGTCCTAGTCTCCTCCTGCCTGGCCCAGCCCTGCTGTCCACTTCCTCTGGAGCTCTAGTCAACAGCACAACAGTCACCCTGCTCATACCTGGCAAGTCTGCAGGCTCAGATGTGCTGCGTCTGCTCCAGGGTGTTCTGTTACCCTAGGCAGGCAATCTTGGTCTCTGGAGCAACCTGGTCTAGTCCAGTGGGGAATGCTCTGCAGAGCCTCATGGCTGAGTGTAGGACTTAAATCCCACTAGACTGGTACCTTGAGGTTAAAGCACTGTTGCCAGCTCTTGTAATTAGAGTTGCCTATAAGGATACTTAATGCTTCCAAAAAAACTCTCAACTTTGTGTTTTGAGGTGGCAGAGAAGAGACCCAAATGGATCTGAGTTGCCAACAGACTGAAAGTGCCTGACATGTTCTTGTTACTCCTCTCATAATTTGAGGGTGGTCCTTGTGAGCCCAGATGCTGAGGGCTGTCAGCCCTGGCTCCAGTCTGTACAAAATGCTAACCCTACAAAGGTTGTGCTGTGCTGGAGCAGTGGCATTCTGGGGTGTTAGCAGAGCTTAATCCCTCCTTCCTCTGCCAGGCATCGCCCTGCCCTGCCCTGCCTGCTGGTACCAGAGCTGGTTAACGACCAGAAAAATTGGCAGGAGCCCAGCCTGGATTTGCTGCCTGCTTTTACAGAGCAGTGGCCAGAGAACAGGAGCTGCTGTTAACTTAAACTAATTGAGCCCCAGGGCAAAGTGGGAATGGCAAGAGGCTGCAGCAACAGCAAGCAAGTGGCATCCTACAGAGGGAGTGTTGCTGTTTGGGCAGGTTGGACACAGTGGGGTGATTTCAGACCTTACGAGATCACGCTCAACCACAGTGAACCACGGTCAATTCCACGGCGGGGCCAAAGCGCCCTGCATGTCTGTTCGGCGGCCGCCAAATGTTCACCAGAGTCAATACCCACATGGGGTCAAGATCAACCACGCTTCCGGAGCTCTGGTCCGGACCATCTCCGAAAACGTGGTCAAAGAGATTCCCAACGGGAAACAAAAAAAAGTAATGTCTGAACAGCAACCACCGGCTGGAACCCAAGTCAATGATTCCCAGCCGGGGACAAAGCACGCAGCATTGCTGCCAGGCAACCAGCAACAACACAGACCGTGGAGGGAGATTTAAAGGGCACATGACAGCAGCCAGGACGAGCTGCCCCAGCGCCTTCTGGGTGCTTTGACCACGGCCTGGCCCGGGATCAGTGTAATGTCTGTTGCTCAGCCCCAGGCCATGGTCTGGTGGTCCGATTCCCTGCCGTGGTCCCGTCATGTCTGTTCAGGGCTTTCCTTGACCACGGGGGGTGGTTAATCTGTTCACTCTCGCGGGGAATCCACTATGGTGAATCGGGACCATGTAATGTCTGAAATCACCCACAGTCTGCACTAAGAGAATCAGCAGTGCCCTGGATGGGCCTGCTTTATAGGCAGAGAGGAGTGTGGCACACAAAATGCAAACACAAGAGTGCTTCTGACAGGCACATGGCAGGTATGGCTGAGCCTGCTGCCCAGTGCATAAGATACTACGGGGCAGCTGGTGCCAGAGCCCAGCAAAAAGGACTGAATCACCCACAGATCTACACCAGCGAGCATCCACTCTTGACAAGGAGGAAAGGAAGTAACATTTCTTCCAGGCAAGTTGTGCAAGGAACTGGCCCCTAAGAAGTAGGACCTCTTTGTCCCAAACCTCTAGCCATCCCAAGTACAGTCTACACTTGGCCCCCCAAGGTTAGGATGTGTCTGGCAAGCATGAGCATGGGAGGGACCTCTTGCCTTTAGGCAGACCCATCCCAGACGATGCATGAGCCCGCCCACAGGGAGGTTCTTATGGCTCATGCCCTTGCTCTGAAGGCATCCGGCCAGGGGGTTTCAGCCATAGGGAGCTTAGCCTACCTCATGGATGCTCTTCACTGACTGCTTGTTGTCCAACTCCAGGCAGCTCCCTCCAAGTTCCCAAGCAGGGAGACTAGGGAAAAGAAGAGCTATTTAAACCCTGGTTCCCCTAGGTTTGCTCTGGACTAACCTCACTACTCAGACACGCCTGTTAAAGCGTCGTTCCACAGGTTCCCAGCTATGGGCACCATGCCAAGCCTCAACCCTATGGAAGGATGGTGCTTGGGAGCTTCCTGCATTCTGCATGCTCCCTGAAAAGCGCAAAACTGATTTGGCTTGTGCATTAGACATACCTAGGTCTGTGCCCTCTGCTGGCCCAGGACACCAGAGCTTGGCCCAGGGACTTGCCCCATACTCGCAGGGCACATAGAAAGAACATTCCCCTCAGAGTCCGCTTCACCCTTTTTAAAGTCCTGTCCATTTGCTAGAGGCTGCTCTGTGCGCCACAAGGACCAGAGGCTGGGGGACCTGTTTCCACATTGGCTTGGATGATATGCAATTCCCTCAAGGAGTTAAAATGCTAAATCAATTAATAGGGCTGGCTTTAGTGGGCAGGTGGAGCCTATAGCAGCAGCACTTTGGGTGTTTTCAACCAGCGGTGGGTTTAAGCAGAGCCCCTCGCCCCTACACACCACACCACATTCCACCCGTGCGTATCTCCCCTCCCCCACACCATAGAGCCACAAGGGTGGATTGGCAGCTACTGTAGGCTGCTGCCCATAGCTCTGTGGTGGTTGCCAGGGCAACCTGCAGCCAGGAGTGAAGCTGCAGCAGCTGGCCATCCTTAAGGCAGACCGCTGCTCCACCACAGTCGGGGTGCCGGGTTCAGGTGGCCCACTGCTCGCGGTGCTCTGGGATGTTCTGGAGCACTGCCAGCAGATCTGGCCCAGAGCCGCTCATACGCCACCTCACCCCAGGGTGGTCCTCCACCTTTACACAGATGGGCCAGCCAAGAATGGGGCAGGGCACGAATGGAGCAGCTGTCTGTCTGAAAACACCCAATGAAACAGGAGGCAAACCCCAGCTCAGGAAGGGAGTACTTCTGGATCATTTTGCCACCCTCCTATATTTGCACTGGGGGATGAGAGAAGTGCTCATGGGTTCTGTGTGACCACAGCACCTAAGGATTTAGCAGAGGTGTGGGGAACCTCAGGTCCAAGGGTCAAATACAGCCCAAAACAAGTCTGTAAGTGGACCCTTTCCAATTTCTGGAACTGGCCCCTAGACCTATTTCTTACCCCCAAGCACTGAATGAATGAATACATTTATTGGAATGCTTGACCAAAGGTCATGGCCTATACACAAACAAATAGAAAAATAACAAAATAAAATCATACAAGAATAAAAATACAAAAGTAAAACAATCCTCCTGTGGAATACATAACTAGAAAAATCAATTAATATCTAGAAGACATTTAGATACACTGACCTAATCCAGTCCCCAATCCTTAAAGATATTGTATTCTAGTCCTACATGCATATGCCAAGAATTTTGCAACAGCAAAAGTTATGGCTGGAATACTATCAGCCAGTAAAAAGGCAACATAAACCTCCTGTGAACTTCTTGGTAAGAAAATTAAAGGAGAAAAACCCCAAGCACTGAAAAACTGAGCTTGGGGCAGAGGAGCAGAGATGAGGGCCATGAACACAAGGATAGGGGACTGATTCATGGCACAGATCCACAATTTGGTCACTCTTATTCTTGAGCCACCTTTTAACCACACACCCCAACTTCTATGTGACCCTTGGAGCTTGCGCTAATTTTCAAAGTGGCCCCCAGGAGTTAAATGGTTCCCCTCCCCTGATTTAGCATCTTCCCCTGCTCCCCCCAAGCTGCAGCCACTCAACTCAAGCTGGCCTCTCACCAGCAAGGAGGAAGTGCCATGCTCTTTGGCTGATCTGGAAAGGAGAGCACAGGTCTCTAAGAAGAGGGAGGGGAGTCCTGTCACAGTTAACTCCATACCAGGTCCCTGTCACTGCCTGTTTCCCCACGCAGGAGTTTAGTGCCTCATCCAGCCCTTCCTGAAAGCTTTCATCAAGTTGCTGCTGCTCCTGTCGGTGGGTAGCATAAGCCTGTCTGATTCTGGCTCCTGCCTTTGGCAGGAAGGATGGTGTAAAAAATTTTAATAACTAAATAATAAATGATGCAGACTAGAGCAGGACAGTAGAGACTTTTTTCCCTTGTGGTTCCTCCTGACCTTGCTAGTGCTTTCTCCCAACAGCTCCCTTCTGCTGCTCCAGCTCCTGTCTGTGCCAGATAGTGCTGAAATAAACAATAGATTTCATATTTGTGGATATAGTCACATTTTCAGACAACCCACCAAATACTGTGTCCATCACTGATATAATCTCAATCAGATATACCCACCAAATATTGTGTCTGCATTACCCACCAAATAAAGTGCTGCATATGCCTAGTAGTGCTGTAGAAATGATAAGTAGTAGTGTGTCTATCACTGATATAATCTCAGTCAGATATACATTTGGGTGGGTGTGTAAGTAAATGCACTTATTTTGTAAGCCAGATAACATAATGGTGGCATAAGCACATAGAAACAGGAATAGAACTCAGGACCTTCAGCATAGCTGCTGCAAAGCAGCGTGATTGAGTCACACTGGCAGTGCCCTGTTAAGGTTCTAACAAGCAGCTCTTCATGTGACCAATATGAAAAGCCTTTACATATGAATGAATTAGAAAGAAGGGCCCACCAATTACCTGGTACCTCTACTGGTAAAGCTTTGACAAGGAAATTGAAAGCTCAAAGGTTCAAGTCTGCTTTAGGTAAGAGAACATCATATGTATATAGGCACCAGAGAATCTACCACACAGGACAGAAGCCTTGTATTGTTGTTAATGGTTTTGTTTTAAAAAGAAAACATATTTGCAAGAAATAACAGCTTCCCCCTCCCACAAAGTTCAGATTTGAATCCTTGACTATCAGTCATCTTTCTACAGTTCTACCACTAGAGCAACAGGAGGAAGGTCCGTCTGCTGTTTTTAATTAAAAAACCAGGACAAGGAATCTGCATAGCACTAGAGAGCTGTTTGGAAGGCTGATGTGGCAGGGTAGCTGGGTTTTGTGACTGTTATGCCAGCGGTCCTGGTTTCTGTCCTACATTGTTAACTGTTAGCTTCTTTTTTTAAAACAATGAAATAACAACTCCGATCGATTGGATGGAATGACAATGAGAGAATGATGGAGGACCTGGTGGAATGACAAGCAGGGAGCTAGAGAAGAAGGGCTTAATTAGAAAGAATGTGGTGGAATAACAAAATGGTGGATCATGGATGTAACAGGGTGGCTTTTGCCAGCCCTACTCAAGATAGGACAGGAGAGAGTAAAGGTGTTCAATTACCTTAGGGTTGAAAAAACAATGGGTCTTTAAAAGCTGGGCCCACTAGCTTGATAAACAGAACCTGACCCAGGTGTGCAAGGCTGGGGAGTGTGGCAGAGCCACTGTAGCCAGCTCCATACCAAATGCCCTTTAGGAACTTTAGCCAGAGCTATGTTAATTAACCCCAGGCGGTCAGGCTAGCGATCTTTGAGTGTTGGTAGAGAGAAGGAGAAGCTCCCAGGAGGCTGCACACTCAAGAGAGAAAGAGACCAGATTGGGGATAGGATCAGGTCCCATAGGCTGTTGGTGGGATTAGACTCCCTAAGAAGAGCATGGGGAGCTTGCAAAAAGCCCAGGATCTAGGGCAACCCAAGGAGGAAGCAGCCTGAGAAGCTGCAAGGAGCAATTAAGCCCAGCAGGGGCGAAGAGAAGCAGTTTGATGGCTTCCCACCTTGAAATAGACAAGGACTGCAGAGTGAAATTGACATGGGAGTCAGAGCAGTGGTGGAAACTTGCTAGAACTAGAAAGAAGTTGCAAGCCTAGAGCAGCAGAGAAGGCAGCCCAAGGAGAGAAGAGAATGGGCAGGCAGGAGAGCAGTCACTGGAGAGACATGCACCCGAAGGAGAACCTGAGTCAACCCAGTAGTGTAAGCCCTGGGGCAGATGTGCCCACAGAAGGAAACCCTGGCCTAGCTCCAAGCAGGGCTGAGCAGTGCGTTTGGGGACTTGAAGCCACTTTGCAAGCAAGTGAACTTGGGGTGTTGGGACCCAGGGTGAGGGCTGCCTATTACAACAGGGAAAATCTCCCTGTTTGTCATGGCAAAGAGGAGGAAGCCAAAGGAAACAAGTGAATGAAAAGGACGGGCCAGATAGTATGCTGAATGACATGGAGAGTCTCATGCAAAACCATAGGGGTGAAATGAGAATGGATTTCCATTCTCACAAGAACGCATGAGATACTTGTAACTCCAGTGAGAACCTGCATGTTCTTGCAAGGGTTCTCGAGAATATCATGACATTCTAGAGAAATCCAATAAATGCTTTGCACATGTGGAAAATGGCTGCTGTGGTCATTCCACGCATGCGTGCCTCTCCCCCCCGGTGACCACTTGTGCATGCGCAGAGCTTTTTTTGAGGTTTCTTGAAAATCTTGTGAGAGTCTCAAAACCCTAAAAATGCTCTGCACGTGTGGAAAATAGCTGCCGGGTTCTGCGCATGTGCAGCATGGCCACAGCAACCATTTGTGCATATGCAAAGCTGGTTTTCAGCTGCACAAGAATCTCACAACCCATTCTTGTTCTTAAAAATTTAGGCAAGAATCAGTTCTCACTGAGATTGTTGAGAATTGTGAGGATGAATTTCAGCCCTAGAAAATGGTTAGAATGACATAAGAACATAAGGAGTGTCCTACTGGGTCAGACAAATGGTCTAGTCAGACTAGCATCCTGTCTTCAACAGTGGCCACATTCACTCAGGTGTCTTCCCATGTCCAGCCATTTCTGGGTCCATTTTAAATGGACAGAGCAGCTTCCACAGCCCACAATCCACCCTTGTAGCACCCTTCCCCCACACCATAGAGTTGCAGGCGGATCACCCAATGCTCTAGGCTGCCTCCCACAACTCTATGGTGCTGCCCGGGGCAAGCCCAGAGCTGCAACGGCCATCCACCAAGCAGATGGACCACAGCTCCACCTGGTGGTGCTCCTGTTGGTCATGTGATCCCGCATCTTTTGGAATCACTCCTGGCTTCCAGAGTTCTCAGAATAATTGCTAGTCTCAGTGATTTCTTTACATCCTAGGGTGTATTATAGAGCTGTAGAAGTAGCTCTATAATTAAGGTGACTGGGTCACTCTGTTAAAATCATGAACATTCTACTCATAATATCGAGATGATTTATCCTATCCCTGCAAAAATATGGCTTGGAGGAGCGCTTGAATGAGGGATAGCTTCTATCCCTCATTCAAGCGATCCTCCAAGCCATATTTTGGACAGCTTCTGTCCAAATGTCAGGCAAATCGGATGAAAAACAAGAAAGCTACATATGTTTAAATATTGGAGGTAGAAGCATTTCTGTGTTTTGTGATGCTTTAATAAAACAGGCTACATTTCCAGAGAGTTCTGGAAACCAATTGAATCCATTAGTCTCTGAGGGTGGACCGTCCTAATAGGTCCACCACCCTGACGAGATCATAAAAGGGCAAGAATCTGTGCCTTCAGGCGGTAATGAGCTGACTACGACTAAGGTACGGAGTGGGGTGGGGATGGGTGCTGAGGTGGGAGGGGAAGGGTGCTAGGTGGGGCATGGTCAGCCTGGGCAGGCTTTGGGGGCGGGATGGGTGCTGGAGTAGGGGTGGGAAGCAGGGGTTTGGGGTTGAGCATTTATTATGTTTTAGACAGACTTTGGATGACTTGTTGAAATACAATATCCCTGTCAATCCCACACAGGGCTCCCTTTCCTGGAGAGAGTTTGAGGCACCAGCAGTATCTGGTGGTCAAATCAACAGGAACAGGTAGGAGAGAGCAGCGGAGCCCTAGGGGGGACATGGCATTGGGGAGCCTTCAAAAGATGGTCAAAGTAAGTAAGACTTGGGAAAGGAAATAAGGAAATAAGGAACTATAACTGTTGAGCAGTCACCGAGAACGCTTCTCTCTGTGCCCTTGCTGTTTGATTTTATCGTTATCTTATTCTTATTGTCTTCTCTTTCCCAGTTTAATAATGGAGTCACCTGCAATTATTATTATGATTATTATTATTTTATTATAAACATTTATATAGTGCCAGTCGTGTGACCTGGTGCTGTACAGAACATAGAATCCCTGCCTGTGGCTTACAATCTAAAAGACAAAGTGGAGGAGACAGGGAGAGGGGACAGTGGGAGAGACAGGGGAGAAGACAAACAAACATTCAAGCAAATGCGAAGTCTCAGGTGCGTGTGCTTGGTTACAAAGAGGTTGGTGGCAGCAGTCAGCAGACGAGGGCAGACAGTAAGTGTATGGGGAACAACTAGCAGGCATTGGGAAAGGCAGCGAGGAAAAGGTGGGTCTTGAGGAGGGATTTGAAGGAGCGGAGGGAGGAGGCAAGGCGGATGTGGGCAGGGAGGGAGTTCCAGGCATGGGGGGCAGCGAGGGAGAAGGGTCGAAGGCGGTTAGGTGAGCAGGAGAAACGAGGGAGAGTGAGGGAGGGGACAGAGGAAGAGCGGAGAGNCAGCGAGGGAGAAGGGTCGAAGGCGGTTAGATGAGCAGGAGAAACGAGGGAGAGTGAGGGAGGGGAAAAAGGAAGAGCGGCGAGCGCATGCAGGAGTACATAGGGATATTAGGTCTGAGAGGTAAGGGGGAGCTTGGTTGTGGAGCGATTTGAACGTGAAAACCAGGAGTTTAAACAGGATACGTTCAGGAAGGGGGAGCCAGTGAAAAGAGAAGAGGAGAGGCTGCACATGGTCGAAGCAACGGGCAGAGTGAATGACCTTGGCAGCGGAGTTTTGGATTGCGATAAGGGGGGACAGGTGAGAGCGAGGGAGGCCAGCAAGGAGGAGGTTTCAGTAATCGAGGCGAGAGATAACCATGGCATGAACAAGGGTTTTGGCTGAAGAGTTGGAGAGAAAGGGATGATTGGAGATTCTTATTTCAATTGTTTAGAAAATGTTTGTCTACAACACAACACAGAATGCAGTCTCGGAATTGTCAATGCTGCAGCTGTCTAGATTTAAAAGGAAGGAATGTATTGGGAAAATATTTTGCCTAATTTAGAAAAAGAAAAATCCAAAGCTCACCACAATCACTCTCCAGACATAGGTCTTTTTTAAATGGATGCCGCTGCCGGCCTGGTGGGTGGAAATGGGTGAGTGAGCACACCCAACGAACACCCAGCGCCACTGAGCCAAGAGACGTTTACACGGACAGCGCCGCGGGGGGTTGTGGTATGGAAGGAGAGGGCCCTGCACAACCCAGTGGGCAAACACCCACCCCGGGAAACACCAAGCAAATACCCATGACATTTACGTGGACAGCCAAGACAGCGAACGGCGGATAATCCCCGCCCAGCACACCAACGTGCAGGCAAAAGAAGCCGCGTCACGCAGCTCCGCCCCTGAACCACCAGACCCTGCGCGGGTGGGGTAGGAGGGAGCTGGGATGACAGAAGACACAAAGTAGCGGCCCCCGGGCAGACCTGTGACAGAGACCAGACAGCCGGGAGCCACGGACCCTCTGAAAACCAGAACCCGCCCACACACAACCGTGAACACAACCAGACAGGGAAGGGCTGCATGGCCAGGGAGGTGGGGGGACCCCAGGGTGGGGGTTGGGGGGAGGGAAACAGGGGAGAAAGTCAGAGCCCCAAAGCAGCAGGGGCCCCCAACACAAACACCCAACCCCCCCAGCAAAGCCCCTGCACACACAATCCCAAGGCCCCCATTGAATGAGCCAGGAACAGGACATGGCGGCAGGGAGGGAAGTGCACACCACAGCTGGGTTGGCAGGGGACGGTGGGAGAACACACCAAACAACCGCTAGGAAAGCTGCTGCAGCTCTCCAAACACCAACAACAGATGCGTGTGGGCGAAAGGGGAGACCAACACCAAGGCAGAGAAGGGTCAAGGCACCAGGACAATAGTCAAGGGGATGGACCCTCGGCCCAAGGGACCACAGGAAAAGGGGAGCATCAAGACAGGGCCAGAGGGGGACAGAAGGAAGGCAACCCAGGGTCAACCCCAAAGGATCCGAAAGAGCTGCAGCACAGTCACCGGGTGAGGGGAGGGGAACGCTCTTGAACCGCCATTAGGACGGTTCAAGAGCCCCAACAAGATGGAACCCCAAACAGACACCAGGGGCAAGGGCCCCGCGCACACACAGCACACTCACTGATCTCCTCATACAGCCGTGCCCCAGCACGGAGCTCTGAGGCCGCACGCTGGAGCTGGCCGGCCATCTGTCCCAGATGAAGCACGGCCAGGAAAACAACCAGAGTAGTTAGAAGGGAGAATGGAAAGGGAGAAGGGGAAAGGGTGCATGGAAACAGTGCGGGTCAGAAGGGGTCATTACGCACACAGTCCACACACCCCAAACATGAACCCTGGGTCACCCATGCCAGCACCCCAACCACTTGGATCAAGCGGAAACACGAGTGGACAACTGATGGGTCTGTTGAAGCCCGCACTCATGGTCAGCAGTCCGTCTCTCCTGCTGCCCATCCATCGCCAACAGTGCAGATGGTGGGAACCAACAGGGGGTGACAGGAGTGGTGATAGGTGGGGCAGCCCCGGCAGGGAGCCCAACCAATGGGTAGCCCCTGCCCGACAACGTGTTTGGTGTGTGCCAAGGCGTCCAGGCAACAGTAGTCACTAGGGAGGGGTTGGGCCCCGCACCCAGCACCCTCCCACGTACTGGTGCATAACGGACAGCACTGCCATGGGACAGCACCAGCACACACATGGCACACGTAACCCACGACAGGCCAGCCAAACCACCTAGGTGGTTGACACCACAGAGAATATCAGGGGGCTGCACAGGGGATGGGGGCCCGCACAGGGTCGCAGGATACCAGGTGGCCAATGACAGATCAAGGACAGTGCTGTCAATAGGACGCATTTGGCCCCCATCACCACACAGGCCGAACTCACAATCCATTAGGGAGCCCCCAGGGGAATGCATAACGCACCACAGGTTGATACCTGACAGCCCCAGTGATCCCAAACACAAACCCCCCAGACCTAGATCACACACACACACACGGAAAAGGATGCAGACATGGGAGGGGTGATCAGAGTGGCACACTGGCACAAAAGCACTATAGGATGTACACTCACAGGCAAGGTCTTTATTCGTGATGGGGAGAAAGGGGGGTACAGGCAAACAGAGGCCAGTGGTGGGCCCGTGGGCGTTCCATGCAACCATCACTCTGGGGCATCGTTGCACCCACTCCAAGATGGATGGAGGTGCTCATTAAAGCAACAGGGATGGAGGCAGGAGTATACAGAAGATGTGATGGGGTCCGGCAGACAGGGCAACTGACGAATGGGTCGCACAATACAGTGGGGAGGAGCAGCACTGTCCAAGGGGAGCCAAGGCACAGCACAGTCACGGGGAACACGTTTCCACGGAGCGGGAGGTTGGGACACGCAGCTCAGGGAGAGGCTGGAGGGTGCTCGTGAAACATCGGCCCCTGGACAAGACCCTCCCAGGCAAATAGGCCCCTGCGGAATCCCCACGAACCCATATGCGCATCCACCATGAACCGGGCCAGGAGGTGGTTCTCTGTGACAGCTGCAGCCCTGACATCTGGTAGGTTCAGCACTGATCGCAGGGTGCCCAGCTCCAATGCGGTAGGGGTCCCAGTCAGTAGTGGTCCACCAACATCGGGGGGGTAGCAGGCCCATCTCCCCAAGAAGGGCCTGACATTCCGATCACAGACGCGGTATGCCACGGGCATGCAGTAGGATGCCGGTGTAGTTGGTAGCAACAGGGAGACCCCCAGCCTGGAGGGCCAGTCCATACTTGGGACGAGCAGCCACCAGGCAAACAGCTGTGATCTCCTGTGTGGTCCATGAAACAACAATGGTGGCTGGGTGCCCCCAAAGAGGTTGTTGCAAGAGGGTGAAGCCAAGCTCCCCGGCACGCCTCCAGCAAGCCAGACCCCCAAATGGACAGCCCATCACCCACATGTACCGTGACAGGAGATTGAATCCATCCCCGACTGACAGGGGGTCACTCAGCAGCAGCTGGACATTGTGGCTCTGCCACAGCATCCCCAAAAGCATGTTGGCACATGGCGACCACTCCTCCCTGGCACCACCACCGATCTCGGGGCCTCTTCCACACCCTGCCATTACCGTTGCAAGGGCTGATCCCTGGATTGCACAGGGGTTCGACAGAGAGCGGCTGTGAATGAGCAATGCGCAAGGAGCTGCGCATCACTAGCCGGAGTGTGACCTTACACAGTTGATAGTGGGCAGGCTGCTAGGCCCTGTGAATCCCTGACCCACACACCGGGCGGACACATCCCAGCACTAGCGATGACAAATGACCAAGGCCACAGCTGCCTCTAGCACAGAGCTAATGAGGCACTCCATGCAGCATATCATGATTGTGCACAGCTGCACAATGCCATGGCCTTCACTCGCTGTGACAGACACAGGGCTGGTGCGGATGCATCCTGCCCACTGATTGCACAGGGGCATGTCATGGGCACTGGGGTGTGTGTGTGTGGCAGGCCCCCTTGGCCACAGTGCAGTCCTGCTGTGGCCCTAGCACCCTGGTGTTCAGGTGGCCCGTGCCGGTGGGGGGATGTGCTGGTGGACTGGTAAGTGGAAATCCCTACCAGGTGCGTGGAACACACCCACAGTACTGCACCAATTGATGGGCACCAAGCATGGTCCACCAAAGTACATATGTGGGCCGGTTCCAGTGCCCGGGTGTGGTGGGTGAGAGGTGATCGTGAAAGAGAGCAGAGCTTGTACAGAGGTGGTGCTGTCCATTACTGGGTGTACATGCAGAGCACGGGGGTGGAGGGTGTGCTTAGCAGTTAGCCCATGGCAGCGGTCCCCATTACCTTGGGACAGCAGTTTACCAACAGGGGATGTGTGAAGCATGGTGTGGGTGTGCTGGACGTACAGAGCATGGGGGTTGGAGGCACAGGCCGCAACCAGGTGGGTGATTAGTGCACAGCCCAGTGATTGGCTGGGTGCTTTAGCGGGACACGTTCACAGCTGTGCAGGCCTTGGGCCAAGCCACCCATTCACGTAGAGGCTAGTAGGCTACCTGCGTGGTGATCCCTCACTGTTTCCAGTGGTGGGTTCTCACGGCATGTGTGTTGGTGGTACTATGCTGCCTGTTGATGAGCCCCCTGAGGAGCGGGCTGACCTGTTAATGGTCCTGGCCGCTTGCTTCATGATCCTGGCCCAGGTGTTCCAGCAATGGACCGAGCTACTCCTGCCAGGGCCCCACTTCCATGGCTTCCAGGGCCATGGAACACGGTGCAGGAGAGAGGCCAACATGCGCCGAGCAGCACCGTTGCGGTTGGCAAGGAGGATAGGTGCTCGCCAACATACTCTGTTGGGAACATCAGTGTCCCAGCACATGCGGCTTGTCCTTTCCCGGTGGCCCCTCCACCTTTATGGCCATCGTGTGACTGTCCCAACTGAGAGGATGAATTGGATGCGTTCACACACCAATGAATGGTGAGAGAATATGTTGGCTACCTGGACAGACGAGGAATGGACGGAACACTTCCACATGAACTGCTCCCAGTTGACACGGTTCAGAGTGATCCTGAACCCACATCTCTGGCAGGGAGCTACCAACATGCGGTATCCGCTGCTGCCAGGGATGCGATTGGCCATGGCAGTGTGGAGGCTAGTTACCCCCGATTCCTGTCAGAGCGTTGGGGAGCAGTTCGAAGTGGGAACTGCTACTGCAGGACATGTGAGACCTGATAGTGGAGCTGCTACTCGAGCAGGTCATCCAGCTCTGGGATCCCAAGATAGTGACTTGCACACCAGAGCGCAGGCTCTTCAATGAGAGCCTATCGTCCGCTCAGAGCGTGGTGGAGCAGACATTTGGCCAGCTCAAGATGCGTTGGCGCCTACTCATGAACAGGAGCCAGTTTAATCTCGAGCATAACCCCATCTTTGTCCTGGAGGCCTGCATTCTGCACAATATCTGCGAGACCGGCGGAGCTGCCCTTGACAACCCCCCACCAGTGCAGTGAGTGAGTCCAGTGCCCCTGTACCAACATGTCCAGGGTGGGGCATTCCAGTGCATATCAGAGGAGAATAGGGACGCTTGCTGTAGGTGCATAGTTGCTCAGATGGCAGGCAACTAACCCTGGCATATGACTGCCCCCCCACCTTGCACGGTCTGTGTAACCCGACCTAATAAAGACAGATATGGACAGACTACATACTCCATGTGTATTCTAGGGGTTCCCCAGTTCTGTGTGACCCGTGTCCCACATAGCGGGGTCATCTACTTGCTTGCAGCCATGGCGTTAGTTACGCTTCCGGCTTTGGTCTGTCTCTGGATGGCGGTTCGCAAAGGCAGTTCAAATGTGCTATCTATGTGAAGGCCTGTACCCTGCCATGGGTTGTTTGTCATCTCCCCACCGCCTTCTGACAGGTAGGAGCGGTATGGGTCTTGCACCTGTATTGCGGATGGCATGACCCTGTATGTCCGTTTCTAGCCCCCTCCCCACGCATGAAGCCCCCTTAACATAACGATCGACATAGAGGTACTGTATAATATTAGTTTATTAGGGTGTATTTACAAGGGGATGGGTTTACTTTTTCTGGGGCCTTCCACATGCTCGCTTTGGCACCCCAACGGGGCTCAACCCCCTGCAGGCCTTTGCTGCAACTGTCAGTTGAGAGCGGTGGCCTGACCTGATGACCCGGGCTCTCCGTTGTCCACTGGCTGCTCCACTCCAGGCTGAAGTATTGGACCCTGCAATGTTGGAACATACAGTAAAAGTTACAATAGTACCTGGGGTGTGACCCCTGCACCACAGCCCTTTCTGTTGCCCTCTGGGGGTGCCATGGATCTCCATGCTGCATCCCCTCCACCCATCCCTCTGCAGGTAGTGCTGCATTCCCCCCCCCCTCCCCACTTTAGAGACAGATATGTGATCTGGATTACCAGAGCTGGTGGGGCAGCTGGTGTGGGTGGTTGATCACCTGAGGGTTCCCAGATGTTCAGGGGAGGCCATGGTTCCCGGAGGAGGGGTCTTGGAGGCAGCTGTAGAGGAACCAGGAGGGGTGCGGGCTGGAAGGGAGCCCCACAGGCTGCTGTTGTGGGGCTATATGGGGGAGGGGGACCCTGTGCATGAGGCCAGGGAAGGGGTGCTACTGGGGAAACCAGAGTTGGCCAAAGTGCTGGGGAGGGGGCACCTGCAGGGCCCATGTCACACTGGGGTTCTCCCCGCAGGAGCCCCACAGTCTCCCCCACAAGGTCAAGGGCCTGTGCGGGCCCAGCGTGCAGGCCCTCCAGCATGACACGAGCCCTCACCCTCTCGGCCCTGTCGAGGCGTATCTCACGGTGGAGGGTGGCAGTTTGACGCCTGTCCCACAGGTGTTTGGTGCGGGACCTGTTGAGCATTGCTGCCAATATGTCGTAGTCCCTATCCCCCTCCGCTCTTTGCACCTCCCTGGTGAGGGCGAGCTCCTCTGAGTGCGCTTCGGCTAACCTTCTGGTTTCCTCCAGCAGTTCCCTCCCCAGGTCCTCTCTCCTCCTCCGATTCCTGGCCCGCATCTCCCAATTCCTGTCAGTGCAGCCGACGGCAGCACCCCTCGCAGGACCGTGTCGCTCATCTTTGGAAGACGTATTACCCCATGGGTTGTGTTGCTTACCATTTCTGTACGCTGTACACCTAGTGGTGCAACTGTTTTGCCACAGGGACTGCCTGACCCCCTTCCATGTCTGTCCCTGTGTTGATCAAGCCAACAGGGTGGGGTCCCTGTATTCTCATCCCCTATATCGGACCGCAATGATGAGGGCCTTCTCCCGGGGCTGTGTTGTCCCAGTACTTCATTATGAGCATGTCTCCTGGTCCCTTCTCCCTTGTGACCCCACATGTGCATTCCTGTCAAGGGATGTTGACCCCTGTAGCTATGTTCCCCTACTATGGCAGCCCCCAGCCCTTCCCTGTTTTTCATGGTGGGTGTATTACTCGAGGGGCTACCTCTGTGGCCTGTATGCTACCCCATAACCCTGGCACCACCACCCCTTCCATCACCCCTTCCCTTGTCCGTGTTGGCCTACCATCGTTGTCCTGTTGACTGGGTCTCGGGGGTGCCACAGGTTCCTCCTCGACCTCCTCCTCGTGAACCTCCAGGCACCCTTGAGTTGTAATGGGAATAGGGATCCATCAGTTGATCCCTGCTGCCTGGCTTGGGCTCCGGTCACTGTGACCGAGGCCCTCCCCCACCCCCCAGGTCCTGGTTGTGTTCCTATCTGGGTCATATTCCTCCATGTCCTGGAAGGCGTCCCAGGTGTCTGTCCACTCCACATGCGCCCCCCATCCCCATGGCCTGTCATCCTGTGGGTTTTGTGGGCGCATGCGGAGGGTGATGTTTGTGTGAGC
>QEPC01007063.1:17881-56886 GCA_003113815.1 Sphenodon punctatus
TATAATATTAATCCACATTTGAAAATAACTAGAGCAACCTTTCCTGAACTATTTTGTCCTGCACTCGTTTCCCATGTGAGCTTGGGATCCACAGCTGGAGCCTTTTCCTTTTTTCAGACATTTGATCTCTAGATTATGTCTTCACAACTACATTTTATATCCTGCCATTCCCACATTTCTTGGGTGCAGCCAGACTAACAGGACTGCTACCATGGAAAAATAAGAACATAAGAACATAGATAGTGCCGTATGACATTTGACAAATGGTCCGTCAGGCCCCAACATCCTGGTGGCCAATCTCTGTCTCTTGGGATAAGGTTCCCAACAGGTCACAAAATGGACAATCCATCCCTTGTTTTTCCAGCCCCAACAGTAAGAGGATACACTCCTAAAAGATACTTGGCTAATAGCTCTTAATGGGCCTATTCTCCAAGAACTTATCCAATCTCTGTTTAAAACTAGTTACACTGCTTCACTTAACCACTTCCTCTTGCAGTAAATCCCACAAGTTAATTGTGTGCTGAGTGATAAAATACTTCCTATTGTTTATTTTAAATCAGCTACCAGTTAATTTAGTGTCACCTTGTTTGAGTACTGATAGAGACGGTTAACAAGGTGTTAGTTACGTGTAACAACGGTTAGTTACGTGTTCCAAAACCACTCATGATATTACAAACTATCATATCCTCTCTTAGTTGAGTCAAATGCCCACACTGGGATGGGTCGGAGTGAAAACAGATGCACCCTCCTGGTTCAGACTGCTTTACCACACCTGGGTGGTGCCTGGGTCCAGACTGTGGGCCTGGTTCTTTCTGAGACTACTTTTCTACCCCAGTGTTAGGGTAGGGGGTGTTTAGGGAAGTGACGTGGACCCGGAACCCTTGAATGCCCCACACACATCCCTGCACTTGCTCTGGCACTTGTGGGCTCCCCTCAGTGAATACGGGAAAACAACCCTTCAGGATCTTAGGTGGCCCTATATTTTCAGAATGGGAAGAGGCCAGATCATCAAAGGGGGTAGGGAACAGCAAGGCCCTGAGTGGATCCCGTCCACTCATGCAGTCTCCCACACTCTATGGGCTATTGCACGTACCTACACCACCACACGTTCCTCTATCACTCTGGGGGGAATCCAGGTGCCAAGGAGTAGTGCGGGAAGGGGGAAGTTTAGACCCAGGAGACAGAAGGTAAGGAACCCCAAGCCCACTCACACACCAGATCACGGGAAGGAAAGGGCCCAAACCCCACAGAGGGGAGCAAGGGGCACACATGAAACCCACACACCCTCTCACACTTACCTTGTCCTCACCCACATGCGCACTCACACTCACATTTGCACCATCTCTATCAAGATCTATCCACGCAAAGGGGTCCGTTTCATAGCGTTGCTGATCTCCATCAACGCTGTGCTCCCTGGCCCTTCTTTATATGTTGGTAGACCCACCTTTCTGTGCACGCAGCCGTGTGGAGCAGCATGGCGTGTTGGAGGGCCCCACCCCTCCATCCCCCTGTGGTTCCTGTCGGGGCTCCTCCCCTGACATCACGGCTGGGCACGAGGCTGGTGTCCTTGCTTCCACCTCCACTTACATTCCTGTGGGCGGGGTGCTACCCCCCGGGGTGTCCCCAACAGTCCGAAGTGTTGTTCGGCCATGGCTCCACCCCCCACAGGGTCAGCCACGCTGGCGGCGATAGCAGCTCGGTGTCTGAACCAGACCCACATCTGGCAGAACTGGAACAGATGCCTTGGTTCAGCATTGGTCCAGGCGAGCCAGTGCAGGCCGAACTGGGACCCTGTCACATATGTTAACACCCATCGATGGGCAGACCAGCTGACATATAAACAGATAGGCTAAGTGGGTATTCAATATATATTAAGTGTAAAAAGAAAGAAGATGCTGGCCCACATTGGCCCGCTGTGGCCAAGGACTCACTTGTATGTGTGGACCCGCGCTGCCAGATGTGGGCCTACTACTTCCCCGGGGTGGGTGGGTAGGTGGCTGGTTCAGGATGCATCCTCAGGGAAGTCTCTGAGTCACATCCTGGGCCAAGGCCAACTCACACGGGCCAACATGGGCCAGCATGTTTCTCTGGGCCTGCCTATCCCCTTCATAGCCATGACTGGTCACCATGGCTGCATGTCATGGCGGGGAGTGGGGTCCTGGGAGCAGGGAGGGGGCAGGGCCGTCCAGTTTAATGTTTGTTGTTGTTCCCCACCCTATCTGAGGAAGAGGGGGTGTGGCAGTATGACTCTCCGGCCATCCAGGGTGCAGGTGTAGTTACTCTGTTGCTGCAAGAGTTTGGAACCTGGGAGAGCCATTGAAAAAACCTGAGGAGAGGTTTTTTTAGAATGCTGAGGAAGAGTTGGTTGGGGATGGTGGCAGTTGAGAGAGGTTGTCAGTAGAGAAAAGGAGACTAAATGAGCTTAAAGGTGGAGACAGAGGGAGAAATAAAGTGTGAAGGAAAGAAACAGAACTTGTGGTACCATTGTGGGAATAACCAGGGCCCAATACGGGAGGGGGAAAAGGAACTGGCAGCACCGACAACCATTACAGAAATCCAGAGAGAGAGAGATGTAGAAGAGCAAGAAAAGTGCAGCAAGGTGTGTGACGTCATGGACAGATGGGAAAAGGACACAGAGGGAAAGAAGGAGAGAGATGATTTTCCCCTGTAGCTGACTGGGAGTGTCTAACATTAGAGAATTACCCGACTCTGAATAGTTGTACAAGAGCACTGGCAGACTGGTAAACTAGTACAGGGGAATTGGAGAAAACATATAATCTGAAGTTGATTTACGTTGCAGTTCCTGTTAACCTGTAGAAACTAAGTAGATTTACTCAATGTTATATTATGTCACTATGTTGTGTTAAGTACATTTCCTTATTGTTAAGCTGACCATTTTACTATGTTTATAATGAACTCTTAATTAAGTAATTAAGTAACTCTTAATTCCAATACCATCTCTATGCTCCAATACCATCTCTATGCTGATGACACCCAACTCTATCTCTCTACCCCCTCTCTCTCCTCCTCTATCCGCTCACGCCTCATCGACTGCCTCTCTGATATCTCCACCTGGATGTCCCGACGCCAACTCAAACTGAACATGGCCAAGACTGAACTCCTCATTTTTCCTCCATCCCCCTCCTCTCCCTCTGACCTGACCATCTGCATTGATGGGGTCACCATCCGTCCTGTTCTCCGTGCCCGCAGCTTGGGCTTCATTTTTGACACGCACCTCTCCTTTAAACCTTACATTGACTCTGTGGCCAAATCCTGCCGATTCGCTCTCCTCAACATTGCCCGCATACGCCCCTTTCTATCTGTCTCCTCGGCCAAAATCCTTGTTCATGCCATGGTTATCTCTCGCCTCGACTACTGCAACCTCCTCCTTGCTGGCCTCCCTCGCTCCCACCTGTCCCCCCTTGTGGCGATCCAAAACTCTGCCGCCAAGGTCATTCACTCTGCCCGTCGCTTCGACCATGTGACGCCTCTCCTCCTCTCCCTTCACTGGCTCCCCCTTCCGGAACGTATCCTGTTCAAACTCCTGGTTTTCACGTTCAAATCGCTCCATGACCAAGCTCCCCCTTACCTCTCGGACCTAATCGCCCTACGCGCTCCTGCGCGCGCTCTCCGCTCTTCCGCTGTCCCCTCCCTCGCTCTCCCTCGCTTCTCCTGCTCGCCCAACCGCCTTCGTCCCTTCTCCCTCGCTGCCCCGCATGCCTGGAACTCCCTCCCTGCCGACGTCCGCCTCGCCTCCTCCCTCCGCTCCTTCAAATCCCTCCTCAAGACCCACCTTTTCCATGCTGCCTTTCCCAATGCCCTCTAGTCTTTCCCCTTGCTCTTACTGTCAGCCCTCCTCTGCTGACTGCTGCTACTGACCACCTTGTAACCAAGCCAAGTACACGCACCTGAGACTTCGCATCCGCCTGAATGTTGGTTTGTCTTCTCCCATGTCTCTCCCGCTGTCCCCTCTCCCTGTCTCCCCCTCCTTGTCTTCTAGATTGTAAGCCACAGGCAGGGACCGCATCTGATTGTATGTTCTGTACAGCGCCAGGTTGCAACTGGCGCTTTATAAATGTTTAATAATAATAAGTTATCCCTGAGTCTGGGTTGCCTCTGCCTCTCCTCATAGTGAGAAAAATTGTACCCTTTGCGGGCCCTCCACAGGCACATCTGTTCTGTGCCAACTGACGGAGAGTCGCCCTGCCACCAATATGTTTGTTTTTACCCTAAGAAATTGAGCTTGTAAATGATAGAGATGGGAAGAGAAGACTTACCTTTTCCCTTTTCACATTTCTTCAAAACTGAGAGATAACTTCTCCAGGTACTGTGGATCTGTCTGTCTGTCTGTCTGTCTGTCTGTCTGAAGTTATCATAAAGTTTGACCACCCCTCACCTTGTTACTCTATCTTCTCACTCTCCTCTCACAGAGGAGCTTTGTGTGTGAAACTGATAGCAGTCTCCAACAACAGTAACAGGATTCTTCTGTACTGGGAGGAGGTTTATCTCTGTCTATTCTGCCTGGGTGCATTGAGACTCACTCCTATGAACCCATCCCAACTCAGCAGCAGAGGGTCCCAGAGAGAATAATTAAGTTTTCTGGTGTGCACTTTTTTAGAGAAACTAAAATGTTAACTAGCACAGACAGGCTAGGAGCTCCAGAGAGGGTCAGGAGCTCAGGAGATCTAATCCCAGCTCTAACACATGTTCAGATGTATCATTATTTAGTTAAACCTACACCATCTGCCACAGTTTCCCAGGGAGTCTCATTCCAGATTCTCAAGCGCGTAGAGCTCCTTGTTTGAGCTCCCGCTGTTGAACCAGTTATAGTTTAGTGCATATAGAAAAGAGGTCAAATCAATTTCTGGTGTAACAAGGTGAAACTTAGAGGGCTTGCCATAGGGATCAGTTCTACGTTGCCTGAATCATCTGTCTCCACCAACAACTGAGAACTGAGAAATTTAGCAAAAGGCCAAGTTTGAGACCTTGGGTATCCCATTTTCCAGAAAATGTTGGGTTCATTTGGAACCAATTCCACATTCCTGGTATTTGTGTTTCAAATATGAAGCCCGGAAAGGTCTTTTGTGTTTATTTGTATTTTATCCAAACACACATGTACAGCCCTACAGCAGGGTATAACTATCACGTCTCACCAGAGGTATCGGCCCCCCTGCCTCCATGGCACTAGGGTGGTTTATACCAACAGGGAATCTGGACCACAGAGTAAAATGAAATATGTCAGACTCACATCAGATGGGCCTCTGTCCCCCTGACTCCCACAAGGCAAGGCGGATTTACACAATCTGAGAAGCTGCACCACAACGCACAGTGCAGCGGAACGGGAGCCCATTCGAAAGAATGATCAACTGCTTTTACACTAGATTTGGGTCTTTGATTCTCAATTCCAGTACAACCCTTTTTTAAACAACTCATATCACTGATTAGCAGGGTTCCTCCCTACTTTTCTCTTTGCGATGGAAAACAAGATAAAACCAGAGATTTTGCTTTTTTTCAGATACTTAAATGACAAATTGAAAAAACATACAGGTTTGGGAGGAGGAGACAATTTGTTCTGGGCAGCGAGATTTCAGAGTGAAGCTGAAGTGAAGCAACCTGAAGTCCTGTGCTGTGACAGGGAGGGGCTCTGCACTTGGAGGGTGCCATAGACCTCCTGTGGGTGGGGGGAGGGGCAGGAGTACTATGAATTGGGGCAGTCAATTCGGAGCTTAGGAAGAGGAGAGAGGAGGTGGGTCTAACTGGAACCATAGAAGTTTCCACAAGTGCCGGCTTCACTATGGTTCCCCTTTCTGGCTGGGAGAGCAGTGTGGGACCAGGCTAGAAGGAAGAGGCAGTGAGCATTGGGCAGTGAGGGGGGAAGCATCCTAAAGGTCTGTGCTGGGGGCTCTGCATTTGGAGGCATGACACAGACCAAAATTTATTTTATTTTTTATTTTTTTACTTTTACAATTAGAGGGACGATAGCTGCAAAATTACATACAAATGAAAATATTGTGATTACATAAGGTCTTCTAACTCATATTATCTATACATGTTTTGAGAAGAGAAAGTCAGTTTCATGTTTACATTTAATCACAGGAAAACAGTGGGTGATTTCAGACATTACGCGTTCCGGAGTCACCACAGTGGATTTCCAGTGATGGTGAACCGAACAACCACCCCCTGTGGACAATAAAGTCCCCGAACAGATGTGACAGGAGCGGGACCACAGCAGGGAATCGGGCTGCCAGATCATGGACCGGGGCGGCGTAACAGACATGACGCCAATTCCCGGACGTGATCAAAACACCCAGAATGAGCCAGAGAGGGGCGGGACACAGAAATGGCCACCTGGGGGCAAACAAAGCCAAAAGGGACACAAGGGAACACCCACACAAGGGAAATGGGAAGGAAGGGGGGAGAGGGAGAAGATCCGCCCAGGTACCACACACAACAGGCACACAGACAGCAAGGGCACAGTGGAACACACAGCACAANTCCGCCCAGGTACCACACACAACAGGCACACAGACAGCAAGGGCACAGTGGAACACACAGCACAAGCACACATGCCCGGGCGCACACACACCCGCCTGGGAAAATAAGGGGGGGGGACACAGAGGGACAGACACCACACAAGGCAGAACGGGCAAGGAGGGTGGAGGGTGGTCAGAGACAGGGAAGAGGAGGGGAAACAGCACAGGGGCACAGCGGGACACAGGCAACAGCAACCAGAACCCCCAATACAGAGCAGTCCATACGGGCACCCCCACAGCAACACAGGCAGTCCTGGAATGGGGGGCACCAGGTGGTCCAGGCAAAGGCACAGCGGGAGCACACATGGAACAGGGAGCGGGCCGGGAACAGTCCAGGAGGCACACTCAGGACCCAAGTGCCGGCCAGGCTGCACACAGACAGGGCACCTCATCTCCGGGATGCACCCATCAGAAAAGGGAACCAGCCCCAGCGTCTCAGCATGCAGCCGGCAATCCCAGGCGCTTGCCTCAAAGCCAAAGTAACAAAGGCCAGAGCTCAGGCTCGCATAAGCACCCGACAAGCTGTTCGGACAGCTCAGCAGCAATTGCACTGCTGGGGTATGCCACAGGTCACAGGTCACACAGGACCATAGTCTCACGGACGTACCATGGATGAGGGGCCCCATGGGAGCTGGGAGCTTGGTGGAAGCACAGCCAGCCATAGTCCAGCACACCAAGGAGAATAACACCACGAACAGGGGGGCCCACATTCCCTCCAGGGGTGGGAGGGTGCTCGGGGGGGCACCAAGGCCGAGAAAGCCACAGGCCTCAACAATGTCTGGCAACAGAACGAGGCATGGGGTGCGGACCCAGCACAGCTGCATGAACCGAGTACGCAGACAGGACTGCTGACACATTAATCAGGCCGGCAAGGACACAATGTTGCCAACAGGGAGAGGTGGGAGCTGATGACAGGAGACATGCAACTGCAGCCTGCACACTCGGGCGCACGCCGGCCCGTGCACACTGCCCCAGCCAAGGACAGCAGGTGTGCTCAATACCGTGCACCCGCTGGCCCGAGCTGCCTGCCCTGCAGAAGCCGGCACAGGCAGCCAGGGGTGTGTGTGTAACGTCCATCCTAGCCTATATCAGGGCTGCCAGCGGGCCCCCGGGGCTCACCTCACCATGGAGGGGGACAGGTTGAGGGCAAGCGGGATGCTTCTTGAGCTCTGTGCCGAGTGGTACCACGCCCACACCGATCAGCTGCGCATCCTGACCGCTGAGGTGCACCTGGGCACCCGACTGCAGGTCAAAATGACCTGGAGCGATGCGGAGTCCCGCAGGGCTCACCAAGCCTGCAGGCGCTCCCTGGCCCGTCTCCCTGGCCCGGTCGGGTTGGCGTCCCCGGGGCTGCCTGTCCCTGCTGTTGCTGCTGATGCTGGTGCTGCTGCCCCTCCACCTCCTGCATGTGCAGCATGACCACCTCCTCCCCCACCTGCGCCGTCGCCACCACCTTCTCCTCCTAATCTCTCACTCTCTCACCCACCACTCTCCTCTGCCTCCCACCTCGTTCCATCCGCCATGTTTCCCTGCTGCTGTGTGCCCTTTAAATCTGCCTCCGTGGACTGTGGGTATTTTCAGATGTTACAAGATCACGCTCAACCACAGTCAATACCCTGTGGTGGGGAATGGTCCCGTAACGTCTGTTGGGGAACCGGAAGTTCCCCCCCCCAGATGTTTGCCACGCTCAATCCCCGCAGGGAATCACTTTCACCACGCGATAGGCTGAATCCACAGGGCCAGCGCCGATCACGTGGTGAAGTAGATTCCCGGTGGGGATGAAAGGGCCCGTCACATCTGGACGGTGATCACGGCCCAGAATCCCCACCAGGATTCTGGCCCGTGGTCATTTCGGCCGGGCGCTGCGGCCGCATTGGCCACGGCGCCTGCCCGTCTCCCCAGAGGGCGGGCAGCGAGGAAGCATGGAGGGGGCGGGGCCATGCGGCTGCACATTGCGCTGTGCGACCCCGCCCCCTCCCCGATTCCACGCTGGGATCCCCCAGCACCTCTGTTGGCCGTGCCAGAGTGATCCCGGCTGGGAATCTGAGGGTTGTTTCCGTGACAGGGTGAAGCTGCCCCGTCACATCTGAAAATACCCTGTGTTGTTGTTGGTTGCCTGGCAGCAATGCTGCATGCTTCGTCCCTGGCTGGGAATCAATTTGATTGATTCCAGCCGGTGATTGCCGTCCAGACATTACTTTTTTTTGTTTCCCACTGGGAATCTCTTTGACCACGCTTTCGGAGATGGGGTGATTTCAGACGTTACGGTCGGGTGGTTCACCACAGTGGATCCCCAGTGGGGGTGAACAAAACAACCACACCCCGGGGTGAATAATATCCCCAAACAGACGTGACGGGACCGGGACCATGACTGAAATTGGGCCTACACATCACAGACCAGGGCAGCGCAACAGACGTGATGCCGATCTGGGGCGGGACACACACATGGCCGCCTGAGGGCAAACAAAGCCAAAAGGCACACAAGGCAACGCCCACAGAAGGGAAACGGGAAGGGAGGGGGGAAGAGGGAGAAGAGGCTGACAGGTACCACACACAGCACGCACACAGACAGTGGACCCACAGCGGAACACACAGCATGACCACATGCCCGGGCACACGCACGCATGCACACACACACACACACACACACACACACACGCATGCACACATGCGCACACATACAAGGGGAAGGTCGGGTAGGGGGGCAGGGGCACCCGGAAAAAGACACAAGGAACAACGGGAGCAGGGGGGGGAGGAACAAAGGGGGGCACTGCAAAGGGGCAGTGCAGGACACAGGCAGCAGCAACCAGGGCGAGCTCCAGCTGGTATTCCAGGGTCCCCCAGATGCGGATGAAGTCCCTGGTCTCCTGGAATCCCCACTGGCCCCCTCGGTGGTACGCCTTCCTCCAGCGTCCCCACTGCGGGTCTTCCTCCTCCTCCTCCTCCTCCTCCGGCTGCGCCTCCGCTCGTGCAGGGCCGGTGTCCTCCGGGGGCTCGTCCGCCCGGGCCGTTTTCCGTGTCTGTGGGGACAGTGGGTGGGGAGTGGGGCGTCGGGTGTAGGTGGGGCCCCCTCGCGGGGCTCCCCTGCCCCCTGCCTCCCTCCCGGTCCCCTGGCCATGCCCCACCCCCCCGGGGGGCCCCTGTGCCCCCTGTTCCCCTCCCCTTGGTTCTCCATACCCGTTTCCTAGGTGCCTCCTCCAGCCCCGTTCCAGCTGCTGTCCCTGGGGCATCGCGTCCCACCTGCTGCTGTGGGTGTTGTCCCTAGCCCGTCTCCATGGTCATCTGGACCCCCGTGCCCCCCTCTTCCGCCTGTGCTCCCTCCATCTCCATCGCTGCCCCTGCCTCCTCCGCCGCCTCCTCCACCACCGTCGCTTTCTCTCCCTCCGCTCTCTTCCACCTCCCTCCTCGCTCCATCCCGCCACGCTTGCCTGTTGCTGATTTTGCTTTAAATCTCCCTCCGGTGCTTGTGTTGTTGCTGGTTGCCCGGCAGCGACACTGCATGTATTGTCCATGGCTTGGGCTCTTTTCCTTTGTTTCCGCCCGGGGATTGGTGTCCAGACATTACTTTTTGTTGCTTCCCGGTGGGGATCTGTTTGACCACGCTTCCCGGGATATTCCCCCGGCTAGCCCGGGAAGCGTGGTTGAAATTGACCCCTTGTGGGTATTAAGCATGGTGAACATCTGGCACGCGCCGAACAGACGTTCAGGGCTCTTTGGCCCCGCTCCGGGATTGAGCGTGGTTCACTGTGGTTGAGCGTGATCTCGTAATGTCTGAAAACACCCTTGGTCCGGGCCGGAGGGCCGGAAGCATGGATGAATTTGACCCCATGTGGGTATTGACTGTGGTGAACATCTGGCAACTGCCGAACAGATGTTCAAGGCGCTTTGGCCCCACCGCGGGATTGACCGTGGTTCACTGTGGTTGAGCATGATCTCATAACATCTGAAAATACCCAGTGATTTGGTTGTTTTTTTAAAGATTAGATAATTTATTTTTTTTATCAGAGAATTCCTATTTTTTTCTCACAGAAAAGCTAGGAACCCTGCTGATTATATTTAAATGCAGAGGGGCACATATTGTTTTTGGTAATTAATTATTCAACATTTGGAAATACCTAGAGCAGTCTTTCCTCAACTATTTTGCCCTGCTCTCCTTTCCCATGTGAGCATGGAATCCATCGTTGGAGTCTCTTTCTTTTTTAGGACATTTGATCTCTAGGTCATGACTTGACGGCTACAGCTCATACCCAGCCGTCCCCACAACTGTTGTCTTCCCTTCACAGCTTGGGAAATGCTGGGCTAGAGAGAGGAAACTGTAAGTGACTGAGGCGAGGTAATAACTGCCTAGTTTAAGGATTTGGAAATGAAGGAATGAGAGAAAGAGAAACTAAAATCACAGACTGACAGATGGAGGAGAAGAGAACCAATGAAGGCCATAAATTCAGAGATTGCAATCCCAAATAACACCAGTGTAGCTGTGTACATGAGCGCACTTGCAACTGAATGGTTTCTAGGGGTATGGGATCGGCCCCAGCGACAGAGAAAATGATAGAGACGTAGTGTTAATTTTTTATATACCATCATCTAGATCCAGGGTGGTAAACTTTCCCATCTCCGGGGCCACTTTTACAATTAGTACAAGTTCTGCGGACTGCATAGAAATTCAAAGTGAAGATGTTTAGGAGGTGAGATCAGGAACAGGAGTTTCCTGATCATGAATCTGTCCCATGGATCTGTCCCCTGCCCTTGTGTGCATTTTCTCCTCTCTTGCCATGAGCTCACTCTTTCAGGGCTTGGGGGGTATGAAATTGATCCAGGGGGCAGAACCAGGAACTGGGAAGGGAACAAAGAAAACAAGGCATGAGTCTCATTTGACCCCTGGGAGTAGTGTAGTTAGGTACTTTGTGTCAAGATGATTGATGACCCTTATCATTTGATAAGGGCCTTATAAAGGATAGTGGCCATTTTGAATGTCGGCCATTTTGAATGTATAACAGATGTTGTGAACTGTGTTTGACCCGTGAAAGGAAGTGAATGTATAACAGACGTTGGTTAGTTTGTGGGTGTGGGGGAGGTGCTTTATTCATGTTTTAACTTTTAAAAAAGCAGAGTTTGTGACACCCCCCTGTAACAGTTTTATTCATGTTAAAAGCTGTGTTTGTCACACACATGCAGTAAAAACTATTCAAGAGACCCCGTGTAATATCTTTAAAGCAGACAAGTAAAGTAAAAAAGTTTTTTTATGAAAGCGTAAAAGTTTTTAACTTTTAAAAGCAGCGTTTGCCACACACATGTGGTAAAAGCTATTCAAGAGCCCCCATGTAATATCTTTAAACAGACAAGTAAAGTAAAAAAGATTTTTAGAAAGAAGACTTGCCTAGGAGCTGTTGCCTCTTCACCTGCTCTCTCTGGACTGACTCCTTTGTCCCTGGCTAGGGGTTGGGTTTAAGGCAGGACCAATCAGAGGCAGTCACAGTGGGGGCGTGAACTAGGAGGGATGGTGCTCTGTTTGAAATAAGCCAATCAGTGAAAATAGGGGGGTTATAAAAAGAGACCCATAGTTGTAGGATGTTTTACCATCAGCCATGGAAACACCCAAGACTCCAAGCGATGCAGCGATTCCTGAGTGTACAGTCGTGATAATGTTAGCCGAATTTGTCAACCTTCTTTTGATGAGGATACCCCTAACAGTGTTCAGCGTGTTTTGATGGAGGAAATCAGACAAAGAGCCGGAACCTCAAGGGAAATGGTAAGTATATGTAACATGTGGGGTGTGTTGGTGTCATTACAGGAAAGTTTTTAAATATTTGTTTGTACTAACAGGATCCTGTGTACATGATGCCGATGCTTGCGAGCTCGAATGTGGAGGCGGATGTCTATAATGATCTGAACGCCATCGTAGAGGAGTACCATGCGGGTGTGTCAGACGATGAAGATTATGTGGAAATGGACGGGTCCGCAAAGAATGATGTGATCGTCATAGAGGATTCAGAGGCTGAGAAAGGACCTGAAAATGAGGAGGAGGAGGCTGTCTATGTGGAAATTGATGGGGCCACAAAGAATGCCGTGATCATCATAGAGGATTCAGAGGCTGAGAAAGGACCTGAAAATAAGGTGGAGGAGGAGGCTGTCTATATGGAAATGGATGGGGCCGTAAAGAATGACGTGATTGTCATAGAGTATTCGGAGGCTGAGAAAGGACATGAAAATAAGGTGGAGGAGGAGGAGGCTGTCTATATGGAAATGGATGGGTCAGCAAAGAATGATGTTATCGTCATAGAGAATTCAGAGGATGAGAAAGAAAATAAGGTACGTCAAAGGGGGCTTGTAACAAGGGTAGTCATGGTATAGGAGCATTTTAAAAGGTTTTTGTTTTAAAGGGCCTGTTTGTATTTAGGACGTACACGAAGGGGCACCGCCAAACAAGAAGGCCCGGGATTCTGATGAGGAGGTAGGTAAAGATTTGAGAAGGATATGGTAGGGGGGTGGGGGTGGGGGCTGTGGGTTGCTTCTAAAAATGTTTTTTCTCTTTTAATCAGTCTTTTGAAGAGGACTCATCGGAGGATGATGAACATGATGATTTTTACCCAAACCTGCTCTGCGTCTGTCATTTCTGTCACAACTGCAGGGGGAAGGTGCAGCAGAGAGACAAAGGTACAGGAGAGGAAACTGAGGACATTATTACGGCGCATATAGTTAAGACTGTCATTATATTTGTGACTTGTGGATGTGCGAGAGATGAGTTGCCGGATGATTACAGATACGAAAATGGATTTTGTTGCGGTGATGCACAATGTCAGGGGTAAAACTGCTTTTACTGGGACACGGATGTATCAGACTATCATCTCTACATGGCAGCGGCTAACCTAAGTCTTGACAAGGTTCTTAGCATAGCGATGGCTGTGGGGTACAAACTAGGAAAGCTCCATTTGACTATAAAACATATACGTATGGCAGCGCAGCTGCTAAGAAAGTTAGAGCACGCTGACGACAGGATAGCCCTGATGACAGAGTGGTGTGGTACCGTACCCTATGAAATTGTAGTAAAGGTCCGCAGAAGATCCGGGCGGTATGCTCCTGTGGATGTATATACCTGCAATGTGGGGAGGGATAACGGGCGTGTTACGAGACCCCGCAAAATCATATTAGATTTTGATTAGGTTTCTTTTTCCACAGGTCTAGCATTCGAAGAGAGCAGCGATGCTATGGCCCCCATTATTAAAGCAACGATTGTATATTCCCTTTGTATTTGTGTGCACAATCAATGGTTTGCAAAAAAAAAAATTAAGGAACATGATCGATGCCAATGGTATTGGCTGGTTCACGATTGCATGTATTATGATGATTTTGAAACAAATGAACAGCTTCATTACGCGACCATTCATTTGGGTCTCGACAGGGTTCTATGTGTAATTATGGCTGTAGCTTTGTCCCCGCACAGGAAATAAGGCACTTTCCCAAAAAACACACAGACACATAGTTTTTTGGTAAAACTGGCCGCAACTGTTTATTAAATGACCAGCCCACGATAAACCTGTTAAAGAACAAAACCATTATAACCCAATCACCCTAACCATGAGAACGGTGGATCACTTATCCCTTTTCTTTAATTTCTCATTGCCAATTAGAATTTGTCAGAATTGCCCATGATCCAATCAATGAGACCACTAATTTGGGTGAGTCCTAAGGGGAGTGAGGTACACCCTGACTGTTAGACCTGGCCATAATGACCCTCACTCCCCGCGTTCAGTACCATGTGTTGTTCCCCGGATTGGAGTTACCAGTCCAATCCATTCACCATTCGACCACCTTAGTCGTACCTAGGTAAGACTTGACACCTAGGCCCCACATCGGGACCGCTCAGATCCTGCCATGTGGTACCTTAGGCCAGTCTCCCTCTACCGGGATAGCAGCGGGGAGCCCCCCTTCCTCATCTGCTTCCCGGATCCAATTTCGGGTTGGCTTACCACCCTACATATACCAGATGTTCCCATAGCCACCAAGGCCGTTTTCTGGTCCTTTCCAAGATTTCCTTCCTTCATGGTACTGAACACCGCCACCAAGGTCGGCAATAATTATTGCTCGAACGCCCCCCGCACTCACCCAAACAATTACCCACTTAGGCCAGGCTTTTCAGCAGAACATCCCGGATTTTTTCCAAATATAGGTCCATACCTTGCTCTGAAAGGTGCACCCCATCGGCCCAATACAACTCGGGCCTGGTCCAAGTTATGTCACTGTGGACCAACCATATCCCCCCAGTCTCCTCTACCACTTTTCTGATCTCCTTATTAACCCGCTTGCGTGCACGATCCACCGCTCTCGCACTGTTCGCACCCGGCCACTTGATTCTTTGCAGAAGTGCCGTGAACACCAACAGTGTCCTGGGGAACATTTCCCTAATTCGCAGCCAATCCTGCCGTACCATTATCGATAAGTCCAAACCAGATCCCCTAGTGAGATCATTCTCCCCCACATGGAACAATATAACCTGGGGAGGGGAACGCCCTGTCCATCCCAAGAACATAGGCAGCACCTGGGGCCACAGCATGCCCCTCTTCCCCCTCCATGCCACCTCGGCATGAGGGGCCAACCCCAACTGGGTCCCCAACCCCAAGATCCCAGCCCTCCTTTTGGCCCAAACAACAAAACTGTGGCCTACCATCCAGACGACACTTCTGTCCTGGCCACGTTGCCACCCTGAAACATAAAGAAGGTAACCATTGTCACTACTGCTCGTCGTGTTCCCCTATTTCCTTTGTAGGGGGCGGACGTATGACTTGTACGCTCCTGACTTCCATCGGCCTACTGCCTTAATGTCCTCTACTGCCAGTCCCGCGGCTGCCGCTGAGGATGCAGCCCCAATTCTGAAGGAATGGGAACAGAACCGTCCCGCTACCCCCAACCTAACTAAGCATCGCCTCATTACTGCCACAAACTGGAAGCGTGAAAGCGGCACCCCTGAACGGTGTACCAACAACGGCCCCACAATTTTTGGTCTCACCGCTAGAAATGCCTCTAAACACTGGACCGGGCAGATCCGTGGCTCGGGTGATCTGAAGAGCACCACCTTCGCCCCCTTCTTCCTCTGATCAGTCTTCGAAATCCGAATACAGATTTCCACCCTATCTATTCCCATAGACACATCGCCCGACTGCAGGGCCCTACCCGACTGATCTGTACGTGAGCCCGCCACCAGCTCGCCCACCCTCAAAGCACCGAAAAAAGCAATGACAAAGGCCGCTTGAAACAGTTTAACCTCGAACTCTTCCGTACAAATCTCCCGAAGCTTACCCACGATATCAGCCAACAACTTGGGGGACATCGGCACCCGTGTGTCCACCCTGTCGCAGCCTTGCCGCTTCCAGGACTCGAGCATAGCCCGGAGGACTGGGGAGCCCGGCAGTTCTGAATTCCCTACCATCTTTGACAAGAAAGATAGGGCCGACCACTTCCCTGCAATAGTGCCAGGCGCCAAGCCTTTCTTCCGAAGCGCCAGTCCGAACTGCACCACCTGGGGCAGAGGAACTGGAAAAACTATTGACCAACCTTTGCTTCTGGCAAAAACACTAAACTCCCTCAACGCCCGTTCGTATTGTTGCCACGTGGCCGGCGAAACCGCCCCCTTTACAGCTTCTATAACCTCTACAATCCAAGGCTCCAGAGCTCCTGAGGAACGTATTCCTGTTTCTCCCTGGCCTGAGGGGCGAGTTCCCGAAAACGTTGTATCTGGAAACGAGAAAGGGCGTCAGCAATCTCGTTTTCTACCCCTGGCACATGCTTTGCGCAAAAAACTATGTTGTGCCTCAGACACCACAGAACGAAAAACCTCATCAGGCGCATAACCCTCTCGGACTTTGATGACAAACTATTCACAATGTGCACAACCGCTAAATTGTCACACCAAAATAGAACCTTCCTATTACTAAATTGCTCCACCCATAAATAAACCGCCACCACGATCGGAAATAACTCCAAGAAGGTTAGGTCCTTTAACATCCCCGCGGTATCCCAGCGGGTTGGCCACCGTTCTGCACACCACCTTCCGCGGAAGTAAATTCCCAGCCCCGCCGACCCCGCCGCATCAGAGTGCACCTGCAACTCCGCGTTCACTCGAGCCACCTGCCTCCACATGCTGACCCCGTTGTGGGATTGGAGGAATTCTACCCACACTCTTAAATCCTCCCTCATCTCCTTAGTGACCCTGATATGATGATGCGGCAAGGAAACACGGGCCGTCTTTGCATAAAGGCGGGACAAAAACGCCCTGCCAGGCGCAACCACTCGACATGCAAAATTTAGCTTACCCAATAGGGATTGCAACGCCCGCAGTGTCACCTTGCTAGCCCCCATGCAGGCCGTGATGTCACTACGAAGTGCCCTCAACTTGTCTTCCGGCAACCGGGAACACTGCGCTATCGAGTCCAATTCTATCCCTAAATACGTCAAGACCGGGGCGGGACCCTCAGTCTTTTCTTCCGCCAATGGCACTCCTACTAACTCCGCTACCTGCCGGAAGGTCGTCAATAGCTCGGCACACTCTGCTGACCCGGCTCTCCCGATAAATAAATAATCGTCGAGATAATGAGAAATTTGCCGGGTCCTAGCCCTTCGTTTAACAATCCATTCCAGCGCAGAGCTGAATTTCTCAAAAACGGCACATGAGATAGAGCATCCCATGGGCATCGCTTTATCATAATAAAATTGACCCTGGAATGTAAACCCCAACAATTCAAAATCCTTGGGGTGCACAGGCAAAAGCCGGAAGGCGGATTTTACATCGCTCTTTGCCATCAGGGCCCCTTTTCCACATTCACGGACCAACTCCACCGCTTGATCAAAGGAAGCGTAGTGGACCGTACAAAGCTCCGCTGGAATGCAATCATTCACCGAAGATCCCCGGGGGTGCGAAAGGTGATGTATCAACCTGTACTCCCCCGGGGCCTTCTTAGGCACTATTCCTAACGGCGATACCCTCAAGTTATCCGCTGGCAATGCATCAAATGGGCCCGCAATCCGGCCCTCGGCCAA
Organism: Sphenodon punctatus; assembly: GCA_003113815.1. Lineage (NCBI taxonomy): Eukaryota > Metazoa > Chordata > Lepidosauria > Sphenodontia > Sphenodontidae > Sphenodon > Sphenodon punctatus. The sequence continues at coordinate 35,446 of QEPC01007063.1, forward strand.
TTCCTTTTTTATTTTTATCTCGACGACCCCTTCCATGCCCTTGACTGATCGCAGGTTCCTTGCCATCCCGTGCTCACGCCTACCCTCATATGGAATCTCAAAACCGTATTTAAAACCATTAACTATATAACATGCTAACTCTGGGTCGGGATAGTCCCGCAACAATTGCTCTAATACCCACCACCTAACTGGGGTTGGCGCCCTTCCCTGGGCCAGCCTGCGCCCCACCATTTCCTTTTCCAAAACCGGGTTGGAAACCCCGTTTCCCTCTTTGATTGGTTCCCCGTCGACGCTGACAATTGGTGGAGGGGTGGGACCCTCCGCATTGCAAACACGCATGCCGGAATCTACAAGAGGAACGAAAACACTTCCCCTCGTTGAAATCCCAACACGCGAGCGATTGCTGCCCTTTCTTTGTTTGCTCCCCCCGGAAGCCATCCACTGGCTGACCATCACCCTTAATGATGATATGGCCGCTGTCGGCGCGCACAACCTCCTTCCCCTGGACACACTCTAACCATAGGTCGTGGTCCTTTACGTCCCAGCGTACCCCGGGTGTGATTGCTGCATTCTGACGAAATGATTCGTCATACCGCAGCCAACCAAAACCGTCCTTTGTGAGGTATGCCCGCCGCACTATGTCAAAATATTTCCACAGCGCGACTGCCCTCTCTGGGAATGCTTGCATAACCACGCCAGCGTAGACGATGAAGGCAGATTCCCAGTTTGCCCAGTTTCTATCGATCCTGCGCCTCTTCGCCCTTTCAAACTCCTTTGCATCTGGCCGAGCGTTAGGATCCGGAATTGGATCACAAAAAAGGATCCCAAAGAGATCAATATAATCTCCCTTCCAGATCTTCTCCCTCACTGACTGCAGGAGATGCACCCCCAAAGGAGCTGAGACCCGGGCGTACCCCCCTTGTAACGGGGAAACCTCCTGTGCAGCCCCGACGGTTGCTACTACCCCTTGACTAGCTACACTAGCCAGTTGTGCCGTCTGCACCACTGCTGGCCCCATTTGCAGGGCCTGAGCCCCAGCCTCTGATGCCTGGCCAACCGCCCCCTGCGGCCGCCACACGTTGTCCACCCACACGAGACGGTTAGGATCCTGTTGCACGGGTAGTTGCCCCGCCCCTACCCCAGACCAACTCACCCCTGGCTGCCCAGCCATTGCTGTCCCTGGGGGTTCGGCTGGTCCCCTGCCTGTCACCCCCAGGCCACCCATCCCTGTTTGCCCTGCTATTCCTACCCGGAGGGGTCCCACCATTCCCCCGCCTGACCCCCCGCTGTTCTCGCCTTCCATCAAGCGCAGTCCTTGATCTTCCCGCATACCCGCGCCCTCCATAGGCGGCTCGGCTCCCTGGGCACCCACAGGGGACGTGACCAACTCACCAGCACTACTACTCGCTGCAGCCGCCGCCTCGACAACTTGTTGCTCCGGGCGCCTTGATGCTAGGGCCGCCTCAGCCCGGGGTCCCCTGCCTTCCTCGAGCAGCTGAGTAATTCGTGTCATCTGCTGCTCCATCCTGTTCACCTTTTCTGCCAGTGCCTCGACTGCTGGCCCTCCAAATTCCTGTCTCCCCCTGTTGTGGGACTGTAAGGACAGCTCTTGTGGGTTATGGCTCTGCCTTCCCCCTGACAGACCCCCAACCCGGCCTGGGTCGAGAATGCCTGAGGCTTCAATCCTCGTCATCATGCTGTCCCACCCCGTCATCCGTGCTTCCATGGCCTGCAAAAAGGCCTGGCCATGCCCCTGGTGAAGCCACCCCTCAGGGGGCTGCTGCCCACCTTGGGCCCCCACTGTCCCCCCATCATGCCCCACAGGCACTAACCCTGCATCCCTCGTAGGGGGTGCTGCTCCCCTGCTGAGGAAAGGCCCGCCTGGTTGCACAAGCCCAGGCTGCCCTCCTCCTACACCAGGCCCCACTGCCACAGGTGGGAAAACGGGCACTGAAGGAGCCCCCTCTCCCGTTTCCCCTCTATCTGATACCAGGGGGGGGGGCTGAACCATCGCCCCCTTCTTTTGCCCCCTCTTTCCCTGCGGCCTGCCCGCCGCCTGTCCCTTCTTGGTTCGGCCCATTCTCGTAGCGGACCCGGAAGGCTTTTGCGTGGTGGTAGGGGGTAAAGAGGGTCAGAGCCTCACCCAACCCAGCAACTGTGCGCCAAATACCAGTGGAGGGGGAGAGGAGGGGGTATAGCATTCCCCCCCAAAGGCCCGAGCTAATTCGCCTGGAGAAAAAAAACCCACGAGTTGAAGGAGGAGAGGAGGGGTCCCCAGCACCCCCCGTGTGCTAGCACACTGCACCGCCAACCCTGCAGGAAGAAAAAAGGAAGGAGGGAGGAGGGAGCAGGGTCCGTCTCCCACCCGGCTATCTGTTCCCTTCGTGCCTCCCGCAGAAGGCCCCCGTTTTCTTGACTCCCCCCCTTAAATTCCCGATCCCGGGTACTCCCTGCTGTCGACCGCCGCGCTCGGAACCTCGCCGCTCCTTGAAAGGCCTCCCCCGCTCCGCCTAAGCCCCCCGACACGCGTCCGACTTCTGGCGCTGCTAGCGGCCGAATGCCGCGGCTCGCACGCCTCCCGTACCACGTGGCTCACGAGAGCCAATCAGCTCGCTGCTTTTTCGCGCCCTTTTGTCCCGTTGCAAGCTGCAAAGAGCCCGTTGCAGCTTGCAAGGGACTGACCCAGGGAGCAGTCCTGGGCGGCTTCCCGCCCCCGCACTTGTGCCAATTATTCCCCTGATGGGGCGTGCACAAATCTGTCCCCGCTGCGCACGAGGCGCAGCGGGGTCCATATAAACTAAAGGTGCTTAGGGTGGACAACGAGACTGTGCTTGAGACGGCCAGGATGTTGAGAACAATAGAAAAATGTGATGACCCCTAGATGTTGATGCACACGCTAATGCAATCGACACCGGTACATGTGGCTAGAGAAGTCCATAGACGGCTCCGGAGGGTTGATAGTGATCACTTATATCGCGAGGACATGCATGTTATCAACCATACAGAGAGGCCAAAAATAATAAATCTGGCTTTTGATTAGACGTATACATTCTTTTCCAGAAGGGGACAACGAAAGCGCCAGCACAATGACGGATCAGCTTGTTTATGCGGTGGTAGTAAAAATTATTCAGCACTGCTACGATCATCAGCTTCACGATAATTGTCCGGGCTGTGTTGTGCAGCATGGCAGTCAGCATCATCACGAATGCCTGTTTTGGGAAGAAGAGGAGCCTGTGCAGCAGTTTAAACTGATCTGTTCTAAACTAAATATGCTGATGATTGTCGATATCATAGTGTATGTGAGGTACAAGCTGAAGAGTTTGTATTTGGGCAGAGACACCCTGCAAGCTATAAATGCTTTGTTAGAGACTTTCAAAAAGAGTAATACCAAGAGTCCCATGGATTTGCTGTCAGTTCTATGTGGGAGGGTTTCGCCGAAGCTCAGTCGGGTAGTGTGTAAGACGGTTCACTGTTTACATTATAAAGCTTTTTACCAAAGTGAGGATGCCCCATTAATATTAACAATAAAATGAATGCTCTGCATTATATTTAACCTCACCTGTATGTATAAAAAATAAAATGAACGCTCTGCATTATATTTAACCACACATTTATGTATAAAAATAAAATGAATGCTCTGTATTATATTTAACCACCCATGTAGGAATAAAAAAAATAAAAATGATGACGGTTTCATGCGTCTCTATAATACGGTCTGCCCAAAGGGGTGGGGGAGTCAGAAATGATGGGGCTGTTAAAGAACGTTTATTACACCCCCGAGGAGACGGGGAGTTTTGGGGGTGCCAGTAGTCTGCACAGAGCGGCTAAAAAGAGAAGGAGTACCCTGAGCCGAAGGCAAGTTGCTGAATGGCTTACGGGGCAAGATACCTACACATTGCACAGACCAGCCCGCCTTCATTTTAACAAAACCGTGGTGTCGGGGGTGGATTCGCAATGGCAAGCAGATTTGGTGGATATGAGCGCCTATTCAAAGTACAACAATGATTATAAATATATTTTAACCGTGATAGCTATCTTATCTAAATACGCATGGGCGGAAGCCTTAAAAAACAAAACGGGGGGGAAAGTGGCCGAAGCTTTTAAAACGATATTTAGTCAGGGAAGGGCACCTCAAAAGTTACAAACGGATCAGGGAAAAGAATTTTTAAATAAAGTTGTCAATAAGCTGCTAAAACAGCAAGGGATACACCACTTTGTGACAAACAATCATGTCAAGGCAGGAGTTGTGGAGCGTTTTAACAGAACTTTAAAATCAAAGATGTGGCGGTATTTCACAGCTCGCAACACCTACCGCTATATTAACGTATTGCCTGAGCTACTAAAGAGTTACAATCACAGCTTCCACAACACCATACGCACCCGACCCATATATGTGAGTGATATAAACGCTCTGGGGGTGTGGAAAACCCTATACGGTGACGCATTAACGCTAAGAAAGAAAGCGGGTCCAGTCTTTAAGAAAGGAGATCACGTCAGGATATCTAAAGCCAAAGGGACGTTTGAGAAAGGATACGAACAAACGTTTACGACTGAAATATTTATAGTCGAAGCAGTCCTTAAACACTCACAGAGACCCATGTATCGTCTGAAGGATTATGAGCGGGAACCGATCCTCGGTACCTTTTACGAAGAAGAGCTGCAAAAAGTGAAACCGCAGTACGATAAAGTGTACAGGATTGAAAAGGTGTTATGCGCTAAGGGGAAAGGGAAAAACAAGCAGTGTTTTGTTAAGTGGGTAGGTTGGCCTTCTAAATTTAACAGTTGGGTACAAGTCTCTCAAATCATCGATGGATGAGAATGGTTTTTACGTCACACTGCCAAGCAATGCGAGTCCCAAGGCTTTTCCGCGGAACACCAGTTCCAATTTTACCATTCAGCTATCACGGCCCTTGGACTTCCCCGGTGCCTGGGAAGTGGGGCTGTCTGAAATACAATACTCCCACAGCTGGGCCAACATCTCTAAGACCGTGGTTTATGAAATCATCACAGGGAAGGAAATATGGTCTTACATCCTGTCCCCCGGGTATTATTCGAGCATCAATGGGCTCCAGGATAAAATAAACCGTCAGATAGCCCAGGGTGCCAAGCCACTGCCGGTGGTCCTGGCAGTTGACCCTCTAGTTGGAAAAGTTAAACTGATGGGCCCCCAGACACACTGGTTCCGAACCACAGGGGTTTTAGCCTACATACTGGGGGTAAAACCCGATGTTGCAGCCCAAATTACCTTTCCTGAAGCGGCTGACATTTCCGGGGGCGTGAATGCTTTGTATCTGTACATGGATATAGTAGAGCACCAAATGGTTGGTGACTTCTCTGTTCCTTTATTATGGTGCGTGCTGGTGCGGGGGGAAAATGATGAGTTCCTGACCATCGCATACAACAGGCCACACTACCTACCTGTCAGCAAACAGCACATCGACACAGTGGCCATTGAAATAAAGACGGACCAGGACGAGTACGTGCCATTTCGTTACGGCAAGATGATCGTTAAGTTGCATTTCCACCCCCGTAAAGTGACAGGATGACCGTCATAAAAAAATATGGGGATCCGACACTCTATGGTAACTATTACAGAGCCCAAGCGGGGTACACTCTCCCTGGTTTTCGGGGGCTGCCTGTGATGTACGGGGCAGGTCTCAGTGGGTTATTTTGCAACCTTTTTCGGAAAGCTGTTCCCTTGCTGAGAAAGGGGTTTGATATTGTTAAGCCCCATATGAAAACTGCCACAGAAAATATCGCTAACAACGTAGTGAGCGGTGTCTCCGGAGCTGTTTTTAACCGAATGAACCAAGAAGGGCTGGGGGTGAAAAAAAGGAAAAGATGCTGTGTGTTACTAGGACCACCCAGACCCCTTAAAAGAAAAGCAGCTGTAAGGCCGCGCAGGGGGAAGAAGCGTAGAAACCCCTCTAAGAAGAGGAAGGGCCACCGAGACAGGGATATTTTTTTAAAATGGCATTCATACACTGCGACTCTGAAGAATGCGCTAAATCTGAATTGGACCTTTTTCAAATGGGGCCCACGCAAACCAGTATTGAAAACAGCATGTACGTCGAGGTTCAGTCGCTGTCCACGTTATCTGCAAAAGCACCACTAGACTTCTTTATCATGGGGCATGGGGATCAGTACCTAGATTTGAACAACACGCAGCTGTACGTGTGCTGTAAAATCGTAAAAGCCGACGGAACAAACATCGCGGATGATGCGAAGGTCGCCTTAGCGAACTACCCCATAGCAACGCTTTTTAATCAGGTGGCTGTGACTTTAGGGGATCGACTTATTAGTCAGGGCAGTGGGTGTTACCCCCTACAGGGCCATGATAACGCTGATCCTCAACTACGGCGAAGACACGTTAGTGAATCAATTCAGTGCCGGCGGTTTTTATAAAGATAAAGGTTGAGCCTTCGAGCAAACAGACGCCGGTAACACCGGCTTCCGTCAGAGGTCGAACCTCACAACGCAGAGTCGAAAGCTCGATTTGTTGGGTCCGTTGCATTGCGATTTGTTTTTTCAAGAAAAGCTGCTTCTCAACGGTGTCAATGTTAAAATTAAACTAACAAGCAGCAAGGACGCTTTTTGCCTGATAAGCGGCAACGCGAATGAAAATTACAAAGTGCAAATCCTTTCAGTCTCATTGTTTGTGAAAAGGGTAAAAATTAACCCTGGCGTGCGTTTGGGACACGCCAAAGTCCTATTGACCTCCAACACCAAGTATCCCATAGATCGCGTGGGTTTGAAAGTATTTAGCATCCCCACAGGCAGCAGAGTCTGTAACCAAGAAAACCTTTTCTTGGGGCAAACTCCCAAGCAGATCATTTTGGGATTTGCAGATAAAGATGCCCAGAGTGGTAACTACGCGAAGAACCCCTTTCATTTTAAACACAATCACGCAAATTTTGTGGCCCTATGCGTCGATGGAGAGCAAGTCCCTTTTAAACCCCTGCAGCCCAATTACGAAAACGGAAGACGCGAGTTTGGTGGTGGGTACACGCTGTATGCCTTTGATCTGACACCAGATCAGGAATGCGCAGATCATTACTCCCTAGTGAGAACAGGGAACGTGAGGGCTGAAATTCATTTTGCCAGAGCCCTCCCTGATACCGTCAACATGATCATGTACGCTGTTTTTGATAACGTGATCAAAATAAATCACACGAGAAGAATGCTATTTGATTATATATAACGATGAACACTGACCAGATAGCACAAGCCTTATCAAAGAACCCTGATTTTTTTAGGCATTTTCCCCAGTGACCTGCTGCCAAAACACTGGTTATTCAGGTGACCGGCGGGTTTTGTGGCTAACACCCACCCCCACACACGCCCGGGTGAACATTGGACGGCTTTTTACTTTCCTGCACAAGGCCCTGCGGAATTTTTTTACTCCTACGGATTTCCACCGGAGAGCAGGGCGTTTCCTAAAACTTTCGGGGCTTTTTTACGCCGCAACACGGAGGAAATTATCTCTCAATGCCGGCAGCTACAAGCCCCCAATTCAATGACCTGCAGCTATCACTGTGTTTTTTTCTTAGAAAACAGGTCTAAAGGACTCTCTTTTAAGCAAATATTGGACCTGTACATGGATGATTTAGAGACCAACGACCGCATGGTGACTTTTAAAAACAAGGGGCGGGGGCAGAGGTTGTACACGGACAGACATACCCAGACATGTTGTTCACTTATAAATAAACACAAAATGCGATTTTTAAAAAATAAATCTTTTTTATTTATTCTACAGGGTTATCCATTCTTGGGGGGTCAAACAATTTTTTTTTTCTTCTTCTTTGGGAGGGTTCTTGTACAACCGTACCAGCGTTGAGATTTTCTAAGTGTTCTTTGTGGGCTGCATGCCCCAACACCACAGTAGGAACTTTCAGTTCGGCCAGTGCATTCATAAACGGTTCCCACCCCTTCGGCACCCGATTATTAGAAGGGAACTGTGTATGCGTGGCTCTTTTCACAAAATCCACGATGTTAGAACTGGGCACCACGTGGCCTTTGTACACGAAGGTGCCACCATCATCCCATGAAGCCAGTTCTTTGTGCTGGTCCAGTTTACGGACCAAAAGCTCTGCGCTTTTCTTAAACCGGTTCCCCACCATGGCCAAAACCTCCGGAAGGATTGTGGGGGGTAATGTCTCTGGGCTTGGGGGTGGTGGTGGTGGCGGCGGAGGTAACTCGGCATCGGCAGGGGGTTCTGGGAGATAGAGGTTTAGTTTACTCCGATCCAGCTCCCCCTGCTTGAAAAACACCAGGTATCTTTGCAATACCCTCTCGTAAAGTTTTGCTTTTTCATAATCTGATAAATCAGACCTTTGGAGAACATCTTTCATTTCAGAGTCCAACCGCCTGACATTGGTCATCAGGGCTGTTTCTTTGGGGGGCCTCAGCTGCTCCATTTGCCTGCTCAGTACGAGATACATTTTATTTGCGTACTCCATCGTTATTTAATGAGCAGACTCTCCAGTAACGGGACGGCAACGCTGAGCAAGGAACCTATAAACCCTCCTGACTGTTTTATTAGCTTTTTCTTGCTTTGTAGGGAGCGCCGTTTATCGCTCAGCTTTTTAATCAGGACCCGCTTCTTTTTAAGTTTCCCTATTTGTCTAGGGTTCAGAGGGATGTTCCCTTTTAAAGTATTGAGCGCGATCTCTGAAATGGCGGCGACGAGGTCATCCAGCACTGAACACAAAATGGCCTTTTGCCGTTGTGGCGGTGCATTAGCGAGCCTTTTTAAGAGCCCCCAATTTTGCTGCAGTCGGGCTGACATTCTGTTTTTTAAAGTATACACCGTAGGCTGATCGGGCGGGAAAAGACCCGTTCTCAGTCTGTACTCCTCCGGGGTTGATGGATTTAAGTCCACCAACAGATAACCGTAGGGCTTTTTAGTGGCATCCTCGAACGCTTCTAGGAAAAAGCGTGCCTTACCAGGGTACATTTGGCAGGCCAGAATAGCTATCTGCAACTTATCTCTCGGATTTTTAAAAAGAACGAGGTATTTAGCGTTTAAGCTTATTGATCTGTTTTTTTTACCCCTGCAAAACATATTTTGAACTATATAAAGGACCGATAATTTCTGATGATGTACATAAGCAGTAAATAATTTCTCTATTTCACCATTGTCACAAGCAGACGCCATCAGATCATCCACAATAACCAAGTTTACTTTATGGTGTGGAAATAAACTTTCATCATTAAATATTTGCAGTAGACCCTCTACAAATTGTATATAAGGGAATTTCTGCAACAAATCTTTATACAGTGGTTGCCAACAGGAATAGCACCAAACGATATTATCAGGTACACTCTCTAAAACTCTATGTCTATTTTCTAACATTTGCTTAATAAAGTACGTTTTCCCTGAGTTGGAAGGTCCTGCAAGAATGCAGGAAAAAGGATGCACAAACTGCATCTTATTCAGTAGCCAAACGGCAGCGTCTTAAAATCGCCCCTGAGATTTCTTTTGTTGTAAATGACTCTCTGCGGTTTTTTAAGAGCCCTTGTTTCTACAGACCAGTATTTTTTCAGCCGCACTATTCCGGGCTGTTCCACCCCTATAGAGCTATGAATTTCTGCTTCGTGGTTTGCGCAGTAGCCCCGCACAAGGTCTTTCAAGCTCTCAAAATTGATTTTTTTCACAATTTCCAGAAGTAAGGGTGATCCCCTTTACCTTCATAAAAGCCTTCCCACCTGAGAGCTTGTAACCGTACGTCTTGGGGCCAGTGGAGACATACTCTACTATGTGTTCACCCTCCGGAATTTCTGAGGTTAAGTCCCCTAAGTAATCCCCCAGGGGTGGGTTCCAATCCCCCTCCCGGCTGACAAAGATCACCGAATCCATGTCATGGTACAGACACCGTTCCTGTAAACGGTCCATCACTCTGTACAGCTCTAACCTGGCGTAAGCAGTAGTAAAACACGCTATGAACACTTTCATATTTGTGCTGGCTACCATGTGCTCTTTAGCGTATTTCCAGGATACTGTGGCCACATCCTCATCGATAAAATCGCACGCCGATACATTGTAATGAGGTACAAATACGTACTTGAAAAGCTCATCGGGGTCCGTCACTATGCTCGTTTGGGGGAGGTTGGGTCTTTGGCCAAATTTACCCCACAGTGAGTTTAAGCAAAGCTTCGCAATTTGTCTCTTAGCGGGGTTCTTTTTAATTTCACGGGGCCTCAAGCATACACCCTCTCTGTCTCTATACTCTTTCACATACTGTTTTTTCTTGACGGTGTCGATACACCACGCGGGGTACCCTGATGCCTCCTGTTTCTGTCTGAGGTGCGTGTTAATGTATGCAGAAAACAGCTTGTCGGTCCTAGCAGGGAAGTGCCATATTTCAAAAATCTCGGCGATCTCATACCCTTTGTCCCTGGCCACCGTCAATTCGACGGTACACCACGTCCCCGTTAAAGACCTTTGCTCCTGAGTGTGCGTACATGGGTCCCTCTGCCCCGTTTCGGCCCAGCATGTGCACAAGATGAACATCAGTTTACCGTCAACTCTGTACGGGAGAACCGGAAAGTAAAGGGGTACACTTTCACTTTAGCCACCCCAAAGTACTCTCTCAGATCCCCAAAATTATCATACACAATCGTGGGGTGTCCTATGGGGTACATTTTTGTCTTGTTCACAAAAGGGTACAAACTGGTAAAATCATAGTAATGGATTTGCTCCCCCTGTTCCGGTTTGTAATACAAGCTAATGGCATTGGTTCTACCCCCCTACAAGGCATCTCTGGGGTTTAAAGGCTGGGGCAGTTGTTGAACCCTCAAAAACTCTTTCAGGTCCTCGTCATGTTCTAACATGTGATACCATTCGTGCTCCCACAACATTCTAACCTCAAACCCCTGTCTTTTGAGAAATTCGATCTTAATCATCGTTCTGTTGTACAGGACCCCGTAGGGCACATTCATCAGCGTATTGAAATCATTTTCGCAGTAGCAAATTTAACACCCGTGATAGAAGCAGCCCTCGTATTCAAAGGCAGTCCGTTTCCCCGAGATAACAGCGTATCCATCCAGAAAATAAGACCCCGCCTTCACCTCCCCACCCTTTAAAGAGTGCCAGATGCTAACGTTCTCTTTGTATTCAACATACATAAGCCACTGTATGGCCTGCGTCGAATATCTTTTTTGAGTCATGTGGTACCCGTCTAGGGACATAAGCGCGATCATTTGGGGCTCCAGAAAATTAAACCTGTACATGCTCATGCACACGGAGGCTAAAGTAATACATTGAAAGGGATCGATACACCTCTCCTCCACCTCTCATCCTCCCTGCCAGGGTTTGTAAGCACCTGTCTCCTTGTCATCGCCATGATTTCATTTCTAAAGCACACACACGCTGTTTGCAAAATTTCCACATCCATCTGACTGTAGTAACGTAATTCTTTCTGAAAATCAAAGTTTCTCCCCCTGTGCTTGGTGCCATTTCAAAAACTCCTCTTTCTCCCCCTGCATCATATGCTCTACCCCGTAATATTTTACATCTGGGATAGGTCCCACGTAGTTCTGATTCTCAACGGTATTGAAAAAATGTGGGAAATACCCCTTTGACCCTTCAAAGCCCATGGCCGATGGCAGCTTACTGAGCTTCATGGGCAGAAAATTCAATGAATCTATTAATCGCACTTTGAGGTCTTTGAGCGTCATGCATAATAGTTTACCCCCTTGCGTGAGCAGTTCAGGGTTTATTTTCTCTTTAATGAGCTGTCTGAGGATGAAATAGGCATCGTAGGCCTTGGCGTTGTGACCGAGAAGAGTCCACTTAGCAAACTTCGTGTCTATGAATTTTTTTATAAATTCTTTTACGCAATCTGTCCTTGAGAACTCCCACCAACCTTCCCCTTCCATTTCTTGGGCAAAAATGTAATTTGGCACATGTACCCCCATCTCCTGCATGCATTCAAAGTCATAGACAATGTACTTCATGCTCTCTTTGGGTTCGTAAATGCAACTCATTAGCACTGGTGGTTGTTTCTATCAATACCCTTCTGTTTACACTGGGGGCACTCTTTTGCCTTGCAAGTGTGGCTTTTTTTCGCATAGAATCCACACTCATCATACAGAACTGTCTCTACACAGTCAGTTTTGCCCATGACTGCTAACAGCCCGTGCCTCACCAGACATGCTGGGGACCTACAGAACAGCTTGCATGACGGGCACCTGAGCTTCACCCCCTCTGTTTCCGCACAATCTGGTCTATCGCACTTACAGCAGCTGTCTTTACAACAATGATTAAATTTATGGGTGTAGCTAGTGTAGCAGTATTGACAAAAATAATTCACCCCTATAAAAGCCTTGATATCGATGATACCCCTGTAATGTTCATCCATCAGCAGGATGAACACCGTTCTACCCCCTCCGCGCCCCGCCCATAGGAATAAATGTCCATTTCCCCCTAGCGTGCTTCACAATGACGATAGATACCCCCAAACGCTCTTCAAAGAGAGGCACTTCTGTGATACTGATCATTTTTTGCTCCGACAGCCCCAAATCGCTGTGAAGCTTTTTGACCCCTTCAAGCATTGCAGTGTCTGTCAGCTTTTTTAAGGCTAAGAGTGACAAAACGCTCACCACAAAACACAAATTGTTCCCTTGGTTATTTGGATTAATTAAATGTTGCCCCTTTTTAAAAATAATTTGACTGTATGGAACAGTCTTTATCCATCTCGGTTTACCCCCCACCAGGTGATTCTTAATAACCATCACGGTTAGTCTGAGAGACCCATTAGCCAGAATTTCACTGTTACTTTGCAAGAGGTCACTAACACTATTTTAAAAATCCTCAGCGTTTAATTCCCCTAGGGGTCGGCGACATGTGCGTAAAGGACCATTTAAATTTTCACCATCCAGACAAAGCTGGACAAAATCCCCAGATTCGATAGTAGGGTTTATCTCATCCAGTAAAGATTGGATGGCCCCGTGGACAGCACTTATAGCATCGGTAAAGGATCGCAGCCATTCCAAATTAGCAAAATGAAAGTGGGAATGATATTCTGTGGCCCCAAAATCCCTACTGTGTCTCACCCATTATGCGATACGATCCATAAACACATTCACTGTCTCGGGACTCTGAACCACCGAGTCCAGACCTGCAGCCTCTGGGTCCGGATCGGGCCCCGGAGGCTTAACATCCCTGTTTGGCATCTGTGGGATCATGTCTAGGGGGTATCTCCGCAACCTCTTTTTTATTTCTCTAAGATTGTGTTTCATGTGCCTCAATTTTTTAATCAGTCTCTCCCAACGTTTTTTAGATTTCTCCCACCTCCCCCCAGCCGACATGTTCCTTTTTATTTTTATCACCTCACCATTCGTACCACTGGTACTTGTGCACCTCCTTTTTATTTTTCTAAGAGGCTCCCTGTTTATTTTTCTAATGGATAGTCATTCAGTCTCTCTTAGATGTTTCACAAGCTTGCAGGTCAGCGCTGAACCTTCAGCATCATATTGTTCCAAGGGGTCGTTCTTGACACGCTGCCGCTTCAAATAATATCGAGCAAGGCAGTTATGTCACTTCTCTATCAGCTCTTTTAGCGCCTCGAGATCCGCATCATGTTCAAATATTTGCTTCCATAGCTTGGTATGGGGGCTCTCTGGATCAGCTGCAGGAATGGGGAGTCACTATGTTTCATCCTCAGATTCTACAATGGGTGTCGGCCATCTCGATCCCAGAGGATTGCATTTTTATGGGGCTATTTTGGAGTCTTCTTATGCAGGTGTTTCACGCTTCGTTTGCCGCTACCGCACACTTCAGAGGGTCCCGCCTCCGCTGCTATTATATAGTAAAAAATAATAATCATTAATAAACCAAAAACCCCTTCGCTTCCCTCCTTTTCTTACTGGAAAATGACTTACTAACTCTTTGCATGGTATTATTTAGAAACTCCACTGCTGCTCGAATTAACTCAAATCCTGAAAATAAATACATTCGCATTTTTAATTTTATGATCTCAGGTGTTTCCCACTAACCTCTAAAAACAACAGCACATTTACCTTCATGGTCCGCCTGCCTCTCAGCCACAACAACCGCTAGCTCATCGTCTGAGAAATCCTCAGGTCTGTAATTCCCTTGTTCCTAAATATAAAATCGTTTTCAGTGTTAAGTGTTTTCAGTGTTGAGTGTTGAGGGGTTTGTTGGGTCCCCACAAACCCCCTTTAAAGCAAGATGCTTTTTTAAAAGCAGACCCCAATGAGGGTTTGGGGGCTGAGCCACTCGAAGAAAAAAACTTGCTTACAAGACAGGAGGGTTTTTTGGTGGCTGCAAACATAGACATTTTTACAAACCTGTTTTAAATTAACCCTTAAGACCCACAGAGTTTTTAACTTACATTTTCAAAAGGCATCTTGGCTGCTGTGAAGAGTGGGCAATGGCAGGGTTCTTTGTTTGTGACCCCTATTTATAGGACCACAACATCTGTTTTAGCGATCTTCTGTGTCACGAGGGGTTAAAAAAAACAAATGGTCTAAAAACAAAACCGTTAGTGGCTACCAGTAGATGGCGGTGTTACCTCATTCTTTAAATGCATTGTTTTTTTGCCTAAAATGTAAAAAAAAAAATAGGCTCTAGGACACACGTTCTTTTGTAACAAGCATTTCAGGGCCCTCTCCGGAGTCTATAACATTTTTCCATTCCTTTACTTTTCAATCATGAATGTTTATTTGACACATCTCTGTGACTTTTTAGATAATTTTTTTTTTTTTTCCATAACATACATTCTGCAGTGGTCTTAGGTCTCTCTCCAGCTTCTTTGCCGCTGCGGTCTGCAATTTTAAAGTGCAATACCCATGATCTACTTTTAAAACACACACCCCCTATTTTCACTGATTGGCTCATTTCAAACGGAGCACCATCCCTCCTAGTTCACGCCCCCACCGTGACCACCTCTGATTGGTCCTGCGTTAAACCCAACCCCTAGCCAGGGACAAAGGAGTCAGTCCAGAGAGAGCAGGTGAAGAGGCAACAGCTCCTAGGCGAGTCTTCTTTCTAAAAATCTTTTTTACTTTACTTGTCTTTTTAAAGATATTACACGGGCACTCTTGAATAGATTTACTGCATGTGTGTGGCAAACACTGCTTTTAAAAGTTAAACACTTTTACGCTTTCATAAAAAACCTTTTTTACTTTACTTGTCTGCTTTAAAGATATTACACGGGGTCTCTTGAATAGTTTTTACTGCATGTGTGTGACAAACGCGGCTTTTAACATGAATAAAACTGTTACAGGAGGGGTGTCACAAACTCTGCTTTTTTAAAAGTTAAAACATGAATAAAGCACCTCCCCCACAACCACAAACTACCCAACATCTGTTATACATTCACATTCCTTTCACGGGTCAAACACAGTTCACAACATCTGTTATACATTCAAAATGGCCGACATTCTAAATGGCCACTATCCTTTATAAGGCCCTTATCAAATGATAAGGGTCATCAATCATCTTGACACAAAGTACCTAACTACACTACTCCTGGGCCTGAGGTTCCCCACCCCTGATTGAGACAGTTTGACTGGAACCCTCACTCAAATCACCTACTCCAGAGAAGACCCATGTGATGACTTTGGAGTAGAGCTGAAATGTAGTACTCATGTGTCATACATGGTTTTGCAGGTGACACATTGAGCACCTGGGTACTGACTGGGTACCCGAATGACTGAAAAATCACCTACTTCTGGTACTAATTTTTTTATTCCATTTTGATATATGAATCAGAATACAAGTTCGAAAAGAAAAAAATTGTGTCTTTTTTTTAAAGTGACTGGAAGTCGTTTCCTGCAACCAGAAGTTGACTTTCCGAAAAAGGAAAGTTCATTTTCTGGGATGGAAAACCCATAAATAAGTGTTTTAAGAATCAAAAACCCACCCCTCACCTTGATGCTCTAGCCTTTCATTTATCTCAGAGAGGAGCTATGTGTGTGAAACTGATTCCAGGCCCACTGGCAGTAACAGGATTCCTCTGTGCTGGGATTAAGAAGTTTATCTCCGAGAATTTTCAGATGTTACATGGTCCTGATTCACCGCAGTGGATTCCAGGTGAGGGTGAACTGAACAACCACCCACTGTGGTTAGAAAAAGCCCCGAATAGACATGATGGGACCGGGACCACGGCAGGGAATCAGGCCGGCAGATCATGGGCTGGGACAGAGCAACAGACGTGATGCCGATTCCCGACCATGGGCGAATCACCCAGAAGGAACCAGGTCAGCCCATCCTAGCTGCTGCTGCTGTCCCTCCATTGTCTCCAGTGTGCAGCACAACTGCCTCCTCCCCTGGCCGTGCCTCTACTGCCGCCTCCTCCACCTCCTCCTCCTCCCTTGCTCTCTCACCCTCCACTCGCCTCTCCCTTCCGCCTCCATCCATCCTGCACCATCCCCCTGCTTCTGTGTGCCCTTTAAATCTCCCTCTGGTGCCTGTGTTGTTGCTGGTTGCCTGGCAGCACGCTGTGTGCTTTGTCCCTGGCTGGGAATCATTTTCTTTTATTCTGGCCGGTGATTGCTGTCCAGACGTTACTTTTTGTTGTTTCCCACTGGGAATCTCTTTGACCACGCTTTCAGGGATGTTCCGGCAGGGAGCTCCGGAAGCATAGTTAATTTTGACCCCATGTGGGTATTGACTGTAGTGAACATCTGGCGGCCGCTGAACAGACGTTCAGGGCACTTTGGCCCAACCGCGTGATTGACCGTGGTTCACTGTGCTTGAGCGTGATCTCGTAACATCTGAAAATACCCTCTGTCTATTCTGCTTAGGTGCTTGGAGACTCACTCCTAAGACCCCATCCCAGATCAGCAGCAGAGGGTCCCAGAGAGAATAACTTACTTTTCTGGACCTCAATTTTTCTACAAATTTAGAGAAACTAAAACGCTAACAAGCACAGACAGGCTTGGAGCTCCAGAGAAAGTCCTGAGCTCAGGAAAACTAATCCCAGCTCTTATACAGGTTCCGATGTATCATTATTAAGTTAAAAACAAACAATAGAAAACATGGGGTATCGTAATGTTATATAAAAATATAATGAAATATATCAAATAATTCAAAATATCAATTAGTCAGTTCCAGTAAAATAGTCTAATCTATGTAAAAAGATCAAATGTCAGCAGTATCAATATCCAAAGTCCAATGTCAAATAGTATCTGTGTCCAACATGTTTCGAACTTACATCTTCATCAGGGACAGATTTACACACAAACCTGAAATAAGATTTGAAGGTATTTGAATAAACAGGAATATTTTAAATATGTATCTATATGAGACTTTCTACACACACGTATGTTTCTGCACATGTTTCTACACACACATGAGAGTTTGTATTAAACTCTAGTATTCCAAAGGAAAAAGTTAATACATGTTACAGATCTTTTTTAAAAACTAAGGCTCTTTTTCCATGGTCATGGGTGTATAGGGGAATGGGGGGTGGTGCAGTGGGTGGAGATGGGGGTGGGGCCATTCCCACAGGTCCACACCCATGTCCAACCACCTCTGCCAATCTCCACTCATGGAGGAACCAGCATTGAAGCCCATTGCTCCATACATGGGTGATGGGTAGAGATGGGTTGAGCATGCACAAACCCCCACCCGTCTGGCATGACTCACCCACAGGTGCCTCCACCCATCTCCATTCGGCAAAACTGCATGAAAATGAGTAGGGGCATCTCATGTGAAAAGGGCCTAAGTGACTAATCCATTTAACAAAGCTGTTATGTTGTCTAGAGGTTCTCTACACATTGTAAACAGCTCTGAGGCCGTTTTCACATGGCACCACTGGGTGGGGGATGGGTGTTTTGATGTGGTGGATGGAGGTGGGTGGGTGTCCCTTTACACAAACACACACATCCCTTCACCCACCTGCACCCACAGAGCCTCCTCCAGTTTTCCCAAGGGCTCTGTGGATGGAGGTGGGTGCATGATGGATGGAGGTGGGGGTTGCGTGGGAATGTGCATCCCCCACCCATCCCACTTGGTGTTCACATGGGATAACACCAAGTGCACCCCCACCCACTGCTGGCTTTTTACATGGATGCAAGCCCCCCCTGCACACCCACCAGAACACCGGGGGGGGTGTCCATAAAAAAATAGTCATAGACTATGGGTGTTACATTTTATTATACATTGTACTACAGGGCACCCATAGAGCACACCTGCAGCCCTGCAACATGTATAATAAAATGTAACACCCATTTTATCAGTTTTAGAGTGTCTGTCTGAAAAAGGCCTCTGTGAAAAGAGCTTTCCCATGGGTGCACACCCATCTCCACCCACCTCCACCCATGGATCCGCCTCCATTTTTATGGATGGATCCGTGGGTGGGTGATGGGTGGGGATGGGTTTGCAGGTGGAGACATGTCACCCCCTCCCGTCGCTGCGCCATGTGCACGGTTGATTCCCCACTGCAAACCTGCCCGCACACCCAGCAGGGGGAGAGAGGGCATCCGTGCAAAAATGTCCTAAAAGAGTGATATTTATAGGAGTAATCCACCAGCTCAATATTTCTGGAAGCAGTACACAGTTCAGATATACAGAAAAAGTAAGGCCAGACAGTGCCCCCTGGTGCATAATGGCCCCCGGGTTGGCTCAATGGAGGCTACACCCCTTAAAAGATAGATAGGTAAAATAAGATAGGATAAGAAAAGATAGGATAAAACACAGAAATCCTTAAATACAAAATAGAGATCTTCTACCCTAAGAATCCTCTTCTTCCGTTTTCATTTTTAAAAAATCTTTTGCTTCGGGAGATTTTCATAAGGGGTTCCAATAGAACCCCTTTTCAGGTTTTTTTGTTTTTTTGTTTTATTTTATTTTATTAAAAGTATTTTTTTGAAAAGTCACTGTGCATTTGCAATGTCCACCAGGGCCATATTCTGCATGCACAATAATTTCATAAGAAAGTCCTTCAAAAGGATGTCCAGTCATCCTGAGGCAGTTGAGCTTACCCTCTAGGAGAAGACATGAATGGAGGCAGAAAGTTTTTGTGGTCAAATGCTCAGGTGGGGCTAAGAACAGTAGAAGAATGTCGAGAACGAGCAGTGATTTCTACTTTTTTGTCAATTTACAAACTTCTGACACCCTTTTATTAATTTTCGAAATGGGAAAATCAACTTCCGTTCCCAGAAATTCAACGGTTGTTCACGGAATACTACTTCCAGTACCTATTTATTTATTTATTTCACTTTTTAGCAATGCCTCACCTTCTGAAACCATTTTTTGAATTTCAAACCCAGAAAATCAGCTTTCAGTCCCAGGTCAAAGACAAAGACTCCTGGACAAAGAAAAACTACTTCCAGTACTGATCTTTTTTAAACTTTTAAAACAATTACTCAGCTTCCCACAGCCATTTATTAATTTTGCATTCCAGAAAATTGACTTCCAGTTCAGGAAACTCAACTTTCAATTCCCGAAAAACTACTTTTGGTCCCAATTTTGTTGATTTGCATGTTGATTTTTGGTTTTATGAACTGATATACCAATAGAATCAATGAATGAATGAATGATATACCAATATATCAATCGATATACTGACTGGTAATCAGAACATTTAAAAAATCTCAAGTACACTGAACCATACCTTAAAGTTTTATTTTGGAAGCAACAAGAAATAAATCAAATAAACAAAACAAACAAACAACCATTAATAATATTTAAAATCCTATACAATCACATATACAAGCATTAGGGATTACTGAAAGAAATAAAATCAGTACCTGAAGTTTCCAACTTTTAAGGTATCTGGGTATGAAATTGTTACCCAGGTAACCCATTGGGTACCTAAAGTGATGACTGAAAATGTGGGTATTACTCGCAGGTACTAAATTTAGTGCCCATTTTTAGCCCAATTTTGACATTAAAAAAGCCCCAACAGCTCTGAAACATTTTATTTGAATTAACTGCAGCCTGACAATATCGTTTTTCAAAAAACAAAGACATTTGAAATTTCTAATTGTTATTTTCTGACAATCCAAACAGTAAAACACTGGGACTATTCCTGTTTTTCCCAGGAATAGTCCCAGTGCAATCAATAGATCTGAGGACTGTAGTCATTTGATTTTCCTGTGTAATTCACCATGTGTAATTTAAATTAGAGTAGCGACCACTGGAACAGAACCTCTATCAGGTGATACCATCTTGTATTTAAAGCATGAGTCTGGATTTATGCTATTAAACAAAAATTACAGTGTGAGACTGGATTTACATTAGTAAACAAGAATTAAAGCGTGAGACTGGATTTACGCTAGTAAACAAGAATTAACTCACTATGTAGTGAAGCTGGTAAAATATTCCATCTATACTGAATCATTGGAAAATAGTTTTTCAACAACATTTCGCGAAAAGAGAGATTGCTCTATTATTATTTTCAATGACTTTTTAAAACGAATAAATATTTGATCTTCAAATACTTTGAAAATAGAACAATTGCATTTTCAAAATTCATGGCAATTATTTCCTGCCATTTTCTATTGGAGACGTTTATCTCTATAACTTAATTACTTTCATAATAATCAGAGACTGAACCAAGTTTATACGATGAAGCAGAGACAACCTATTGTTGGAAGAAAAATGCAACCTAATCAGTTTCCTCAGAGCAGCTTTGATCTCCTTGTTCCTCATGCTGTAAATTACTGGATTCATCACTGGAGGCATCACAGAATAGACCACAGCAACCACCACATCCAGATCTAATGGGGAGCTGGAAGGAGGCTTCAGGTAGGCAAACATGCAGGTGGACAGGAGCAAAGAGACAACAATGAGGTGGGGCAGGCAAGTAGAGAAGGCTTTTTGCCTTCCCTTCGCTGCTGGGATTCTTAGCACTGTTCGGAAAATCTGTATGTAAGAAACAATTATGAAAACACTTGAGTGGCACATCCAGAATAGGAAATCAGCCTGTTGTCCATCAGGGAAATGGCCATGACTTTGGGGATGGTGATGGAGATGGAGCAAAGATCAGCAATGGATAAATTCATGAGAAAGTAAAACATGGGGGTGTGAAGGTGATGATTGAAGGCAATGAGTATGAAAATAAGCAGGTTCCCTATCAAATCTGCCAAGTAAATCACTAGAAACGCCCCAAAGTACAAGGTCTGCAGCTCCCGATTATCAGAGAATCCCTTTAGCAGAAACCCGGTGATGATGCTTTGATTGGATATTTCCACCTAAGTGTTTTGCTTTTTATCTGTGCGAAGGAGAAAGTCAGTAGGTATGAGCCGATTAATTTTTTTTTTTCTTTTTTTCTTTTTATGTGACTTTTATTTATAAAATCAAAGTACAATGAATTTGACCATATACATTCTTATACATACAATTTAGCCCTGTAAATGTTACACTGGTCAACAAACATATCTCTATTCAACAATTTGTTATGTTATACTTTAACAGAAACCCTAAACCAACAGCACAGGATTCCCCCCAGAGTCATAAAAATGTAT
>QEPC01007063.1:56986-70053 GCA_003113815.1 Sphenodon punctatus
CCTCAGGATCTCCCAGGCGGCGGAGACTCTTTTGCAGGCTCCAACTTGCGTGGTTGCAGCCTGCAAAAGAGCGAGCGGAGCAGCGGTGCAAAAAGGCACTTTGGAGATTGGCTCAGCCGAGCCACATGGTTTGGGAGGCATGGAGCAGCGGCATTTGGCCGCAAGCAGCACCAGAAGAAGGACGCGCTTCGTGCTTTCTGGGAGTTGGGCTGGCCTTCCAGAGAAGGAGCTGCGAGCGGGCCGGGATCAGAAAGTAGCTGGGGTGGGGTTGCCAGCTGGGAGGGGGACAGCGGGGATAAAGGGAGAGCAGTTCTTCAGCAGGGGTGTTGGGTACTTGAGGGGAGCAGGCGGTGGGGCAAGCCGTGCCCCCCCTACGTCTGTCACAACAAGGGGCTCAGGCAGGCGGACACCCCCCAACCCCAACCCCTCATGGCAATGAGGAAACTGGGGTTGCCAGTAGGGTGAACCCTCCTGCGCTTGAGGCCCTTCCAGTTTTGGGGCTGCTGGGGGGTAAATCCTCTTCCCCCTTTGGGTACAGCTTGTGGGGTTGTTGGTGTAGGACACCCCTCCTCTCAATGGGTAGAACAAGGAAGGGGCAGGTGGCTGGGAGGCCACAAGGGAAGAAGGGGAAGAGCCAGGGGGCAGCCTTGGATCCCCCTCATACAGCATCTGGGGGTTTGGACATTGGTGCTGGGGGCCTGCGGGAGCAGGTTGTTCTGCCTGTGGTGGCGGGGCCTAGTGGGGGGGCATCACAGGTCGCACAGGCACAACCGCTTGGGCCTGGCTTCCCCCTGGTGTCAAACCCTCCTAGGAATGAAGTTGAGGCGGCTCCCATGGGTGGTGCAGGGGGAGTGCTGGGTGCCCAAGGGATGCTAGAGCCCCTGCAGCATGGCTTCAGCAAGGACATGGGAAGGCCTTTTTGCAGGCCATGGAGGCGAGAATGGCTGGCTGGGACAATGTAATGACCAGGCTTGAGGCGTCAGGCATTCTGGACATGGGTAGGGTAGGGGGTCTGGCGGGGGGAAGGCAGAGCCAGATCTCACATGATCTTTCTTTACAGTCTCGTGATAGGGATAGACAGGAGCTCGGAGGGTCAGCGGTCGAGGCGCATGTGGAAAAGGTCAACAGGATGGAACAGCAGATGACGAGAATTACCCAGCTTTTTGAGGGAGGCGCCGGACCTCGGCTTGATGTGGGTCCATCGGTGAGGCCATGGGAGCAGCAGGATGTTGTGACTGCTGTGGCAGCAGGTGTTGGTGCTGGTGAGTTGCTCCTACCTCCGGCAGGTGCCGAGGGAGTAGAGCTGGGTACAGATGGAGGTGGCTTGAGTGAGCATCATGGTGTGATGCCAGTAGACGGGGAATGTGCTGGGGGGTCAGGTAGGGGAACGGTTGCAGTGGAGCAGTCGAACCCCTCGGGGCAGCAATGGCTGGTCAGCCAGGGATGAGTTTGTTGGGGCGGGTTCGGGTCAACCGCTGGTACACCAGGACCCGAATCACCGTGTGTGGGTGGATAATGTGTGGCATCCACAGGGGTCAGTGGGGCAGGCAGTGGATACCGGGGTACAGGCTGGACAGGTGGGGGCAGCAGTTGTTCAGGCTGCACCACTGGGTAGGGCGACTATTCAGGAAGTGGCAACAGCAGCGGGTGTGGCTGCACAGGAGGTTTCCCCTTTGCAGGGGGGGTATGCCCGAGTTTCAGCACCTCTGGGGGTGCACCTCCTGCAATCGGTGAGGGAAAAGATTTGGAAGGGAGACTACATTAATCTTTTCGTGATCCTTTTTTGCGACCCGATTCCAGATCCTAACGCGCAGCCTGAGTCAAAGGAGTTGGAAAGGGCAAAGAGGTGTAGGATTGATAGAAATTGGGCCAACTCGGAATCGGCATTCATCGTCTACGCGGGAGTGGTGATGCGGGCATACCTCACAAAGGAGGGTTTTGGTTGGCTGCGATATGACGAATCATTTTGTCAGAATGCAGCAATCACACCCGGGGTGCGCTGGGATGTAAAAGACCACGACCTATGGTTGGAGTGTGTCCAGGGGAAGGAAGTTGTGCGTGCCGACAGTGGCCATATCATTATCAAGGGCGATGGGCATCCAGTGGATAGTTTTTGTGGAGAGCAGTCAAAGAAGGGACAGCAGTCACTCGCGTGTTGGGATTTCAATGAGGGAAAGTGTTTTCGTTCCTTTTGTAGGTTCCGGCACGCGTGTTTGCAGTGTGGAGGGTCCCACCCCTCTACCAATTGTCAGCGCCGGCACGGACTGAAACAGAGAGGAAAGAGGGGTTTCCAACCCGGGCTGGGGAAAGGAAATGGAGGGGCGCAGGCTGGCGCAGGGAAGGGCTCCAACACCAGTTAGATGGTGGGTGTTGGAACATTTGTTGCGGGAGTATCCCGACCCCACGTTAGCTAGTTATATTGTTAATGGTTTTAAACACGGGTTTGAGATTCCGTTTGAGGGCAGGCGCGAGCATGTGATGGCAAAGAACTTGAGATCAGTAGCAGGTATGGAAGGGGTCGTCGAGATGAAGATAAAGAAGGAATTGACTGAGGGCCATATTGCGTGTCCATTTAACTAATTGCCGTCAAACAACTTGAGGGTATCGCTGTTGGGCATAGTTCCTAAGAAGGCCCCCGGGGACTAATGGTTGATACATCACTTGTCTCATCCCAGCGGGTCTTCGGTGAATGATTTCATTCCAGCGGAGCTGTGTACGGTCCACTACGCTTCCTTTGATCGAGCGGTGGAGTTGGTATGGGAGTGCGGTAAAGGGGCCCTCATGGCAAAGAGTGACGTGAAATCTGCTTTCCGGCTTTTGCCTGTGCACCCCAGGGATTTTGAATTGTTGGGGTTTGCATTTCAGGGCCAATTTTACTATGATAAAGCGATGCCCATGGGATGCTCTATCTCATGTGCCGTTTTTGAGAAATTCAGCTCTGCGCTGGAATGGATCGTCAAACGATGGGCGGGGTCTCGGCAAATTTCTCATTATCTCGATTATTATTTGTTTATCGGGAAAGCAGGGTCATCGGAGTGTGCTGATTTGTTGAAGGCCTTCAGGCGGGTTGCCGAGTTAGTTGGGGTTCCCTTGACTGAGGAAAAGATGGAGGGTCGGGCTGGACCCTCCATCTTTTCCTCAGCCAAGGGAACCCCAACTAACTCGGCAACCCGCCTGAAGGCCTTTAACAAATCAGCACACTCCGATGACCCTGCTTTCCCGATAAACAAATAATAACAGGGGCTGCTGTCTTGACCTATTTAGGGATAGAACTGGACTCGTTGGTTCAGTGTTCCCGGCTGCCAGAGGATAAGTTGGGGGCACTGCGTAGTGACATTTCAGCCTGCATGGGGGCGGGCAAGGTGACGCTGCGGGCATTACAATCCCTGTAGGGTAAGTTGAACTTTGCCTGCCGGGTGGTGGTGCCGGGTACAGCATTTTTGTCCAGCCTTTATGCCAGAACCACCCGCGTTTCCATGCCGCATCATCATATCAGGATCACCAAGGAAATGAGGGAGGATTTAGGAGTGTGGTTGAAATTCCTGCAATGCCACAATGGTGTCAGTATGTGGAGGGAGGTGCTTCATCTGGAAGCAGAGTTACAGGTTCATTCCGATGCGGCAGGTTCGGCCGGGCTGGGAATTTATTTCCAGGGGATGTGGTGTTCCAAGCAGTGGCCAACCCACTGGGGTGCCTCAGGGATGTTAAAGGACCTAACGTTTTTGGAGCTATTTCCAATAGTTGTGGCGGTCTATTTATGGGTGGAGCATTTTGGCAATAGGAAAGTGCTGTTTTGGTGTGACAATTTAGCGGTTGTGCACGTTGTGAATAGTTTGTCATCAAAATCGGAGAGGGTTATGCGCCTGGTGAGGTTTTTCGTATTGTTCTGTTTGAAGCACAACATAGTTTTTTGTGCTAAGCATGTGCCAGGGGTGGAGAACGAGATTGCTGGTGCCCTTTCTCGTTTCCAGATACAACGTTTTCGGGAACTTGCTCCACAGGCCAGGGAGAAGCAGGAATATGTTCCATGGGAGCTCCATGGGATTTTAGAGGTCATAGAAGCAGTAAAGGGTGCGGTCTCTCTGGCCACATGGCAACAGTATGAAAGGGCATTGAGGGAGTTTAGTGTCTTTGCCAGGGGCAAGGGCTGGTCGATAGTTTTTCTGGTTCCTTTGCCAGTGGTCCAGTTTGGACTGGCGCTTCGAAAGAAGGGTTTGACGCTAGGCACGATTGCGGGGAAGTGGTCGGCCCTGTCTTTCCTGTCTAAGATGGTAGGGAATTCAGACTTGCCTGGCTCTCCAATACTGCAAGCTATGCTCGAGTCCTGGAGGCGGCAGGGCAGGGATAGGGTCAACACACGGGTGCCTATGTCCCCCAGGTTGTTAGCAGACATGGTTGGTAAGCTGGGGGGGATTTGCGTGGATGAGTGCGAGGTTAAATTGTTTCAGGCAGCCTTTGCCATTGCCTTTTTTGTGGCATTGAGGGTGAGTGAATTAGTGGTGAGCTCGCGAACGGATCAGTCGGGCAGGGCCCTGCAGATTAGGGATGTGTTGTTGGGGAAAGATAGGGTGCAAATCTGTATTCGGGTCTCAAAGACCGATCAGAAGAGGAGGGGTGCCAGAGTGGTACTCTTCAGATCGGTCGAGCCAAGGATCTGCCCGGTTCTGTGTTTAAGGTCATTTTTGGCAGTGAGACTCAGGATTGAGGGGCCGTTGTTTGTTCACTGCTCGGGCTTGCCACTTTCACGCTTCCAGTTTTTAGCAATCATGAGGCACTGTTTAGCTGTACTAGGGGTAGGGGGAAGGTTCTGTTCCCATTCCTTCAGGACTGGGGCTGCATCCTCTGCGGCAGTGGCAGGGGTGGCAGTGGAGGATATTAAAGCAGTGGGCAGATGGCAGTCATCAGCGTTCAAGTCATATGTTTGCCCCCTACGGGGAAAGTAAGTTAGGACAGTTGAAGTAATATAGTTACACTGGTTAATTTCTTTATGTTTCAGGTGGCAACGCGGCCAGGACAGAAAGGTCATTTGGATGGTAGGGCATAGTTTTGTTGTTTGGGCAAAAAGGAGGGCTGGGATTGCGGGTTGGGGGACCCAGTTGGGGTTGGCCACTCAAGTGGAGGTGGTATGGATGGGCAAGAGGGGCATTTTGTG
The DNA here is from genome assembly GCA_003113815.1 of Sphenodon punctatus. NCBI lineage: Eukaryota > Metazoa > Chordata > Lepidosauria > Sphenodontia > Sphenodontidae > Sphenodon > Sphenodon punctatus. The sequence continues at coordinate 62,139 of QEPC01007063.1, forward strand.
GCCCCAGTTGATGCCAATGTTCCTTGGCTGGACGGGGCGGTCCCCCCCTCATGTTATCTTGTTCCATTTGGTAGAAAACGATCTCACTAGGGGATCGGGTCTGGACTTGTCTATTATGGTGCAGCAGGATTGGCTGCAAATCAGGGAAATGTTCCCGGGTATGCTGTTGGTCTTCATTACAGCCCTGTTACAGATAATTAAGTGGCCTGGGGCGAACAGCGCGAGAGCGATGGATCGATCTTGTAAGCAGGTTAAAAATGAGATCAAAAAAGTCGTAGATCAGACTGGGGGGTTATGGTTGGTGCACAGTGAAATATCCTGGACTAAGCCCAAGTTGTACTGGGCCGATGGGGTGCACCTTTCAGATAAGGGGATGGATTTATATCTGAGTAATGTCTGGGAGATTGTGTTAAGATGCTTGGCCTAAGAAAAGAGTTCTTTGGGTGAGTGCGGGGGGCATTCAAGCAATAAGTATTGCTGAACTTGGAGGCAGTGTTCAGTATCATGAAGAAAATCTTGGAGTAGGATGAAGAAAATTGGCCTGGTGGCTATGGGGAAACATCTGGTAGGTGTATGGTGGTAGGCCATCAGGAAGTTGGACCTGGGAATCAGTTGAGGAAGGGGGCTCCCTGCTGCTATCCCGGTAAAGGGAGAATGGCGTCGGGTGCCACATAGTAGGATCTAAGCGGTTCCGATGTGGCGCCAGTCGTTAAGTCTTCCCTGGGTATGGACCAAGGTGGTCCACTGGTTGAGTGGATTGGACTGGTAACTCCAATCTGGGTAACAACACATGATACTGAACGCGGGAAGTGAGGGTCATTCTGGCCAGGGGACTAACAGTCATGGTGTACCTTCACTCCCCTTAGGACTCACCCAAATCAGTTGGTCTCATTGTTTGGCTTAAGGGTAATTCTGAGGAATTCTAATTGGATGATACTGAAAATTTAAGGGGTATTTGATCCACCATTCTCAGTGATTGGGCGATTGGGTTCTTAATTGGTTTTGTTCTTCAACAGGTTTATCGTTGGCTGGTTGTTAATAAACAGTTGCGGCCAGTTCACCCAAAGCTATGTGGTCTGTGTGTTTATTTGAGTTTGTGCCTTATTTCCTATGCGGGGACAAAGCTTCACAAGACAGAGAAGCTATTGTACGCCATGCTCCATTCAGGGTAGTAGACTTCAATTTTCCATTCTCTGCATTTGATGGCAGATGGGATCGTTGTTTCTCCCCTCAATACTACTGTCGGATCTGGTCAAATGTTGAGAACGTTGAGAGGCATTGACTTGTGTACTTGAAGTCAAAGGATTCTGTCTTTTGCTTTTCATGCAAGTTCCTTCAGGAAGATCCCAAACATAGTTCGACTCACAGTGGATATAGTGACTGGAAGCACTTATTGGAAAGACTGAAAAGTCACGAGAAATCAAAGGTACACATGGAAAGTATACTAAAGTGGGCCGAGCTTCACAGAAGACATGCTGAAGGTACAACTGTTGACCAAAATACAAAGGAATTCCTTAGAATGGAGACTAATCGATGGCACAAAATCCTAGAAAGGCTGATTGCTATAATAAGATATTTCAAAGAGCATACAGGCTGGTTGCAGGCCTGTATAGCAACCAAACACTCCCCATTCAGACCAGCATCCCTAGTAGCTACAACTTATCCCCGACAACCAAATGCCTGTCTAAGCAAACAGGTCTTTTAAAAAAAAAAAAGTTTGGCCAGTTTCAGGGCTGCATTGCCACCAAACCTGGCTCATCCAGACCAGCATCCCTAATAGCTATACCTTATCCATGACAGCCAAACGCCTGTCCAAGCAAACAGGCTTTTAAAAAAAGTTTGGCAAGTTGTAGACCTCTGTTGCCACCAAATCAGACCCATGAAAATTTAAACAATGCATTTCTGTTTCTCAACAAAACCCAAGGCACATAGTCACAAGTAGGGATGGGTGAACGCGGTTTGGAAGTTTGGAGTTCAGCCTGAACTCGGTCTGTTTGGACAACCGAACCCAAATCCTAACACGAACTGACCAAACCGGACAAGATCCAAACACTGAAATGACCGAACAGTTTGGTCAGTTCGGATCACATTCGGGTGAGTTCGGGTGGCAAAAATAGTGTCACTGGAAGGTCAAACATGACAGGGAGGGAGAGTCAGCTGAGGAGCAGACTTCCAGGCACCATGGGGTGGAGAGGCTTGGAGTAGTAGCCAGCCTGCCGAATCACCATCCCTTTTCATCTCAGACCACTGGCTTCACAGTCTGCGATTGACCACAGCCTAGGCTGTACGGAGCCAATGGGGCTTCCGGTGAGGCAGGAGCATCAAGAAACAAAACTGATTGCCTCCCCACTTCCCAACACCTTTGAGCTAGTCACTGTTCCTGAACAGCAGGTGTTTCAGAAGACTCCCTCTCCCAGCAGTATGTTCTCCTCAATCCATTGCAATCCTCCTATTTCACCCAACCAACCCATAGTATCATTTATTTAGCTTAGATAAGATAGATTTAGGTGTTATTTTTTGTTTTTACCCCTTCCTGTGTTCCCTGTGTTCAATCTTCCTTCCTTCCTTCCTCCATCCCTCCCCCCCCCTCCATTGAATCCTTTCCCTCTCCCTCTTATTCCATCCCTGATTCCCTTCCCCTGTTTTAAGTTTTGGATTTATTAAGTGTAGGATTATTATTAGATTGATTTTCATTTCAGTTTTGTACCCCTCCCTGTGTTCTTTGTGTTTCCCCCTGTGTAATAGTGTGTATATATAGATATATAGTTATTAGATAGATAGATATACATAGTAGTTAGCTTAGTTATAGAGATAGATAGAGATACAGTGTGTTTGTAGGACAAGGCCTTTATAGTTAATTATTAGGATATTCCATTTAGTTCAATAGGTTTTAGGTTTATATATATAGGCCCTAAATCTAACTGATATTAACTATTCTAAAACCTATTGAACTAAATGGAATATCCTAATAATTAACTATAAAGGCCTTCTCTCTCTCTCTCTCTCTCTCTCTCTCTCTCTCTCTCTCTCTATCTATCTATCTCTCTCTCTATCTAAAAGAAACAGCTACTCCAGCCCCAGGACCCACCATCAGGGTTCTGGGGCCTACGTTACTGGAAGGGAGGGCTGTGGCAAATATGTATCTAGAAGCTGTCACTCTAGCGCCAGGACCCACCATCATTGGTCTGGGGCCATCATTCCTTGCACAGAGGCGATGTCATTCCACTGCATCAAGAAACAGCCACTCCAGCTCCAGGACCCACTGTCAGGGTTCTGGGGCCTATGTTACTGGCAGGGAGGGCTGTGGCCAATATCTACAAGCTGCCACTCTTCTAGCTGCAGGACCCACCGTCATGGGTCTGGTACCATCATTCTTCACACAGAGGTGATGTCTTTCAACCGCATCAAGAAACAGTCACTCCAGCTCCAGGACCCACCATCAGGTTTCTGGACCCAACGTCATGGGTCTAGGGCCATTATTCCTCACATAGAGATGATGTCTTTCCACTGCATCAAGAAACATCCACTCCAGCCACAGGACCCTCCACCAGGGTTCTGGGGTACAGGCAGGGAGGGTTGTGACCAATATTTTTAAGCTGCGACTCTAGTCCCAGGACTCACCATCATGGGTCTGGGGCCATATTTCTTGCACAGGGAGCCTTTTTCCGAATGCCCGAACCAAACCGAATACGACCGAACCAAACGGCCGAATCCGAACGCGGCCACTGGACCGAACAGGCGAAACGAACGGGCGAAACGATCCAGATTGAACCGAATGGCTGAACCCAAACCGCGACCTGTTCACCCATCCCTAGTCACAAGTAGAGAGGCCAGAAACTGCTTTCGAGAAGGGAGCACCAGTGAAACAGCGAAGTGACCATTTAAAAAAAAGAATAGTCACAGCCAGTAGACCCACAAATTTACAAAATGGCCCCTCTACTCATGCTTCGGAGGGGAGAAGGAAGCAGCAATGCATCATGCAAACGCAGAGCAAGAAAAGCAAACCATCTTAAGGTAACAATGTTATCTGCAGTCCTTAGCACACCATAAAAGCAGCAGCAAGGATTTCCACTTGTCCCCCCAAACATACTACACAGTTCTGTTGAAATGTAAGAGGTAGCTTCTGCTGCAACTAAACATGGACAATTCATGCAAGGACTAGCCATTAGAGAAAAAGCCTGTCACAACATCCCACCAAACTGCAAAGTGTGGGGCCATTTAAAATGTAAGGAACATTCCAGCAAAGATTGGAAACCCTTCCATCCAAGCCCCTAGGTCCGCCATCCATAAAACAGAAAGCAGACAGTTTACATCAAAAACAGCCAAGAAAAAGGCCAATTTTAACCAAGAGTAGCCATGGCCAGTGAGGGCACCAAAAAATGGCCACAGCCTTTGTACATGCTTGTGGGGTTTGTGAGAGGAGCAGTGGAAACTAGCAGGGCACATGCAAACACAAACACAGAACAAGCAAAAGCAAACCAGATCTTAAACCAACTGAAACATATTATGTGAAGTCTTAGCACACCACAAAAGCAGCAGTAAAGAATTCCACTTGTCCCTCAAAACATGTTTCACTGTTATAGACTCTGTTGAAGCCCCATTTCCCCCAGAACTCTCTCTCTCCAGCAAAATGGTTCAGGTCACCAACATGTTAAAAGAGGAGAGCTCTCTTTTAACCCCACCCTAGGGGTGGGGTACAGGCAGGCATCCTGAGACCTCAGCAGCAGTAGCTGTGCACAGGCACGCACTGCCTGGGTGTTTGGGTCTACAATACAGGCAGCATCTTCCACAGCAGCCCATAGGACACTGTAGAACACTGCCCTCAATGATGGGGAAAACAAAGTTTTTTCCCCATTAAGGCAGCATGGGCTCTAAGCCCAGCTGCCCAAATCACTTTTGTAAAGTTTTGTTCTTGAAGGGACTCCTTAGAGCAGGCTCAGCAGGAGGTATTGGCCAACACCCCCTTAGCTCCTGTCTGCACATGTTCCCAGGGAGGCACAAAAACAACACTGAGCACTCAGCTGATGATTATAAGCTGGTTGCTGAATGTGAAAGACTCGGAACAAGTCTGGAGTGGGTTCCTGGTCCCTCCACCCCACTTGGTGCCTTTGGGACTCTGGTGAGGGGTATTTTATCTTTTCTTTTTGTTTTCTTTCTTTTTAAAAGCATGAAGACCGTGTGGAGGGGGATCAGACCAGGAGGGGCAATGCCCCTGGTTCCCTGTAATGTGCACCACCCCTGCTAAGGCTTAAGGCCTACTCCTTACATGCTAGTCTTTTAAATACTGTAAAATACTATTTACAAGGAGCCAAAACAAGGACCAATAAGGGAAATGATTAAAGATATTTCAGGTCCTTGTTTGTAGCCTGCTCAATATACCTTTGTGCTTCTTTACTTTTAGTTTCTTTTAGAAATGTGAAACAGACATCTTGTTGGCATGGCAACATCACAAACAGATAACTATCTTATGCGTCCTTCTCTGGGTGGCAGAATTAATTTATTTTCAGATGATTATCAGATGACATCAGATGATATCATTATGGAAAATTGACTTCCAGTCCCAAAAACTGTTTTGAAGCTGGCAACTACAGTTTTTGTAGAACGTTTTCATTATTTCCTCAAGTAATGCTTCATTATTCAACTCCTTTAACTGTGTCAGGCATCCAAATTTCATGAACACCATCAAAAGGGTGTATTTTAGGAAGCCAACTGTATTAGAAATAAGGTGGGGGGAGGTATATGATTGTGGCAACCAACATTTAATGAAAACAGAGCTTTTTATTATTATGCTCAATGACTATTTTTAACAAATAAATATTTTATTTTCAACACTTTTATTTGAAAACAGAACAATTACATTTTTAAAGTGTTCACAGCAATTATTTCTTGCTGTGTTTTATGGAGACATTTATCTCTATAATTTAATTACTTTCATAAAAATCAGAAACTGAAACCAAGTTTATAGATGAAGCAGAGACAATTTATTGTTGGAAGAAAAATGCCACCTAATCAGTTTCCACAGAGCAGCTTTGATCTCCTTGTTCCTCATGCTGTAAATTATTGGATTCATTACTGGAGGCATCACAGAATAGATCATAGAAACCACCACATCCAAATCTGATGGGGAGCTGGAAGGAGGTTTCATTTAGGCAAAGATGCCAGTGCACATGAGCAAGGAGACTACAATGAGGTGGGGCAGGCAAGTAGAGAAGGCTTTTTGCCTTCCCTTCACTGATGGGATCCTTAGCACTGCTCGGAAGATCTGTACATAAGAAACCATTATGAAAACAAAGATGCCTGAGACTAAAGCTGCACTGAAGGCAAGAGCCCCAACTTCAATGAGGTACAAATCTGAGCAGGAGAGCTTGAGCAGTTGTGGGATTTCACAGAAGAACTGATTCACAACATTGGAGCAGAAGGTTATTGCAAAGGTGCTACTAGTGTGAAAAGTTGCATAGAGCAACCCACTTATCCATGCACCGGCTGCTGTTTTGATACAGGCTCCCTTGTTCATCACTGTATCATAGTGCAGTGGATCACAGATGGCGACATATCGGTCATACCCCATGACAGTAAGGATAGACAAGTCCAATGCCACAAAGAAAAGCAGGAAAAATACTTGAACTGCACATCCAGAATAGGAAATCAGTCTGTTGTCCATCAGGGAAATGGCCATGGCTTTGGGAATGGTGACGGAGATGGAGCCAATATCAGCAATGGATAAATTCATGAGAAAAAAATACATGGGAGTGTGAAGGTGATTATTGAAGGCAATGAGTATGAAGATAAGCAGGTTCCCAATCAAAGCTGCCAAGTAAATCACAAGAAACACCAGAAAGTATAAGATCTGCAGCTCCTGATTATCAGAGAATCCCAAAAGCAGGAACTCAGTCATGATGCTTTCATTGGACATTTCCACCTCAGTGTCTTGCTTTCTACCTTTCGAAGAAGGACAAAAACAGTAAGTATGAGACGATTAATAGAGGAAATGATTTGGGCCCTCTGAATTTTAATCATTTTCCTCTTATTTCCAAGACCTGGGAAAAATATTTACATAAAATGCTTTTCAAAGGAAGAGTGCTTTGGAGAATGAATAAAAATTAGCATGAACGATGTGTTTTCCCAGTTAATAGATATCAGTTTGGGATATTATATTTCCATAGTGGGAAAATGGTCTTGAACATGTATGGCACAGGAACCTGGTCTATGTGTTCTTTTTAAAAAAAAATAGTACATTTTTATTGGTATTTCAGAATTATACAAAGCTCAAAAGTACTACATATGTTGTCATGACACTTCACAATTTTTTTCCCCCCAGTAACAATATAAACAATAAACATCAAATATGTCAGAGATAACAACTGGTGCGCGCATTTTTGTCCAGCTAATGCTGCATTGACTCCCCGCAGGGAGCCTAAATCTGAGAGTCGCCGGCCCACAGATATTTTGTGACCCATTACAGTAAAGATACCATTAGAGATTTCATCTTACTTGCCCCCGACCATTCTTTATCTAAGGCTTGTAGAATAGGAGCCCACGTTTCTTTAAAATTCTGTAACTTCCCATGTAATCCGGCATGTAATTTCTCCATTTTAAACATAAACAGCATTCTTTGCAGCCATTCCTCCATCTGCAGCTCTCCTTGACCTTTCCAATGTTTAAGTATTATGTTAATAGCCACAAGGAAGATCAATTTGCACTGTTGGATTTTTCCTTCCAGTACTTCTCCCTTCGGGAATATCCCCAGAAGCGCCACTTCAGGTCTGAAGGGAATTATTGTTCCAACCAAGTGGTTTATTATCTTCCAGATTTTACTCCAGAAGACCTGCACTTCGCTGCAGAACCACCAGCAGTGCATGTAGTTCCCCCATTCTCCACACCCCCTCCAGCAGAGTGCTTCACCCGCTGGCGCCGC
>QEPC01007063.1:71685-81845 GCA_003113815.1 Sphenodon punctatus
GTAATAAATCTGTACAGAATCTTTGGGAGTATTATCATTTTATATAAGTTAATTTTCCCCATCCATGTTACCATTAGATGTTTCCAAGGCCTAGTTTCTTCCTCTAATTTGTTTAGGAGGGGGGCATAGTTTTTCTCATATAATTCATTAGTGCTCCTGGGTAGAATAATCCCTAAATATTTCAAGCCTGTTTTACCTATTGGGAAGGGCAGTGCTTTTGTCAGGGCTTGTTCCTGCTGTTTGTCTTTCCCAAATACTAGTGCAAATGACTTTTCCTTATTGATTCTATATCCCAAAATTTCCCCAAATTCTGCAAAAAATTTTAGTAATTCTTTGCTGGAGGCTTCTGGATCGGTTACATACAAAAGCAAATCATCTGCAAAAAGGGAGAGTTTGTGTTCCTTTCCTCCAATTTGTACCCCCCTAATTTTATCATTTTGACGTATTGCAATTGCTAGTACTTCCAAGGCAATGTTAAATAAAAGAGGGGAAAGCGGGCAACCCTGCCTAGTCCCTCTTTGTAACTGAAAGCTTTCGGATAGTTCCCCATTGACTAAAATTTTTGAGTGCGGTTTTACATAAATCGTTTTAATCCAATTTAGGAAATTTCCCTCAAATCCCATTTTTTCCATTGCAAGGAGAAGGTACTTAACTTCCACCAAATCAAAGGCCTTTTCCGCGTCCACTGAAATCACAGCAGCTGGGGTCTTATTGATTTCTAAATTATGTATTATGTTTATTGCCTTCCTTATGTTGTCTTTCCCTTGTCTCCCGGGTATAAACCCCGCTTGGTTGGCGTGTATTATTTCTCCAATTATGGATCTTAACCTATACGCCAGTATTTTTGTGAATAGTTTATAATCCAAATTTAATAAAGAGATTGGCCGATAACTTCCACAGAGTTCCATAGGTCTGCCAGGTTTGGGGATTAATGTAATTGTAGCTTGATAAAAGTTTTGGGGCATAACCCCTTCGATTAGAATATTGTTAAATACATTGGCTAAGTGTGGGGCTAATGTTTCCTTAAAGGTTTGGTAAAATTTGTTGGGGAATCCATCTGGATCACACGCTTTGTTTTTCTTTAGATCATCAATTGCCTCCGAGACCTCCTGTATACTTATAGCTGAATTAAGGAAGGCATTTTGATCCTTGTTGATTTGTGGCAGCGTTAACACCTTTAGAAAGCTTTTTATTTTTTCAGCTGGGGGGTTACTGGAGGTATAAATTTTTTAAAAAAATTCTAAGAAGGCCTTTTGTAGTTGCTCAAGTTTGCGTAAGCATTCCCCTTGTTTGACTTGTATCTTTGAAATATACGCCTTTCTTTGCTTGATCTTAACCAAATTAGCCAATGTTTTACTGGCCTTGTTGCCAAACTCGTAGAAGTGGAATCTGATACTTTGCAGCTGTGATTTTACCTTTCCCAAGTCCGCTATATTAATTAGTTCCCTTGCTTTATGGATTTCATTTTTTAAAATTTCTGAGGGGCTCGTTTTGTTTTGGGCTTCCAGCCTCAACAACTCCTTGTAGAGTTCTTTTATAGACTGTCTTTTTTTCCTATCTAACTGCGCCTGAAGCGAGATTATGTTACCCCTCATTACAGCCTTGGCCGCTTCCCACAGTATTCCTGTTGAGGAGACTGAAAATTCATTTAATTCAAAGAATTATTTTATATTCTCTAGCAATTGGTCTCTGTTTTCCTTTGCATTTAGTAAGTATTTTTTTAATCTCCAATTCCCTACAGCTCTCTTAGGCTCCTCTGGATCCTTAAATATAGAAATAATTGCGTTGTGGTCTGAGAGTACCACCGGCAGAATAAAGCATTTACACCTTCTCATTTCCATTTTTGATCCTAATACGTGGTCTATACGCGAATACATATTGTGAACTGCTGAGTAATATGAGTAATCTCGTACATTCCCATTCATATGTCTCCATATATCTACCAGACCCACCTCCTTAAGCAGCTCAGAAATTTTATTGTGCTCTGTTTTGTGCCCTGTTCCCTTGGAATGGTCCAAATTTGATAGTGTAATATTTAGGTCTCCCTGTACAATAATCCAGCCTTTTGCTTCTTCGCCTACTATAGTAATATATTTTTTGTAAAAATCCAGTTTGTTTTCATTTGGCCCATACATATTTATCAAAGAGATGTATAATGCACCCACTCTACCGACGACACACAGAAACCTCACCTCCCCATCAGTTATTACTTTTTCTTCTTTGAAATCCATATTTTTGTCTATTCCAATCATAACTCCTGCCTTCTTTTTTTTTGCACAGGAGGCATATAGTTTCCCTACTTGTGGGGATGTCATTCTTACTACATCTTTTTTCAACAGATGGGTCTCCTGCAGAAAAAAGATATTTATTCTCTGCTCTGCTAACAAATTTTTAACTCTTTTCCTTTTTTGGGGTGTGTTTAGTCCTCTAACGTTGAGGGAAATTGTTTTAAATCCACTCATCACCTGTTTTTTTCTTCCCTTTCTCTGGCCCTTTCTCACTAATTTCCCCTTCTTTCTGGGTATACAACTTTAATATATCTCCCTTTTTTTTACACCCCCTTGCCTGGGTTTCCTGGCTACGAACTCTTTCAATCCCTTCACGCATTCTAGCGCACAATTTTTCTCTTGACAGCATTTTAAACATTCCCCCACCCTTTACCCACCTTCCCTTAACATCCCTCCTCTTCCCCCCCCTCTTGTGGATTTACTCTTCTCCATGCAACTTCGCATGCAGCTGAGACCTTGAAGATCTTCTTCTTCTTGCTTCTTAGTACAAATCTCCCTCCCCCCCACCTCATAAGTTCATATCTTTATCTACAAGTCAACTTTTTAATTTAACTATTTAAACATTCAGGTTTTCTGCCCCTTTTTTTTTTTTTTTTTATACAACCTCTCCCCTTATTCCAGTTTGTGTGCTCAGTTTTCTATCCTCTCTATTATCTCGTGGACCACTAGGAACCCGGTTCCTTTATCTCGCTAATTTATCTCTTTAAACAATATTCAATACCCCCCTTTTCCATTCTGCTTCACACTCCCCCTAAAACCTCCCTTACACCCTCACTTCTAACTAGGGCTCAAGACCCCCCTCCTCCACCCCACCTTAACTCCTAGAGAGTGATTATGGATTGGGGCTATGCTACCTCGGTAAAAAAAAACCTCTTCCTTCCCACACTACTCCCTTTTCCCTCTAGGTTCCCTATTATCTTATCCCCGGGAGCGGCTTTCTGGATCTTTAAAGCACCTGCCTTCAGAGAGTCTATACTTTTTTTTTTTTCTCTTTCCTTGATGGGAGCCTTGAAACTGTTCTAGTGAATTGAGGCCTCCTCTGTGCAACTCAGATCATTTCATTCTGCTGCCCCTGATTGTCAGACCTTGTAACTGCTGGAAGTGCAAGTAGGAAGATCTCCAGATCCTCAGTGGCATCAAAAATTTTCTTTTTCCCTTTGAAGGTGATCATTAGTTTTGCCGGGAAGATAATCCTAGGGCTCAGGTTCTTCTCTAGCATAGTACCAAAAAACTTGTTCCATCTCATTCTTTGCTTTACTGTTTGCGCTGCATAATCTGGTAATAGCCTGATTGAATTTTGTTGGTAAGCTAACTTCCTATTAGACCTTGCCGCTTGCAGTAGTTGCTCCTTTATATTATATGAGGTGAATTTCACGATGATGGGGCGGGGGGGCTCGCCTTCCCGCTGTCTTGGTCTTCCCACTCTGTGAGCCCTGTCGATACTAGGATTGTGCAGGTTCTCCTTCTCTGGAAAATTTTCTTTGATGATGGCCCATATGATTTCATTCAGGTTTTCTGCACCTTCCTTTTCTTTTACTCCATGCACTCTCAGATTAACTCTCCTAGCTCGATTTTCCAATTCTTCACACTTTTGATTAAGTATGCTTGTCTCTTTTTTGAGCTTATTTAATGTTTCATCTCTTTCCATGGCTTGGTCCTCCAGGCCTACTATCCTCCCCTCTGCCACTTCAGTTCTTTTAGTTAAGTTCTCTAATTTTTTATTGCCTCGTTCTATAGCCCCTTTTATTTCCTTCATTTCTCCCAGGAGCTCTCTTCTCAATGCAGAATTAGGTTTCTTATTGGGGCCCCTTGAGCCTATGCATTTGAATCTGAGCCCTCTGAGTCTGCCTCAGGTGCTTGTGCCTCTGGCGCCCTTTTCCTGCTGGGAGCAGCGTGCACCCGCTCTCTGAACGAAGAAGGGATTCCCCTGCCCCTTGATCCTTTCCCCCCCGCTTGCACCTCATCCCCTCCTTTCCTTTTCTCAAATCCGTTTTTGGGGCTTGTTTGGGGGAGTCCCTGCTCTTCCTCCTCGCCCCCCCCAGCCTGCTCCGAAGTTTCAGACCGCGCTGACTCCTCCTCTGCTTTGGGCTCGATTGGTGCCATTTAAAAACTACCGGGGGCTTCAGGCACTTCTCAGGCCCCGTTAACTCTCTCCGGTGGCAAAATCTCTCAAGCGCATTTGCTTGAGATATTTTTTTGTTCCCTTTGTTCTTGTTGGGCATACCTTGTCCTTTGCGGGGGTTTTTCCCCCCTGTTTTCTTCTTTTGTTGGCTGATTAGCTGCGGGTGGGTGCGGAGCTTGATCTTCTCCTGCCTACCCCGATTGGCGCATGCGACGTCCCCCCGGTCTATGTGTTCTAATGGCAGAGGCAAAACTGATTAAAGAAGGAAAAGAGAAAATACTGTCCATGATAAAGTTGTCCTTTTCCACAAACCCTCGAGATTTTTCTTTTCAACATTTTTCTTCTTTAATTGAATAATAGTCAGATTTTATGAGAAAAAATTCTGGGTCCGACGCCGGAGCAGAAGGAATAATCTCAAAAAAAAATTCATGCAATTACTTTATCAGATTATATTAGAGTAAAAAGGATACCTCATGGTTTGAGGATAGATAGGAAAATTTCTGTAATAAGTGGGTCCAAATATGCAATAAATGTTCATTAGACCTTATGGTTTTGATCATAGAAACAAGCCATACTGAACTTGCAAAGATAGAAAAAGATATAGAACATGAGAGAGATAGTTTGAAGCAAAAATTGGATTTTGAAAAGTTTGATAAATACATTAAAGAAATAGAAGCTAAAGCAAGAAACCTGGAAAGTGAGATAAAGAAAGAAAAGTCACTTAAATTTGAGAGAGAGAGAAAGGGTTATGATAAAAATTTAGTTTATAGATGCATGGGACATCCATGGAAAACTATTTATAAAAAAGATTTTTCTGCTAACAGTACAGAATCATACACATCATCAGTAGGGATGGGCGAACAGAACGCGGTTCGGATGTTTGGATGTTCGGTCGTTCAGTCTGAAATCCGAGTTCAGATTCGGCTGTTTGGTTTGGGGGAGTTCAGTTCGGCTGAACTTGGCCAAACAACTGAAAACAGTGCTATCGATACAGAAACCGAATTTGAAATTTTGGGCGGGATTGACCCTGAAACCACCCCTGGTCTCTACCCCTCGTGCCAGGAAGTCTGCTCCTCAGCTGCCTCCCACTTCCAGTCACATTTTTCCCGCCTTCCAGTCATGTTTTTCCCACCCCCAAACTCATCCGAACTCTTCCGAACTTTTCCGAACTGTTCGGCCAATCGAGCTTTTTGTTTGGACGTTCAGTTCGGTCGTCCAAACAGGCCAAGTTCGGCCCGAACTCCGAACTTCTGAACTGCGTTCGCCAATCCCTAATCATCAGATAATCAAGAGGCAGCATATTTTACTCTTCCTCCCTTTTTAAGACCAAAATATGAACTAAAGAACAGGAGACAAGAGCCTTACAGCAGAAAAAGACAGACCAAGAGAAGGTTTTGGAGGGGAAACGAAGATGAAGGGAAATGTTATAAATCTTTCTAGTAGGGTTTTTTCTTCTATTGAATTTTCACCTTTGGCTAAGGGGCTTACTTTTGTACCCACTAATAAATATGTTATTTCAAATGATATTAGAGCTGAATGAGTTAATTAGAAAAATTAGATTAAGGAGGTTTTTTGAGACTATTCCTTCTCCTCCTGTGTTGGACCCAGAATTTTTCCGCATATAATCTGACTTTTTTTCGTAAAATGAATTTTGATAAAGCTATCCTTACTTTTGAACAAAAACTATTAAATGGTATTAGGGATGTGCGAACATAACCGAGTTCGGAAATTCAGTTTGGTTCAGTTCAAAAATCGAGTTTGGTTCGGAAATTCGGTTTGGTCGACCGAACAAGTCAAGTTCGGTTAAATTCTGAACTTCCGAACCAAGTTCGTACATTCAAACCCGGTGTTTTAAGCTGTTTTTGACCTTCCAAACTGGTTCTGGTTTGACCAAACAGTTAGGTCGAATTCAGTTCGATTCGGAAGTTCAGTTTGGTCGACCGAACTAGTCGAGTTTGGTCGACCGAACTAGTCGAGTTCAGTCCGAACTCCAAACTTCCAAACCGTGCTTGCACATCCCTAAGTGAAATACGCAATATAGAGGAATCTATTCCTCCCAAGTTGGTTTATAATCTCTCAAAACCTGGCTAGTGTTGCAGAATTTAAGGAAAGATCATTCTATAGTCATTAAAAAAGCAGATAAGGGTGGTGGTATAGTAGTTATTAGTGGTGGGACCCCGGGCCCATTACCGGCTACCGGATTTACCGGTTACCGGTTCCACGAAAACCGGATTCCCGGATTAAATCCGGTATGCCGGTACCGGATTTAATTCATTGGTTTCAATGGGGCGCTGTGTCCCCATTGAAACCAATGAAATATCCCTCCCCCTCCCCCTCCCAGGCTGCGCGGGTGGAAGGGGGGACACCCCCCACCCACCCTGCCCAGCCTGGATTTTTGTTTAAAAAAAGAACAGAGTAAGACCCAGAGGCGGAGGCGAAGGCGAAGGCGAGCCCACCCCCCAGCACCAGCGGCCGCGGCATCCCCGCAGCCGCCGGTAAGTATGACTCGATCCCTGGGGGGGGTGGGGGGTTTAACACCCCCACCCCCCCAAGGGATCACCCCTACTAACGTTCAGTGCGCTTACCTTTGGGAGCTCCGGCGGCGGCGGGCGGTCCGGCGGCCTCAGCGCCGGCTGTGGCTGCCGGCGTCAGGACGCTCTAGGCCTTCCGGGGAACTTCCGGGTTTCACCGGAAGGCCTAGAGCGTCCTGACGCCGGCAGCCACAGCCGGCGCTGAGGCCGCCGGACCGCCCGCCGCCGCCGGAGCTCCCAAAGGTAAGCGGCAAGCGCACTGTAGGGGTGATCCCTGGGGGGGTGGGGGTGTTAAACACCCCCCCCAGGGATCGGGTCATACTTACCGGCGGCTGCGGGGACGCCGCGGCCGCTGGTGCTGGGGGGTGGGCTCGCCTCGCCTCGCCTCTGGGTCTTACTCTTTTCTTTTTTAAAACAAAAATCCAGGCTGGGCAGGGTGGGTGGGGGGTGTCCCCCCTTCCACCCGCGCAGCCTGGACTCGGGGAGGGGTGTTTTTTAAAAAACTTTTTTGCTGGGGCTTTAAGTTTTTTTACATTGCAGCCATTTTTAAATGGCTGCAATGTAAAAAAATCCGGTACCCCGGAATCCGGTACCGGGTCCGGATTACCGGGTCGAATCCGATAATGCCGGTACGCCCGTTACCGGCATTATCGGATACCGGATTCTACCGGTTTCCCACCCCTAGTAGTTATGGATTCTAAAGATTATATTGCTGGATGTTTATCCTTAGTTAATGAAACAACCAATTATAAAAGATTAAAATTAGACCCTACTAAGAATATTCTCAGTAAGGTAAGCAAGATCTTGCAGGAAGATTGTAGTCTAAGTTAGATTTCGGAAAAAAGAAAAGAAAAATTGTGCAACAATTTTCCACGTAATCCGGTTTTATGGCTTACCAAAAGTTCACAAAAGATTAGATCCGTTAGTATTTAGGCCTATAGTCTCCGGTATTCATTCTGTTTTTGAGCCCATTTCTAAATTCATTGCTTTCTTTCTTAGCCGTTTTGTTCTTAAGGTATTATCTTATATATGGGATTCTTTACACTTTATAAATATTATTAATGATTTGGACCTTAGCAGCATTAGCCCCATTTTGGTCACTATTGACGTAATGGCCAGCATATTGCAGAAGGGGCACCGAGAGGGGGAGGAGGAGAGGGCTTTTGGGAGAGGATGAAGGAGGCGAGGAAGTGACTATACACAAGTATACCACATAAGGAGTCAATTAGTCCAGTTTGTAAATATTTAGATTTGAGAGAAGCTCGTTCTCCTCCCATGGCTTTTGTGATGTCTCTGTGTGAAATCATTCTTACAGAGAATTATTTTGAGTTCAATAATATGCTTTATTTACAAATTAAGGATGTGAACATGGCAGCAATTTGTCTGCAGAGCTGGCTATTCTGTATATGCAGGAATGGGAGAGTAGATTTATTTATGACCAAGAGTATAATCAATTTTTTCCAATATATTTTTATTTGGAGAAGATATATTGATGATATTTTTATTATCATCAATCATATGATATTTTATTATCATATTTTCATAGCCCTGTCCGGGAGCCCATCCCCCCACACCAGCTGACCTCCTGCTCCACCCCCAACAGGTGAAAGGCCACTCCTCCCCGGGACAGACAGGAAGCTGCTAGCCCGCCCCTGCAGTCATAGCCCTGGCTGGGAGCCCATCCCCCCACACCAGATGACCTCCTGCTCCCCCACAACAGGTGAGAGGCCACTCCCCACCACCAGGACAGACAGGAAGCTGTTAGATCACCCCTGCGGGCGGCAGCCCTCGGGCAACGGCCCTCGGGCGGCGCCTGAACAGCGACGACAAAAGGGCGCTGGACATTTTGTGGCCATTGTGAGGCCAGTGCGAGGACAGCGAGGAGCCCCCCCCCGACAACACCCACATCACACAGCCTCTTCCAACCATCGCTGCCATCGCCGCCGGACAACGCGCAATTGCTCCCGTGCCACCCTCAGGTCAGGTTACCCACTCTGCTGCCCGGACTGTTGCCACCTAGGATGCCTACCCATATCTCCCTCGCCTCCTCGCCCTCTATTTCCCCTCTCCTTCTCACCCAGCTGATGGCTCCCCTCCTTCTCCCTCTCCCTCCTCCAATGGCCTTTCTCCAACCAACCTACCCCTTATTCTCACCCATGCCCATTCTCCCTCCTCACCCTCATCCCCCCTTGCCCATTCCCTGTAAGCCCCCCACCTCCCCTCATCCAAAGCTTGCACACCTAGACACTCCACAGCCCATTGTGGCCGGTGTGAGGCCGGTGCAAGACCCAAACCCTGCAAACCCGGTCACTCCACATCCCCCAAACTCATCCACATCTCATGCCTTCCCCAAAACCAATTACCTTTCTCCTGCTCCCTCTGGAACTGCCACTCTTCCGTGACTAAAGCCCCCTTCGTCCTTGATCTCTTTCTCTCTTGCCCCTTTCAACTCTTTGTTCTTACAGAAACCTGGATCTTATCCTCCAACTCTGTTACCCCAGCCACTCTCTGCTCGGGGGGCCTTTCGTTCTCTCACTGAACCCGCCCTGAGGGCCAAGGGGGTGGCGTGGGTTTCCTCCTTGCCAATTCCTGTCAATTCCAAACCCTTTCCCCTCCTCCCTCCCTCTCCTTCCCTTCCTTTGAGGCCCATTCTGTATGTTTATACTCCCCCTTACACATTCATGTTGCTGTCATCTACCACGCCCCGGGTTCCCTCTCCTCTTTTCTCCCAGACTTTGAATCCTGGCTCACCTTCTTCCTCTCTGATGACACCCCCGCTCTAATTCTTGGTGATTTCAACATTCATGTCGACACACCTTCCATGCCCTCTATCTCCCACTTTCTCTCCCTGAACTCCGACATTGATCTCCGACTCTGGACCGATAAACCCACCCATACCAGCAGCCACTCTCTCGACCTCATCGTCTCACGAAATTGCTCTCTTGCTGACCTCTCCTTTAATCCCTGACATAATTCTGATCACTTCCTCGCCTCCTTCAGCCTCTCCCAAAACCCCTCTCCTCCTCCCCCTCTCCGTGCCCCTTCCGCAATATGCTGGCCATTACCCCCATGGAGTTTGCCTCCTCTCTATACCCCCACCTCCCCTCCATTTTCTCCTCCTCCTCCCCTGACTCTGCCATCTCTACTCTCAACACCTCTCTCTCCTCAAACCTTGACTCTCTTGCCCCCCTCTCTTCCCGCCCCGTCCGGCCCCAAAAC
>QEPC01007063.1:82998-94647 GCA_003113815.1 Sphenodon punctatus
GCTGGCCTCCCTCGCTCTCACCTGTCCCTCCTTATCGCAATCCAAAACTCTGCTGTCAAGGTCATTCACTCTGCCTGTCACTTCGACCATGTGCAGCTTCTCCTCTTCTCTCTTCACTGGCTCCCACTTCCTGAACGTATCCTGTTTAAACTCCTGGTATTCACGTTCAAAAAACGCCTCAGCCAAGCTCCCCCTTACCTCTCAGACCTAATTTCCCTACGCACTCCTGCACGCGCTCTCCACTCTTCCGCTGTCCCCTCCATCACTCTCCCTCGTTTCTCCTGCTCACCTAACTGCCTTTGACCCTTCTCCCTCGCTGCCCCCCATGTCTGGAACTCCCTCCCTACCCATATCTGCCTTGCCCCCTCCTTCCACTTCTTCAAATCCCTCCTCAAGACCCACTTTTTCCTCGCCACCTTTCCCAATGCCTGCTAGTCGTTCCACATATACTTACTGTCTGCCCTCCTCTGCAGTTTGGTGCAACCAATCTGATTGTAACCAAGTCAAGCACATGCACCTGAAACTTCGCATCTGCCTGAATGTTTGTTTGTCTTCTCCCCCGTCTCTCCCACTGTCCCCTCTCCCTGTCTCCCCCTCCTTGTCTTTTAGATTGTAAGCCACAGGTAGGGACCATGTCTATTTCTATGTTCTGTACAGCGCCAGGTACATGGCTGGCACTATATAAACGTTAATAATAATCATAATAATAATAATAATAATAATAATAATAATAATAATATATTATCTAGAGTAGAAAAGAAGATCAATTAATGGATTTTTGCATGACTTAATAATCAGCATGAGTCTATAAAGTTTACCATGCAATATGATAATCTGAATATCAATTTTTTAGATCTTTGGATCAAATTGGATATAGATAACAATATATCTACAAGCACATATGTAAAACCAACAGATACGAATCTGGATTTACATTATAATAGCCATCATCCCAAGCATTTAATAGACAGTATTCCAAAGGGCCAGTTTAGGAGTTTAAAAAGAAATCATTCTACACAATTTGGCTTTTTACAAGAAGCACATGAATTAAATAAAAAGTTTGCTGCTAGGAACTATCCAAAAAATGTATTAGAAAGAAATTTGAAAGAGATAAGCTCTATACCTAGAGAGCTTATTTTACAAGAAAAAGGCAAACAAGTCACAATGGAGAGAATGACTTTTGTGACCACATTTAATAATTTTAGTTATAGGGTAAGTAATATTGTTAAAACATACTGGAATATTGTGGACCATATTGAAGGCTGTGAGACATTACCATTGTTTTTCTATGAAAGAGTAAAAAACATTGGGAATTTTTTAATAAGAGCAAAAATGTTTGTACCTATACCAAAGCAAGTCACATTAGGAATGCAACCCTTAGTTGGTAACTTTCAGTGTGGCCAATGTGTTAACTGCCCGTTCAGTTTAAAAATAAAAGACTTTAAAGATAGTAAAGGTAAAATTTACCATTGAGACTTTATTAACTGCAGCACCTCTTGGGTTATCCACACAATACAGTGTCCTTGTTTGAAGCTTTATATAGGTAAAACAACTAGGAGCCTAAAGGTTCGAATCACAGAACGTAGGAGTAAACTAAAAAACAAAACACCTAATGCTCCAACGGTAGACCATTTTTGTCAATATCACTATTCTACCATATCATTTTTCTTTTGGGGAATTGAAAGGATAGCACCTTCTTCAGACCCTAAGTTGTTAGCAAGAAGAGTAAGTTTCTGGATTACTATGCTAGATACAATTCAACCAGGGGGTTTGAATGACCTCATTGACAGTGTTGTATTAATATAAGGGGGGTTGCTTTAGCCATTGGTTGGGTACGTAGCTGTAGAGCTTTATTAGATAGCAATGGACAATGAAGGAGGTTGCATTTTGTCTTTTCTTTCCTTTCATTTGTGATTAGGAAGGACTTTTTCTCCTGCAGGTGTTTCAACTTAGCCCCACAGTTGAGAGTAATGAGAGAGAGTATATACTCCAACAGTTGAAGGGAAAGGTAATTCATTTTCTCTGCTGTCAGGAGCCCTGAGGGACTGGTAAAAACATTAGAGCTGGTTGCTTATATTACGCTGAGAACCAAGGGGACAACTTACGAGGAAAAGGGTTAATATATTTTATAACAATATTGACAA
This sequence comes from Sphenodon punctatus, assembly GCA_003113815.1. Classification (NCBI taxonomy): domain Eukaryota; kingdom Metazoa; phylum Chordata; class Lepidosauria; order Sphenodontia; family Sphenodontidae; genus Sphenodon; species Sphenodon punctatus. The sequence continues at coordinate 85,143 of QEPC01007063.1, forward strand.
CATTTAGCTTTAGTCAAGATTATTTCTCACAGTAAAGTTGTGATAATATCATTTGTATTAGGTAGTATATGAAAAGGAAACTGGAATGAAGTAAGGAAGTATACATTTCAACAGTCATTGGGTAAGGTGCTGTATTTTCCTTGTTGCTTGGGGCCTGGGAAGTATCTTTAGTAAACCTGGTACTGGTTTAAGTGTTTTTTAGCTGGAAGAATTAAAAATCTGTTCAGTATGGCATATGAAAAGAAGCATAATCTATAGTTGCCAGCTGTTATAAAGGCTGGAACTAGTTTTAATAGTGAAGTTATGGCTTTATGTATGTATGTTTTTTATAGTCAAAATATATTATCAGTATATAATTATAAAATTATCCCAGAGTGTGAGTACCAAGGAAATTTAAGAAAGTTGTTGTTTATTTATTTATTTGAAATTTATATATTTCCTATTTATGCAGCCTTTCTGCTGTGTTTGACGTTGCTGGAGCTAGTTTGCTAATGTAAGTATTTCATTCATCCTCCACTTCCTGAAGAAGCTTTATGCGAAACATTGGAGAGGAGGACAAAAGAAGAAGAAAGAACTTTGTTATTTCTCTGGAACTTTGTCTCTCATTTAGTACTTATTATCACTTTCCAGGCACTTGGTTGCGTGTTCGGTTTGTTTCTGACCCTGCTGCGAATGTTACTTTGTATATGTTTATTTCTGCATATGTGCTGTATTAAATTGCTGATCTAAAACCTTATTTGATTAAAGTTCCTTGTTGAGTTATATGTTAGTATGTACAACACGGGGAACGAGGTGGCAGCACTTGCGTTCTGAGAGCGGTGGCGATCAAAACACTGATTTGCTCCAACTTGGGCTGTGTGTCTAAGCAGCGGCACATGATGAACACAGGGCCAATTGGTGTTCATATCAAAGTCAAACATACATTCAGACAGCCGTTCATTTTATGTCTAAAGACATCAATACACAAACTGGCTAAGTGGGCATTCAGAGAGAGATTAAGAAACTGAGATTGCAAATAATAACGATGGAAAGAAATGACTTACCTTTTTCCTTTTCACATTTCTTCCAAACTGAGATGTAACATCTCCAACTTCTGTGAGTTTATATGTCACACATGCACCTCTCTCTCTCTCTCTCTCTCTCTCTCTGATCTTCTTCTGTTCTGAGAGGAAGAGGTTCATCTCCTTCTATTCTGTTTGGGTGCTTGGAGACTCATTCCTAAGAGCCCATCCCAGCTCAGCAGCAGAGGGTCCCAGAGAGAATAACTAACTGTTCTGGACTGCACTTTCTACAAGCTTAGAAAAAATAAAATGCTAACAAGCACAGACAGGCTAGGGGCTCCAGTGAGACTCGGGAACTAAGGAACTCAGGAGATCTAAGCCCAACTCTGCCATTTCAGATTTATCATTATTTAGTTAAACCTACACCACCTCCCTCAATTTCCCAGGGAGCCTCATTCTAGATTCTGAGGTTCATAGAGCTCCTGCTTGCTCCCACTGTTGATCCAGTTACAATTTATTGCATACAGTAAAGAGGCCAAATCAATTTCTGGTGTAACCCAGTGAAAGTCAGTGGGCTTGCAGCAGGTATCAGTTCTGTGGTGCCAGAATTATCTGTCTCCCCTGCAAGACCCCCATGGGGAATAATCACATCTGTGAGCTCTTAGAGGGGTCTCCTGGGGCACTCCCAATTGCTCGCACATATTGCTCTTGAAACCTAGGTGCTAGGGCTGATGTTATGTCCTCAGCTACCCTCAATCTGTGATAAAGGCAGATTAAAGAACTAAAATGATGATGATGGGTATTTTCAGACGTTACGAAATCACGCTCCACCACGGACAATCCCCTGTGGTGGTGAATGGTCCTGTAACGTCTGGTTGCTTGCTGTCAGATGTTCACCACGGTGAACCACCAGCAGTGAGCAAAATAACCATGCTTTTGAGGATAGTTCGGGCACCATCTCTGAAAGCGTGGTTAATTGAACCACGGCCCGGAATCAGCGGATGGTAATGTCTGTTACTACCGCCGATTCTGGGCCGTGGCCCAGACCCTGGGACGGAATCAGGTGCAGCGGCCGGATTGGCCGCTGTGCCCGGATTGGCTGCTGCGCCCGCCGGTCTCCAAGAGGGCGGGCTGCTGGGGGAGCGTGGGGGGGGGGGCTGTGCGGTCTCACATTGCACTGCGCAGCCCCGCCCCCTCCCCAGATTCCCTGCCAGAATCAGCCGGCTCATCTGCTGATGGGCCGTTTTGATTCCGGCGGGGAATCAAAAAGTGCTTCTATGATGGGGCCAATAGGTGCCGCATCACATATGAAATCACCCGATGATGATGACTGATGCCGGGGTTGGCATCGGCGATGATGACGATGATGATGATGATCAATGATTGATGATGAAATTGATGATGATCTGTTCCTCGCACTCTGTGCAGATGTTTGTCATTAAGGCAGGGATTGTGAAGAGACTGAGCCTTGACTGATCAGTCACCCTGAGACAGAAAGGCTGTTGCTGTCAGGGAACAGGAAAAACACTGTGCAGTCTCCATTCTGACCCAATTTCTATGAGAACATTATGGTCAGCTCGGGGCATGAGAAGAAGGGCTGGCTGAGGGAGCAGGCAAAGAGGCCAGGGGGTTAGCTAGGTTGGAATGGGCCCAAGTGCAAGAAATGTACTTGCCGTTGTCAAGAAATGGACTTGCCCCTTGCAAGAAATGGACCATCCTCTCCCCTGTTCTACCCCCTCCCCTCCTTCCTGCCCCCAGCATCCGCTTTGCAGATAAAAGTAGGTATGTCCATTTTGGATGCGGATTAATCCACAAGTGTCCAAAATGGGACACTTATTGCATATATGATATTACGGATCATGTCCAAACAAATAATCACAAGAGGGGAGAATGTAATTCCTTCTTTCAGTAAGGAAGCCATTTAGCACTTTTTGAAGGAAGTGTCAACTGGTGATTTTTAGCTCTTTTTCTGAAGGACTCTTACTCAGGAATAAAGAAATAGTTTCGGATTGAAAACTTGTGCGCATGATGGAATGACGTTAGTGGAGTTATTTAGATATTTAGTTATTTAGGTATTATATTTTGTTCATTGTTGATAAATATATTTACTGGGTGCAATGCTGTGGCCCCCGCGAACTGCACCTAACAGGCTCAGTGAAAGATCGCAGGTGCTCAGGCATGCACATGCCCCACCGGCACAACAAGCCACATGAGGCAATGGCACACCCTATCCCATGCGAGCCACCGAACCCAAGCACCCCACAGTGGGATGCCTGCTTCATCCCCCAGGGTGTGGGCCAGGAGCGTGTGTGTGTTCGGGGGTCGCATCAGCTCAAGTTGTGCCATTTGCCTGCGCTGCTATCTGCGCACGCAGAGCACATGCACTTCTGAGCATCCGGCATCCAAATCGTCACTGTGACTGTCGCCGGCATAAGCCAGCTGCAGGATTGCACCCATTCTTGGTATTTTTTGGAATAGCTTGGTATTATTGTTGGATTTCTTGGGTTGTTTTTCTATTTTGTCCCTCAGTTTGCATTTCTAGGCTACAACGAAGACTGTGGAGATAGTACTCAGAAAGCAGAGCTGTCCTCCTCCCTCTGGTGGAGATAGACTTTTAGCCAGAGAGATATACACCTCCATGCTCTGCCTGCCTGCTGGAGCCAAGGTGAGAATGACTGTTCCCATACCATTGAGAAATACCCTACCTTTTCGAGTGCTTCTCAGAGTTCATCAATATTTCCTCACTATACATTAAATCCATACTTCTGCTGTTTTTGTGATTGGTGCCTGTGATTGGCTGCCAGTTTTCAGTATCTGTTGTTAGTTTTTGTAATTTTTCTATAATTTTTGGTATTTTCTGCAAGTTTGTGTATTTTCAGAAGTTACGAGATCACGCTCACCCACGGTCAATTCCCATATGGAGAGCGTGATCTCAGCACGTCTGGTCAGTGTTACTCCAGTTGTTCACACCCGTGAATCACGGGGTGGAATCAGATTTACCACGCTGAAGGCCGGAAGCATGGTAAATCTAATTCCACCCCGTGATTCATGGGGGTGACTACCTGGCGTAACACTGACCAGACATGATGTTGACACGCTCAACCACGGGAAAACCCCGTGGTTGAGCATGTCAACGTCACGTCTGGCCGCTGACCACAGCCCAGAATTGGCGGCCGTGCTCACCACCGATTCTGGGCCATGGTCAATTTCCTGGGGTGGGCGGGTGCAGCGGCCGGATTGGCCACAGTGCCTGCCCATCTCCGGGAGGGTGGGCTTCTGGGGGAGTGTTGGGGGTCAGAGCTGTGCGGCCGTGCGTTGCGCCACACAGCCCCTCCCCGGATTCCCTGCCGGGATCGGCCACAGCGTCTGTTAGCCCATGACGTGGTGGCTCCGGCGGGGAATCAAAGGGTTGTTTCCGTGCCAGGGCCAATAAGCCCCGTCACGTCTGAAATCACCCTATGATTCCGATATTTTCATTAATTTCCAGCATTTTATGACATTTTCTGGAACCACAATGCATAAAACAAGGGCAAGCTTGTTAGAATTGAGACCTCTGGTAATAACTCCTTGGAGCAGCAAATAGAAACACTTCAGGCTTTATTTTAAGTCATCACTATGCATGTAACTTTTCTTCAAAGACAAGTAACATAAGCCCCTCACATTCACTCACACAGTCACACAATTCAGTCTCACCAACTCTGTTCCATCTTGCAGGATTTGCACTCAGCTGGCCAGGCTCAGACCACTTGCCCACGTTACCGGGGCTGGCAATTCTCCTGGTGGGGAAATTCCCAGCCGGGAAACCTATGCCAAGATACGCACATGGGCGTGGGTCATCAGCCCTGTCCAGTGGCTTTTTTTCCTCCAAATGTCTGGTCTCAAAATCCAGCCCTGATGTTCGGAGGGAAAAAAAGCCACTGGGCACGGCTGATGATGTTTGTTTGTTTGTTTGTTTGTTTGTTTGTTTGTTTGTTTGTTTATGGCATTAAGCCAAAAATTAAATAAAACATGTATATACATAGATATTCAATACATAAAATCAAAATTATTCTACTAATACAATAACTTCATTTAAAAGATAGGGACACCTTAAGGGCCCAATTCTTCCAAAAAATTATTTTGAGAGAACTTTACCCCTAAATTTGGAGTATATCTATTTGGCGGGCATCAATTCATTGAGGATACACATGAACATATTCACACAATCCCACTACCAATACACAGTACCACTACCAATTATCTCAGACAATATAAATTCCTTCATAAAGGGCCTTTAGACCCCTCCTCTTTGTCCAAATAGTAACTCTATTTTTCCAAACAGACAACTCTCCTTCTCCTCCCTTGTGCTGCACAGAGGAATCTAGCCAATTCTGTCAATGTCTGCATTGAAGCCTCATACAGTATACTGGCCATTTTCTCTTGAGCTGTCCAACCCCAACTTTGCTTTTCCAGAGGGGTCAACCATTTCGCCCTCTCCTCCTCATAGAATGGGCTTTCTCATAACATATGGGCTTGCAGCTGAAGGACTATAAGATCACTGAGGATCAGGTAGGGCAACTTATAAGAGATTTGAGAATGGGAAAGACATCGAGCCCAGACTTCTTACCAGTTGAATTGTATAAATTGGCTCCTCAGTTTTGGGCCTCATGTCTGATGAAAATAATGAACATTGCCACAGTATACAACATCCCCCCCCTCGGAAAATCAACACTCTAGGGCCCATATTTTAAAAGGGAGATAGAAATAATCCAGAAAATTATAGGCCTATAAGCTTCATAGATTTGCCATCTAAAATGTACGGAAAGCATTTACTGGGCCACATACAGGAGTGGGTAGAGGAAAATAACATCATGGGAGAAGAGCAAGCTGGTTTTCGTAAAGGATATTCATGTATAGATCAATGCTTTGCTCTTTACCACCTCCTAAGGCTGATGACGCCAAGCGTCCACATGCAGAGTTCGCTGTAAGATTCCCGGCTGGGAGAATCAGTGACGTGGTAATGTGGGCAAGTGGCCTCAGAGGTCCGTTGCTGCAGGCTGGATACATGGTTGCACAGTCCTTTGGATCCAAGGGATGGGTTCTGTTCTTTGGTTTTTCTGATCTTCTGCGCAGCTTTTCATGAACTATTCTTATAGCTACAAGCCACCACCCTTTTCCTTGGTTCCATCTGGCTGTTACTACACAGATTTAATCCAGTTGCTGGATAGTTTCACTTGCTTGCAATGCTGGTGAAATGTACTTGTCTGTGTCAATATCTTGGTCTCACACCTTCATCAGTGTTAATCAACTGGCAGCCTGTTGGTTCTGCACATTTGATTTGTTTGTATATTGTTCCATAAACCCATCCCCTGGGTGACCCATAGGTCACATGGCTCACCCCAGCTGGCTTCCTGGAATCATCCTTCCCCCCCCGTGTATTACCACATATGGTTTCAGCCACTTGGTAGCCTCTGAGTCCAGGCTATGTAAGAGTGTAGGATAGTTCATAGGCTAAGGCTTAAGACCTACTCCTTACAAGGTAGCCCTTGAAATACTGTAAAATACTGTTTATAAGGAGTCAAAGCTAGGACAAATAAGGAAAATGATGAAAGTTACTTAGCAGGGGGGTGCAGAAGGGATCCACTTTATTTTCATTTTGGATTCATTTTTGTTTCAAAAACTTTCTTTTTGTTTTTATTTGTCATTTAACTCCATGTTAGTAATTAAATTAGTTTCTCATTACTATCAATGGACATCACTTTACAGGTCTTACATTGACTTAATTAGCTATTTTAGTTTGTCTCTCTGACACTTTCCCATCCCCAAACTTGCAGAGAGAGCCTGAGCATGGTAGAATATCAGAAAGAGTCTGGCACGCAGCAGGTGGGTGTAGGAACGGCAGTCACTGGCAGGGGTCTGTGGACCGCAGGTTGAAAACTACTGTGGATATGATGCCTGGAGTGTCCTCATGGACATTCACATCCTGGAAGGACTGCTTGCTTGATTTTTTTCACCTGTTGCCTTTCCCCTCTTGTTATCAGAACACAAAAATTGTAAGGGAGGGACTGACAGGCAGCAGATGGAAACAGGAGCAGGGGGAACTGGCGGGAAGTATATTGGAAAAGAACTTACAGAAGTAGCAGACACTGCCAGACGTTCCCCAGACCCCTTGATTGGAACTGCAATTGTAGTTGATGGCATTCAAGAAAGACCTATCCCAAGGGTTCGCTCTGTCTATCATGGTGCTGCCTGATGTATACCCAATGCTGATTGGTCAGTGGGGATGAAAATAATGTCTCTTGACTCTGATCTCCCTCTTCCCCTCTGCCTTCCCTGGAGTGTTTGCAATCTCATAGGCGACAGCCTGTATAGGGTCCAACAGGGACAGAATGAAAATGTGTTTTTAAAATGAATTTTGTTTGAATATACATTTGTTTTATTTAAATTATTTAATGTATATATGCAGCCCTTGGGGGAGGTCATGAGAGGATTCAGGGTGCGATGTCACCAATATGCTGATGATACTCAGCTGTACCTCTCTTTTTCAACTGACCCAGACCTTGCCGTCTCAGTGCTATCCCAATGGTGGGGAGAGCGAGGGAGGTTTTGGCCCCTCTGATTGGTGGGGTTCGCCCTCCTATAGCTCAGCAGGTCTGGAGACTGGGGGTGATATTGGATGCGGATCTCCTCCTGGATTGGCAGGTGGAGGCAGTCGCAAAGACCGCCTTCCGCTAGTAGCATCTGGTGAGGAGACTGCATCCGTACTTCTCCGACCCGGACCTGGCCTCCCTCATCCATGCCTTCATCACTTTGAGGCTGGACTACTGCAACGTGCTCTATGTTGGACTTCCCTTGTTCCTGGTTCAGCGGCTGCAGCTAGTGCAGAATGCGGTGGCCCGGCTCCTTTCGGGGATGGGTCGTCGGGACCACATAACGCCCATGCTCTGGACTCTGCACTGCTTGCCGATAGCGTGCTGAGCCAGGTTCAAGGTTTTGGTGTTGATCTATAAGGCCCTAAATGGTCTGGGCCCTTCGCACCTCAGGTACCGCCTCGCCCTCCGTGCCCCAGAGTGGCTCCTTCGGTTGGCTGTTGGTGCCTTCTTGGAAGTCCCCCATGTTAAGTGGGGGGCCACAATGGAGAGGGCATTCTCGGTGGCTGCGCCGCACCTTTGGAACTCCCTCCCAGAGGAAGCTCGCCTGGCCCCAAGCCTTTTGACATTTTGGTGAAGTTGTAAAACCTGGCTATTCGCCAAGGCCTTTGGGAAGGGGGGGTTAGTGGGGTTCTATCTCCCCTTACCCTTATTTATAGTTTTATTGTGATGCCCCGGTCCTGTTTTAATTGTAGTATTTCTGAATGTTTTAAATTGTCTTTAGATGTATTTTATATTTGTGTGGGGTTTTTTGGTTTGTAAACCACCCCGAGTTGTTTTAGGAGGGGCGGGGTAGAAATTTGATGAAATAAAAAAAATAAAAAATAAAATAAATACAATTAGTAACTAAAACAAATTTAGGAAAAAATAATTTCAGTTGCTAATTTAACTAAAAATAATGGCACCCCCTTAATTTTAAGTTCCTTGTTTTTTTACTTTTAGTTTCTTTTAAAAATGTGAAACATTGGTCTTGTTGGTGTGGCAACCTCACAAACAGAAATCTAGCCTATTGTGTCCTTCTCTTGGTGGCAGAATTAACTGATTCTCAGATGATTCTCAGATGACATCAGATGAAAACCTTCCAGAAAATTTAATTCCAGTCCCAGAAACTGTATTGAAGCTGGTAAGTATAATGAATCATCAGGAAATAGTTTTTTTTAAATTTATTTTTAAAACTGCAGTTTCTGTAGAAAATTTTCATAATTTCCTCAAATAATGCTTCATTATTGAGCTCCTTTAACTGTGTCAGGAATCCAAAATGTATAGAACATTGTCAAAAGGTTGTATTTTAGGAAACCAAATGTATTGGAAATAAAGTGAGGAGGGATGATTGTGACAACAAACATTTAATGAAAAGAGACCTTTTTTATTATTATTTTCAATGACTATTTTAACGAATAAACATTTTATTTCAATAATTTGAAAAACAACAATTACATTTTCAAAAGTGTCCATGGCAGTTACTTGCTTTGTTCTAATGGAGTCATTAATATCTATAATTTAACTACATTAATAAAAATCGGAAACTGAAATCAAGTTTATAGATGAAGCAGAGACAATTTATTGTTGGAAGAAAAATGCCACCTAATCAGTTTCCACAGAGCGCTTTTGATCTCCTTGTTCCTCATGCTGTAAATTATTGGATTCATCACTGGAGGCACCACTGAATAGAACATAGAAACCATCACATCCAAATCTGATGGGGAGCTGGAAGGAGGCTTCAGGTAGGCAAACATGCAAGTGCAGATGAACAAGGAGATGACCATGAGGTGGGGTAGGCAAGTAGAGAAGGCTTTTTGCCTTCCTTTTACTGATGGGATCCTTAGCACTGCTCGGAAGATCTGTACGTAAGAAACAATTATGAAAACAAAGCAT
>QEPC01007063.1:97686-113616 GCA_003113815.1 Sphenodon punctatus
CAATGAGCATGAAGATAAGCAAGTTCCCTATCAAAGCTGCCAAGTAAATCACTAGAAACACCAGAAAGTACAAGGTCTGCAGCTCCCGATTATCAGAGAATCCCAGGAGCAGGAACTTGGTGATGATGCTTTCATTGGACATTTCCACTTCAGTGTCTTGCTTTCTACCTCTGTGCAGAAGGAGAAAGACAGTAGGTATGAGCAGATTAATAAAGGAAATGATTTAAACTCTCTGAATTTTAATCAACCTCCTCTTATTTGCAAGACCTGGGAGAAATATTTCCATCAAATGGTTTTCAAAGGAAGAGTGCTCTTTGGGAGGAATAACAATTAGCATGACTGATGTGTTTTCCCCATGAATATATCTCAGTTTTGGACATTACATTTCCAAATTGGGGAAGCGATCTAGAATTTGTAGGGCACAGAGACTTGATCTATGTGTTCTAATGGCAGGGGCAAAACTGATTAAAGGAGGAAAAGAGAAAATACTGCCCATGATAAAGTTGTCCTTTTCCCAAAACCTTTGAGAATGTTCATGTAAACATTTTTCTTCTTTAATTTGTTTCCCTGCTTTATCATGGTGAAAAGTCAATATGTCCAGGATAATTTTTTTTTAAATGCCAATAAAAAGTATTCACAGATGGCTCAAATAAAACAGAGACAGCCTAAACAAAAAAATTGAAAAGACTGTAAGGAAGGAAAAATGTTGTTAAAATTGCTGCAATGTCTGTTACCGATTTTTAAAAAAAAGGGTTACTGGTTTGTTGGAGGGTGGAGAATACATCTGGTTTGGTGTGGAGGTTGTTAGCTTGGGGAGGTGGGAATGGGGCATGAATCTTGGTTAGAAGGGGTCACTGGTTTAGGTAAGAGGTCATTGTTTTGGAGAAATGGAAGTGGTGCATCGGACTCAGTGACTGGCTCAAGGAATGCCCTTGTGGTGGCCGGGTCGCTGGCTTCACCATTTCTCCTTGGCTTAGTTGACCTCCACTAGGACTGAAATGACATGTCACTTCCATCCATTGCAGTTTTACAGGCTCAGCATCCTCAGTCAAGTGTTATAATTAAATGTTGCAAGTGTCGCAACGTTTCAGAAAGTGTCACAAACTTTCAGAAAGCTCAAAAAATTACCACAAACTTCCTAAAATTACCACAGAACAAGGGTGTAAACTTTGAGGGGCTATGGGGATTCTGTCCCCTCCCCCCGCAGAGATCCCCTTGTCGGAGGGCTCATCACCCACCCAGGTTTTCCCCTCACATGCTCATCCCCTGCTCACATGCTCTCAGGGGCGGCTGGTGGGTTTTAAGGTTGGAGGGGCAGTAAGGCCAGTGAGCCTAGGGGCGGAGCAAGGGCAACATTATGCGGAGCCAGGGCAATGATAGGTGGAGCCAGGGCAATGGTAGGCGGAGCCAGGGCAACAGTCGGCCTATGGCTTGGCATAACCCAGCAGCAAGGAGTTCCCAGGGTTAATGTTGGATGAACATTATATTACTTAATGATGGGAACGCTGCTGTGTGAAGCACTGCCACCAGGGGATAGAGAACCCTCTTATTGGCAGAGCATTTATCAGGTGAGGATAGAGGTCAGGTGGGTTTTTGGGGTGTGGGTAGGGGGGTTTAGGGGATTTTATTGTATTATTTTGTATTTTTACTATTTTTCTCTTTGTGCTTTTGTTTCTGTAAACTGCCCTGAGTCTTTGGGGAGGTGCAGGGTATAAATTCTGATAAATATAAGAGATTATGATCTTGTGCAAGTGTCTAGAGAGGGGATTAATTGGAATTAAATTCACCCCCTTAGTCAGGGACCGATGTTCACTGTGGTTTCCCCATTGCTGCTAATGAAGAAAATACAGTGAAAACTGTTCCTGCCCTTAGTCAATTCAAGTTCATTTCCCCACATAGACAGAAATATAGTGAATTGCATCTTTCTCAGCAGAACAATTCTCTGTCTGATTCAAACCTTGGAGCCTCACCACAGACTAGCCACTAGTATCTCTCTTCTTTCCAGACCTGTTTATTAACAAAAAATCTTTACAAACTTTTTGTCACACCTGTGAACAACCAGTGCAGCGTTTCCAGCAATTTCATTTAGGCAGACTTTTCGTCTCCTGGTTTAAAAGTAGACAGACAAGTCACAACCTTAAACTTCACTTACAAGCAGCTTTAACAAAGATTCACAGAACACAGAAAGTTTTCCCCCCAAACCACATGTAAACCAGAAACCAAGCTACAATGAGGCATCTTAATTTAGGCAGGTTATATTCACAGGTTAAAATGTGTCCCCACTTGTCACACCTGTGAACATTGTGTGCAGAGTCCCGAGACCCAGTAATGGAAGAGAGAGAGCTAGAAGGAAGGGGCCTGAGATGCGAGGATCACAGAGTTGTCAGCTCATATTTTTTTGATTTCAAGTCCCATGATTTTAAGAGTTTCTTCAAGCCTAAAATTGTGAGACCTGAGATAAAATCATGTGAATCTCAGCTCTTATTGTTACAAGGCAAGTTGCTTGTCCTTAGGTTGCAGAGAACAGCTTGCAAAGGTGACTAAATGCTCAGGCCAGAAGGCAAATAAAAAGAACTCCAGATTGGTTATTTAAAACAAAATTTTAAAAACCCTCTTGATTTCTAAGTCAGACTCACAGTTTGGGGCATTTGGGTCTAGCAACCCTGGAATCAGTAGGGAGAGACTTGAGGGTAGAGTCTGGTGGTTCTAAGCACAGGTGGGGTTGGAGACTTGAGCCGCGTGGGGAGGGACTGGAGCCCAAGGCAGGAAAGGCTGAGGGTTGAGAGGATGAATTCTGGAGGTAGAGCAAGGTGGGCATTGGAGACAGGTACGGGAAGGGCTGGGGATTGAAGGCCATGGGTGGGAGAAAGGGGGAGTTGGCATGGAGTCTGGGAAGATGGGGGCAAGGGCTGATATTGCAATGTTTAGGGACTGACTTATAAAGTCAAGGGCATGGGTGCTGAGGGGATGGCGTGGTGAGTGGCTCTCCCTGTGCAGATAGGTACGCGGGGTTTATTGATATCCCGCTTACGTTTCTAGCGTGTGAGCTCCCCAGCCTCTTGGCTTGCGCTGCCAGAGTTCTTCTGCCACAAGACAGCAAAAAGGTCAACGCTGCCCCACAGGAGCCCAGACACAATATCACATGATGCACAGACCCCCCTGCAATCCATCACCCCAACATTGACCCCAGTAACAGCCACGCAGACCCCCTGCAATTCATCACCCCAACACTGACCCCAGTAACAGCCATGCAGACCCCCTGCAATTCATCACCCCAACACTGAGCCCAGTAACAGCCACACAGATCCCCCTGTGATCCATCACCCCAACACTGAGCCCAGTAACAGCCACAGTATAGACCCCCTGTGATCCATCACCCCAACACTGACCCCAGTAACAGCCCCACAGACCCCCCTGCAATTCATCACCCCAACACTGAGCCCAGTAACATCCACAGTACAGACCCCCTGCGTTCCATCACCCCAACACTGACCCCAGTAACAGCCACACAGACCCCCCTGCAATTCATCACCGGAGTTGCCCGTGTAGATGTCAATGAACCGGCCCTGGTGATCCACCACCCCCTGCAGGTGCAGGGAGTAGTAACCGTGCTGGTTCACATACTCCAGGGCCTCCCTGGCTGCCGGGTGGAGGATCTCGATGTGGGTGCCGTCCACGGCTCCCATGCAGTTGGGGAAGCCTCCGGCTGCGAAGCCCGCCATCATGGCGCCCTGGTCCACGAGCTGGATCATTCTGTCCAGGAGCACGCCTTCCACTGCCTCACACACATCCCGCAGGATGCAGGTGACAGTGCTTAGCCCCACCCCGAAGTGCTGGGACACTGACCGACAAGAGTCGGGCGTTGCGAGGGCCCAGACCCCAATGGCCACCCGCTGGACCATGGGGATGGGGTCCCGCATGGGGGTGTGCTGGCGCTCCAGCCAGGGTGTGAGGAGCTCCGATAGGTGGAGCAGGGTGCCCTTGCTCATCCGGAAGTGGGCCCTCTACTCGGGCTCTTCCCAGTGGGCCAGGGCCCGAGCCCACCATGCCTGTAGGTGCTGTGAGACCCATAGGCTTCTGGCTATGGGCATAGCGAGCAGGGCAGCCTGGTGCATGGTCTCCCTTGCCCAGAGGAGGCGCCTCGCAGCCCGACGGAGCAGTGTGGGCCAGGTCAGGCTCCGACTGGCAGCCTGACAATCCGCCCCTGAGATGCGCTGAGACCTGAGCCACGCGCGGGCTCTCCTGCGCCCGTGGTGGGCCTGAAGGCCCCTGATGGCTGTCTGGGCCAGGGCAAACTGCAGCCGTGCGGCCAGGTGCACCTCCGAGGTCAGGAGGCGCAGCTGCTCGGTGTGGTCACGGAACCACTCGGCTGTGAGCGCGAGGAACATCCAATAGCCAGCTGCCGTGTCGCGCTCCATGGTGGTGGGGCCCCAGGGGGTGGCGGGAGCAATTATACAGGGCCTCTGCTGGCAGGGCTGTCTGGGGGGTGGGCCCCTGGGTGGCCATGGCCCCCCCGGGGGGGCGGCTGGGGCATGTGGGCGTGCAATTGGGTGCAGCGGAAGGCGGGGCCCCTAGCCTCGCCCCTGCACGTGCGTGCGGGGATGCACGCTCCCAGGACAGCTGCATTCCATCAGCCTTCTCCACCGCCACCCCAGCCCCCCTCCCCCTGCTGTTTGCTACAGGATGGCCTTGAAGGTGCGATTAGCCAGACAGTCTGCTCGCTGTTGTGTTGTGCAGCTGTGCCGGGTCTACACCCCATGCCTCGCTCTGTTGTGCTACAATGTTGCGGTCCACGGCCACATTCCCTGTACTCGGGGCCCCTTGGAGCCCCTCCCAGCCCTGGAGACTGTGTGTGCCCCCAGGGCTCTGTCTTATTCTCCCGGTCGTGCTGGACCACGGCAGGTTGCCCATCCACGGGACTCCCGGTCCCTGGTCCCCATGGGCCCCCCCATATCTGGACCTTCCACGAGACCATGTCTCTTTGCGACCTGTGGCATACTCCGGCCGTGCAGCTGCTCCTGGGCACCCTGGGCAGCCATACGGGTGCCTTTGAGAGCTTGAGTTCTGGACTCCGTTACTTCGGCTATGAGGCAAGCGCTCGTGATTGCCGGCTGCATACGGAGGCCCTGAGGCTGGTTTGCTTCCCTGAGGGGTGCATCCCAGACAAGCGGTGCTCTCATGTGCCCTGGACCGGGGCAGAGACCGTGTCTGCACTGGTGGTGTGCAGCCTGAGTGCCTACACGCTGTGCCTTGCTGAGGGTGGCCCTGACTTGCCTTGTCCTACTTTTGCTTTGTTCCATCTGGCTGTTACTAGACAGGTTTAATCCAGTTGCTCAATAGTTTAACTTGGGGTGATTTACCACAGTGGATTCCCAGTGGTGGTGAGCCAAACAACCCCCCCCCCCCCATGGTCAAGGAAAGCCCCGAACAGACGTGATGGGACTGGGACTATGGCAGGGAATTGGGGCACCACACCACGTCCTGGGGCAGTGCAACAGATGTGACACCGACTCCCAGCTGTGGTCAAAACACCCAAAAGGCACCAGGGAGGGGTGGGACACCAACATGGCCGACAGAGGGCAAACGAAGCCAGAAGGGACAAAAGGGAACGCCCACACAAGGGAAATGGGAAGGCAAGGGGAGGAGGGAGAAGTGCCGCTGAGGTACCACACACAACAGGCACAGAGACAATGGGGGCACAGTGGAACACACAGCACAAACACATGCCCGGGCGCACACACATCCATACGGGAAAGGGAGGGAAGGGTGGACACAGCGGGACAAACAACACACATGGCACAATGGGCAAAGGGGGGAGAGGGGGGCACAGGACAGGGAAGAGGGGGGGAATGGTCATGGGGCAGGGCAGGACACAGGCAGCGGCAAACAGAACCCCAACAACCGCACAGCCCTCATGGGCAACCCCACAGCAACACAGGCAGTCCCGGAATGGGGAGACCCCAGAAGACCAGGGCACAGGCACAGTGAGAAGCCACATGGAACAGGGTGTGGCCGGTAATGGTCCAGGAGGCACACACGGACCCCAAGCGCCAGTGAGGGTGTGATGGAGAGGAGGCAGGAGAGCTGGGACTGTGAAGCAGGTACAATGTCACAGACCCCCCCGGGAGGAAGCCGGGAGGTGCAGTCCAGTGGCCGACCATGTGGTGGGCAACCAGGTAGTATGCCTGGAATGGATCCTGCATGTGGAACCCCAACTGCACATCCGAACGGGACCACACACCAGACAGCACCACCAGCTCCACCACGGTGGGCTCAGACAGGCAGTATTCAGCAGCCGGGGGCCATGAAAGGTGACCCAGCTCCAACAGCTGGTTATACAATGCCCCACAAGAGTGTTGGTACCCACAGGCCCCGTGAATGCAGCCAAAGTAGGACACGGACAAGGCAGGGCCCCCCTCCACCAGACAGACCATGTAGGTGGCCAGACTGCACACAGAGAGGGAAGACACGGTCTCCACCACAGACCACCACACATGCGAGCACCTCATCTCTGGAATGCACCCATCAGGAAAGGGAACCAGCCTCAGCGTCTTAACATGCAGCCGGCAGTCCCAGGCGCTTGTCTCATAGCCAAAGTAACGAAGGCCGGAGCTCAGGCTCGCATAGGCACCCAACAGGATGTCTGGGCAGCTCAGGAGCAATTGCACGGCCGGGGTATGCCAGAGGTCGCACAGGGCCATGGTCTCACGGAAGGTCCACGTATGGGGGTCCCCATGGGGGCCGGGAGCTTGGAGTCCAGTGGAAACACAGCCAGTCATGGTCCTGCAAGCCAGGGAGAATGACACTACAGACAGGGGGGCCCACATTCCCCGGAGGGTCAGAAGGGGACCTGGGGGAGCCCCAAGGCCAAGCGATAAGGCCACAGGCCGCAACAAGGCATGGCAACAGAGCGAGGCATGGGGTCAGGACCCGGCACAGCTGAAGGAATCGAGCCCACAGACAGGACAGCCGACACACTAATTAGGCTGGCAATGACACAATGTTGCCAACACGGAGAGGTGGGAGGTGATGACAGGAGGAATGCAGCTGCAGGCAGCATGTCCGGATGCATGCTGGTCCATACACAATGCCCCATGCAGGGACATCAGGTGTGCTCAATGGGCCGCCCCCACCAACCCCGCCCACCCTCCAAGCAGGAGGTGGCTGGGCCAGCTGGGAGGGGGCCACCCTGGGCCGCCCCAGGTGCCCCTGCACGGTCACTGGGTTATCATCTGGGGCTATAACGGAGCTGACTGCACCCCACCTGGGGTAGACAGCACCATGGAGCGGGACAGGTTTGGTCCATACACAATGCCCCATGCAGGGACATCAGGTGTGCTCAATGGGCCGCCCCCACCAACCCCGCCCACCCTCCAAGCAGGAGGTGGCTGGGCCAGCTGGGAGGGGGCCACCCTGGGCCGCCCCAGGTGCCCCTGCACGGTCACTGGGTTATCATCTGGGGCTATAACGGAGCTGACTGCACCCCACCTGGGGTAGACAGCACCATGGAGCGGGACAGGTTGGGTGCCTTCAGGATGCACCTAGCGCTCTGTGCCGAGTGGTACTGCTCCCACACTGATCAGCTGTGCATCCTGACCGCAGAGGTGCACCTGGGCACCCGCCTGTGGGTTTGCTTGGCTTGGAGTACTGCAAGGGCCCTGAGAGCCCACCACAGCCGCAGGCACTCCCTGGTTCAGCTCAGGGCTCAGCAGGTGTCTGGGGCGGACCGGCAGGCCCTGATCCACCACCAGAACAGGGCCGCTGTGCTCCACGAGGTGTCCGGGCACCTCCAATGGTGGAGGGAGACCATGCGGCACGCCGCCCTGCTCGCTATGCCCATTGCCCAATGGGTATGGGTCACAGAGCAAGCACGGGGTGGTGGTCCCGGGTGCTGACTCAGTGGAAAGAGGCCAGCTGGAGAGAGCACTTTCAGATGGACAGGCTCACCCTACTGCGACTTGTGGAGCTGCTCACACCCTGGCTGGAGCTTCAGCACACCCCCATGAGGACCCCCATACCCATGGTTCAGTGGGTGGCCATAGGGGTCTGGGCCCTTGCAACATCTGCCTCCTGCTGGTCTGTCTCCCAGAACTTTGGTGTCGGGGTGAGCACCATTGCCTGTATCCTCCATGATGTTTGTGAGGCTGTGGAGGGTGTTCTCCTGGACCGAGTGATCCAGGTGGTGGACTAGGCAGCCGTGATGGCCGGTTTTGTGGCTGGAAGGTTCCCCAACTGCATGGGCACCGTGGACGGCACCCACATAGAGATCCTCCGACCCTCTGCTGTGGAGGCCGCAGAGTATGTCAACAGGCACGGGTACCACTCCCTGAAGCTGAAGGTGGTCGTGGACCACCGGGGTGGTCTAGAGACATCTTCACGGACAACTCTGGGCACAGCCACAATGCCCAGATCATGCCGCCCGGACCCACGCCATGCTGCTGCGACTGCCGCCATCCAGAGGACAAGTAAGGCGATCTGGGGGGGGATCCCTGGGGTGGGGGGTGTTAAACCACCACCACCCAAGGGATTGCCTAGTACCTGCTGGTACAGGCTCCAGGGAGCCTCCACTGACATGGCGGCGGCCCGGAGCCCACACTAGCAGCCGGACTTCAGGATAAAATAAAATAAAAATCTAGGCTGGGCAGGGTAGGTGGGGGGGTTCCCCTCTTCCACCCGCGCAGCCTGGGAGGGGGAGGGGAGAGGTAGGGTTTTTTTTCCATTAATTTCAATGGGGACAGTTCCCCATTGAAATCAATGAAAAAACCCGGTACCGGTATACCAGTTTTAATCTGGCAAACTGGGTTTTTGTAAACCGGTAACCGGTAAAACCGGTAACTGGTTTTTTGCCCCAAGTCCCACCCCTACTAATTACCTTCAACTTATCTTCCGGTAAACAAGAACACTGACACACAGAATCCAATTCTATACCTAAGTAGGTCAAACTGGAAGCTGGGTCTTCCATTTTCTCCTCAGCTAACAGAACCCCAATCAACTCAGCAATTTTCATGAAAGCAACCAACAAGTTGCTGCACTCCCTCGACCCCACCCTACTGATGAATATATAATAATCGAGATAATGTGATATATAACTCGACCACATCCATCGCTTAACAATCCACTCCAAAGCCGAGCTAAATTTTTCAAAGGCGGCGCATGAGATGGAACATCCCATGGGCATCGCCTTATCATAATAAAAATGGCCCTTAAACATAAATCCCAATAGTTCAAAATCCTTGGGGTGCACCAGCAAGAGGCAGAAAGCATCTTTAACGTCACTCTTTGCCATAAGGGCACCCCTACCACATTCTCTAACTAGCTCAACCGCCCTATCAAAAGAAGCATAGTGCACCGTACACAGCTCGGGGGGGGGGCGGGGGGGGCGGATTGCGTCAGTCACTGAAAGCCCCCTGGGGTAAGACAGATGGTGAATCAATCTGTATTCCCCAGGGGCCTTCTTTGGTACTATGCCCATTGGGGACAATCTCAAATTCCCATAGGCAAGGATTCAAAGGGGCCAGTCACACGGCCTTCCATTAACTCCTTCTGTATCTTTTGCTCCACCACCGATTCCATGCCTATCACCGATTTCAGATTCTGAGCCACCATATGCTCCCTCTTCCCCTCAAACGGAATTTCAAAACCAAACTGAAAACCATTAACAACATATCATGCCTGACTAGGATCAGGATAATCTTGTAGCAAGCCCTCGAGCACCCACCATTTAACTGGCATTGGCGCCCTTACCCGCAGTGGGCTGGGTAAGCCCCCCACCCCTGCCTGCACCAGGTTGGAATCCACACTTGCCTCTCTGCCCTCGCCTGCACTGACAATTGATGGAGGGATGCCCCGCCACACTGCAGACATACGTGTTGAAACCTGCAAAAGGAACAAAAACACTTGCTTTCGTTAAAGTCCCAGCAGGCCAATGACTGCGCTTCCCTCTTACACTGTTTGCCACAAAAATTATCCAATGGTTGGGCATCTCCCTTAACAATAGTGTACCTGCTATCTATGCGCACCACATCCTTTCCCTGTATACACTCAATCCAGAGGTCGTGGTCCTTCACATCCCATCGCACCCAGGGCATAATGGGTGAATGCTGACGGAGTGCCTCATCATATCTGAGGCAACCGAAGCCCTCCTTCGTCAGATATGCTCGCCTAACAATGTCAAAATATTTCCATAAGGCTACTGCCCTTTCTGGAAAGACTTGCATAACTACTCCCACATTGATAATGAAAGCTGACTCCCAGTTGGCCCAATTTCTATCTATTTTCTGCCTCTTAGCTCTCTCTTACGCCTTCAGCTCAGGCTGTGCATTAGGATCAGGAACTGGGCAGCAGGTGGACCCCAAGTGGGGCAGAGACCCTGGCATATCCGCCTTGCAAAGGAGGGACCTCCTTGGCCTGCGCCCCAGCCAGGGCCATCCCGCTTTGACCCAGAGAAACCATATCCATAGCTGGTAGGTCTGAGATGTTCGCCCCTTCCGCTTGAACTGCCTGAACCCCACTGCTCACAACCCCAGCCGGCAAACCCTGCAGCACTGATGCTTGTGGGCACCATACATTATCCACCCACACTAGCCTGTTCAGGTCCTGCTGCGCCAGCAGTTGGCCCATCCCAGCGTTCACCTGCCCAGTTGCTACAAGACCCTGCTGCACTGCAGGCGTCCCTACCATGGATCTCACAGTTCCACTGCCTGCCTTCCCACTATGCCCATTACCAATGGGCACCTCCCCTCTCTGAGCAGGCTGACTGCTTCCGACCACTACCTTGCCCCTGCATCGTTGTACCCTGAAGAGGTACAACATACTCACCATCACCCACAACCGGTGTTGTTGAAGCTGCAACCTGCTGTAGCCCAGCCACTGGCATCGATGCCGCCATCACCCTTGGCCTGGTGCCTCCCTCCAGTTGCTGGGTGATTCTGGTGATCTGCTGTTCCATTCTGTTCACTTTCCTCACCAGCACAAAGAAGGTTTGGGTGAATTCCAGCTCGCTACACAAGGAACCTGACCCCCCCATATTCCCAGCTGCCAATAGCCCCGAGGCTGTCAGGTGGGTAATAATGCTATCCCACCCAGTCATCCTTGCTTCCATGGATTGCAAAAAGGCCTGCCCATGGTCCTCCTGAAGCCAGGCAGGAGTGGGGGGCTGCACTCTGGCCCCTTGAACTATAACAGCAGAAGCACCAGTGAATGCATCCACAGACTGCCTCCCAGGCGCAGCCACCCCCATAGCAAGTCCAAGCCCAGTCTCCCTGCTGGGTCCAGCGACCACCTGCGAGGCCACATTCACCTGCCTCAACCCCTCTCCAACAGTCCTCACCGAAGAAGGGGGATGTGGGGCTTGCGGGGCAGCTCCTGTTTGCTGCCCCTTTGCCCCATTGCCTCCTCGACTTGCTGTCCCCCTCTTCCCACTGGTTTTACCATCCCCCTGTCCTTTCTTTGTTGTGCCCATATTCACTGTCACAATAAGTGGGGGAGGAGGGTTCCCCACGGGTTCCTGAATTAATACCCCGCACACTGACAGCGACCCCCCCTTTTTTCACCCTCCCTGAAGAGCCGGGACCCCCCCAACAAAAAGGAGAGTGATCGCTCCCCCCACCCTGCCTCTTCCCGATATCACCACCTATGCTGTTCTCAGCCACCAGCTGCTCCCCACCCCCGCCTGAAGCCACGCCACTGCTCACCACTCTGTACTCCCTGCTCCTTTTGATCAGACCAAGAGAGGAATGTGGCCACTTCAGGTGCTTGCTGGCAGCCGAATGAAGGGCTGCGCAGCACCAGCAAACCACGTGGACACCGTTCCAATCCTGGAGGTGCATTTTCATGCCACGAGTCTTGTAAGCTGCACTCAGCCTAAATTCGCTGTGCAGCTTGCAAGACAGTTTTCCCCACCCGTCCAGCCACTCCAACTCCACCCCGCCCACCAAACCCCGTGCCTCATTCCCCTGATTGGGCGGGCACAAATTTCCCCCTGCAGCACGCAAGGTGCTTAGCAGGGGCTTTTTTTTTTTTTACATTTTCTGGCATCAGATGCAGAAAACAAGGGCAAGCTTGTTAGAAATGAGACCTCAGGTAATAACTCCTTGGAGCAAATAGAAATATTTTGAGCTTTATTTTAAGTAATCACTATACATGTAACTTTTAGTCAAAGACAAGTTACATAAGCCCCTCACATTCACTCACAAAGTCACACAATTCAGTCTCACCAACTCTGTTCCATCTTGCAGGCTTACCAGGGATGGCAATTCTCCCAGTGGAATATTTCCCAGCTGGGAACTTACGCCATGCTCCCCACATATGTGTGGGTCAACAGCCATGTCCAGCGGCTTTCTTTCTTCCGAATGTCCGGTCTCGAAATCCAGCCCTGACGTTTGTTGGGAACAAAACCAGTGGACATGACTGATGATGCCAAGCGCCCACATCTAGAGCACGCTATAAGAGTCCCAGATGGGAGTTTTCCCTGCCAGGAGAATCAGTGCCGCGGTAACATGGGCAAGTGGCCTCAGAGTTCTGTTGCTGCCGGCTGGATACATGATTGCACAGTCCTTTGGATCCAAGGGATGGGTTCTGTTCTTTGGTTTTTCTGATCTTCTGCTCAGCTTTTCATGAGCTATTCTTATAGCCACAAGCCACCACCCTTTTGCTTAGTTCCATCTGGCTGCTACTAGGCAGGTTTAATCCAGTTGCTGAATAGTTTAACTTGTTTGCTGTGCTGGTGAAATGTGCTTGTCTGTGTCAATATCTTGGTCTTCCATCTTCATCAGCCTTAGTCAACTGGCAGCCTGTTGATTCTGCATGATTGCTTTGTTTTCTTATCGTTCCATAAATCTAGCCTCTGGGCGACCTATAGCTCACACGGCTCACCCCAGTTGGCTTCCTGGAATCATCCTGTCCCCCAGGTGTATTACTGCATATACGATTTCAGCCATTTGGAAACCTCTGAGTCTAGACCATATACCAGCTTAGGATAGTTCATAGGCTAAGGCTTAAGGTTTAGTCCTTATGAGCTAACCCTTGAAATAATGGAAAATACTGTTTACAAGGAGACAAAACAAGGACCAATAAGGGAAATGATGAAAGTTATGTAGCAGGGGTGTACAGAAGGGACCCACTTCATTTTTGTTTTGGATTAATTTTTGTTTCAAAAAGTTAGTTTTTGTTTTTATTTGTCTTTTAATTTCATATTAGTAATTAAATTAGTTTCCCATTATTGTCAATGGGCATCACTTTACAGGTCTTACATTGGCTTAAATAGTGATTTTACTTTGTCTCTCTGACACTTTCCCATCCCCAAACTTGCAGAGAGTGCAGGTAGAATATCAGAGAGAGACTGGCACGCAGCAGGCAGGCATAGGAGCGGCAGGCACTGGCAGGGATCTGTGGACCACAGGCTGAAAACCACTGTGGACTTGAAGCCTGGCATGTCCTCATGGGTATTCATATCCTGGAAGGGCTGCTTGCTTGGTTTTTCCCCCTTGTTCCCTTTCCCCTCTTCTTATGAGAGCACAATAAAATGTGAGGGGGGGACTGGCAGGCAGCAGGTGGGCACAGAAGCAGCAGGAACTGGAAAACACTCCTAGGAAGTTTCATAGACTCCCCAGTGCCCTTCCTCTCACCTAGGACTGTAGCAGAATGTTGCAGTGGTAGCTATTTCTGCTGGAAACAGCATTTCCGCAATTAGTGGTACAGCATGGCAGAAGCTTTCATTCCGCTAGTTTCATTCCACTACTTCTGCAGTTCCACTAATTTCATTCCACTACTTCCACAGGCTTTGCAAAATAGTGGAAACATGATATTTTTGCTACTTCCGTCATTCCGCCAGCACCACAAAATAGAGGAACAGCGGTTTTCCGACAGTTTCCACAATTTTTCCGCAATTCCGCAATTTGCAGAATGCCAGCGGAATGAGCGGAATGTCTTCAGAAAAGCCGCGGTGTGGCGCGGGATATTCTGAAATGGCAAAATGGAATCGCGGCGTGGTAACAGCTGCTGCCGCATCAGTAAGACTCTCGCCCCACCTTGATTAGAACTCCCATTGTAGTTGCTGACACCACTGAAGAAAGGCCTGTCCCATTTGCATCTGTCATGGTGCTGCTGTTCAATGTGTTCCCAATGCTGAGTGACCAGCAGGGATGCCAATCATGATTCTTGGCTGCTCTCCCCTTCTGCCTTCCCTGGAGTACTTTGCAACCTCATAAGAGAAAGCCTGTATAAGGTGAAATGGGGATAGAATGAAAACGTATTTTTAAAACTAATTTTATTTGAATTAAAAATAAAATACAAATAAACACAAAAGACCTTTCTGGGATTCATATTTGAAACACAAATACCAGGAATGTGCATTTCGGTTCCAAATGAACCCAACATTTTCTGGGAAATAGTGTATCCAAGGTCTCAAACTGGGCCTTTTGAAACATTCTCTGATCTCAGTTGTCAGTGGAGACAGACGATTCAGGCACAATAGAACTGATCCCTAGTGCAAGCCCACTGAATTTCACTTTGTTACACCAGAAATTGATTTCGCCTCTTTGCTGTATGCAATAAAATGTAATTGGCTTGACAGTGGGAGCTCAAACAAGGAGCTCTATGGACTTCAGAATCTGAATGAGTCCCCCTGGGAAACTGAGGTAGATGGTGTAGTTATAATTAAATAATATGGATACTTTTGAGCCCATGTTAGAGTTGGGATTAGATCTCCTGAGATCAGGACTCTCTCTGGAGCCCCTAGCCTGTCTGTGCTTGTTAACATTTTGCTTTCTCTAAACTTGTAGGAAAAGTGCAGTACAGAAAAGTTAGTTATTCTCTCTGGGACCCTCTGCTGATGAGCTGGGGTGGGCTCTTAGGAGTGAGTCTCCAAGCACCCAAACAGAATAGACAGAGATAAACCTCCTCCCAGCACAGAACCCTGGCCTGTCAGTGGAGCCTGGAATCAGTGTCACACACAAAGCTCCTTTCTGAGGAGAGAGACAGGCTTGAAGCAGCAAGTTGAGGGGTGAAAAAAAGACAGACAGAAAGAAAGAAAGAAAGAAAGAAAGAACCTGGAGAATTTACATCTCAGTTTGGAAGAAATGTGAAAAGAAAAAGGTAAGTTTTCTCTTCCTATCTCTATCATTTGCAAGTTCAGTTTCGAAGGGTAAAAACAAACATGTTGGCGGCAGGGTAACTCCCCAGCCTGGCCTAGTCTGGAAAATCATGGATGCCACTCTCCGGTTCCGCAATTGGTACGGAACAGATGTACCTGCACCCTGGATGGCCATTGAGCCATACCGCCACACTTCCCCTGCCTCAGATAGGGTGGGGGACCACAACAAACATTCAGCTGGAAGGCCCTGCTCCCTCCCTTCTCCCAGCTCCCCATTACCCACCATGACAAGCATCCATGGTGACCAGCCATGGCTATGGAGGGGATAGGCGGGCCCAGAAAAACATGCTGGCCCACGTTGACCTGTTTGATTTGCCTCTGGTCCAGGATGTGTCCCAGAGACTTCCCTGAGGATTCATCCCAGTCCAACCACCTACCTGCCCCAGAGAAGTAGTGGACCTACATCTGGCAGAGCGGGGCCACACATACAAGTGAGTCCTGGGCCACAGCGTGTCAATGTCCAGTCTCTTGTTTCTTTTTATGTTTAATATATCTTGAATACCCATTTAGTCTTTCTGTCCATTGGTCTGCCAATCTATGGGTGCTAACACATGTGACAGGGGTTAATAATAATAATAATAATAATAATAATAATAATAACAAACATTTATATAGCATCAGCAGTGTACCTGGCAATTTACAAAGTAATAAAATAGACACGGTCCCTGCCCCTAGGGCTTACAAACTGAGAGACAGGAGCTGGGGGAGAGACATAGGAAGGGGAACAGAGGGAGAGACAAGGGGTCTAACATTCATGAAGATGTGAGGTCTCAAGTGCA
>QEPC01007063.1:166084-193673 GCA_003113815.1 Sphenodon punctatus
CGGCTGGTCGCCCTGTTGGGGTGCACAGTAGGGGTTAGTCCAGAAGCTCTGGCACCTGCCTCCCATCCTGGACCACCGCTGTGGGTGCTTGGATGACCCCCTGGCAGGTAGGTGGCCAGTGCCCTCTCCCGGAAGCCCCCTGTGCCTACCCTCGATGTTGGTCTCGGAGCCCTCTGAGGCCATACACTCGGTGTTGCTGTGGTCCCCCTGTGTCTGCTGGCTGCAGGTGACCTGTGTGCCGACCTCGGATCCTCCCTGGTTGGGTATGGGGTGTAGGCTCCCGGGGCTGGTGCATGAGGGGGGCCTGCTGGTCCTCGAGGTCCCGGGGCATTCCTCTTGGGGGGCCAGGACCCCAGAGCCATTGCCTTCTAGCAGGGCGGTGAGGGGAGGGGGTCTGTTCCCTGCCCTGTACCACGGCGCTCCCCACAAGCTGCGGGTCAACTATAGATCCCTTCATGTGGAGGATGCGTTCCAGGGCGTCATAGTAGCCCCATTAGTTTTAGTTACTAAAGGTATAAAAATGGATGAATATGCAAACAATTGTCGTTTTCTTTCATCCATTGTTATTTTTAGAAAGATTATCTTGTTTTTTGTTCGTTCGTTCATGTTTCTTCCTTGCCTTTCCCAAAGGCTCAGGTCAGCTTAAAGATCAAAACACAGATAATAGACATATAATAAAACTCCATTTAAAAACCTCATTAAAAACACAACCCTCACCCCTGAACCCCTAACCCCATCTTCCAAATGCTTTTCAGAAAAGAAAAGTCTTTTGCTGCCTCCACAAAATGCTACGGCTCACATTTTGATGGACCTCCAGGTAAAGGCAATTCCATAACATTGGCGTTCCATAATGACATGGGTCCCTGGTATATACTTCTAGATTGCGGTATCATCTCTTCACAGAGATCAGGCATGCAGCTTTATGATATAGCTTTATATCTGGAAAGTATGTCCCCCTTGTTCTCTAGATTTCCTGACCATTGACTATTCTGGACTTTCTCTCAGACCATAATTTTTTGATCATCATACCTCTACCCATATTAAATGGTGCAGTTAAAATTCCATTAATAACTAAAGAAGTTGGTTGCAAATAAACTGCACATAGTCAATTTAGAAAATTTCCCTGAAAACCCATTGTGTGCAAGGTCTGGAATAAACAACTTATTCCCACATGATCAAAAACTTTCTCAACATCAGCTGAAATAACGATTGCATCAATTTTCTTTTTCTGTGTGTGTCTTATTAAATTGATTGCCTTTTGTGTATTGTCTACTCCATGTCTGAGTAATAAATCCCACTTGATCAATATGAATAGAAACTTTAATTAGGGAAAGAAAATGAGTGGCAAGAGATTTTGCCAAATTTATAAAATCAGCATTAAGAAAATAAATTAAATAGACTATCTGGCTGTCTATCAGGCTCTAAGAATTTATTGAAAGTGTTAGTTAGCATTAACAACATTAATATAATTAAATTAAGCATTAATGAAATTAATAGTCAATAATGAATCAATATACAGAAATAGTATTAATCAATGATGGAGACAAGGTTGTTTTAATAACATTGTTTATTAGACCAACTGTTGTTGGTGAAAACGAGCAAGTTTTTTACCATATAGGGCCCTTCCTCAGGCATGTAGCAGAGCCAGTCAGAAATATATAAACTGAGCAAGTTTAGTGCAAGTATATAAGGAGGCAAGAATAGGTGTGAGTGGATGAGACAAAGTAAATGGTGGTTGGCAGGTTTAGTTGGGGAGAAAGGAGACATGCCAGACATTTAAAAAGATACCAATTGAAATTGATCCAAATATACAGGACATGACTGAGCTTCCATAACCCCAAACTCTGACTTGTGGTGAATGCGTGTGATTTTGTCTGCAAAGTAATTAATGAAAATATCACCAAGGGCTGTAGCAAATTCTAATTCCTGATGAAGACAGGCCAGATTAATCAGACCTCTCACCACCCGGAACCTCCACTGGATGAGACTTTGCAGACTCTATGAGGGCAGAGAATAAAGTCTTCACCACCATTTCAGCCATGGTATAGTTCTTCAAAAATTATCTATGCTGTAATTGGTCGGCTTCAGAGAAAATCAAGAACCATCTGCGCTCCGACCGCCTACCCTCCCTCTTCAGCCACCTTGAGTCCCCTATAAACCAGGGAGACCTGTGCTGCTGCAACTGTATAAGTAGATGCCTGGGTGCAAATGTGTCAATGGCTATGTCCAGAATGTTATTCTACAAGGTGACCAGGTCATCAGCAGAGTAGCCATCAAGGTCATTAGGTAAATCCCCAGAGTGTTCTGGAAACTGTTTGGATCCTTCAGTCTCTGGGGGTGGACCAACTTAACCAGTCGGCCACCCTGATGAGGGCATAGAAGGGCAGGGATATGGGCGTTCAGAAAGCAATGATCCGACCATCACAATAGTGTTACAACAACATCCCCAATAACCGGAACCCCATATGGTAAGTGGTAAATGAATGGTACGCGGTGAACAGAAAGCTGGTATATCAGGATGGTATGTGGTGGAAATGCGAGGATCAAGAAATTGCATTGGTATTGGGTTCCCGAGATGGATAAATTACTCATGAGTTAGAATTTTGCTGCTTCTCTCTCAGGGTGACTGATCAGACAAGCCTGATCGCCTCGCAATCCCTGTCTTAATGATCAGTAGTGTACAGAGCACTCTTATTATTATTTTATATTTTTATTCTGCACATCTCTATTATGGTTTCAGGGTGGCTAAGGACTCAACGTTCAAGAACTCAAGAGAGGATTGCAGAATTCTCTCTCTGTGGGACTTACCCACTGACCTTGACAGGCTCCCAGTCCCTGCCAATGCCTGGTTAATTTGTGATATGTAGAGCTGAACTGAATACTACTTCCAGGTACTCAAACCGAATCCCGAAGTTCTGAATAGTCGGTCCAGGTACCCGAAGCACTTCAGCATTCTTTCTGAAACTTTGGATTTTGGTAACCGAAGTACATCTGAAAAGTTCAGAAACTTTGGAAAACTTCAGAAACTTCTGAACTCTTTGATACCAGCTTGGCGCCTCAGCAGGTGTTGCCCATATGCAGCATCTGCAGCCGTTTAAGTGCCTAGCCAATCATAGTGTGCACAATGTGCACAACAACTCATCCACCCCAACCTCCTTTCCCCTTCCTCTTAATTGCCTAGCCAGTCAGGGTGCACAGCAACACATGCAGCTCTTCCTCCTCCAGATGTGCCTGCCACCAGGATAAAAGACAGTGAGAGAGACAGAACATACGCCAGCACAAAAAGCACCACCACCACCCCACCGTACATGTAATTAAAAAACCCAAAGGGTATGTGATCATGATCAGCAAGTTCCCCCACCCCCAAGCATGCCCCATGAATGATACACATGCAAGGCTTGAAGCTCAGGGTTGAGTTGGAGGGAGTTGGCCTGGGGTACCCCACCAAAGAAAGTCAAAAGACTACATTAGCAAGCAAATCAAATTGATCAATCAAGTTTCAACAAGTTTTTTTTGAGGGGGTGGGGGGTGTCCGTGTGTGGACCCCTTGGTGCCACCAGCCAGACCAGCAGCCATAACAACCACACACAAATTAACCAGATGTCTCCCCCCGCCAAAGCCTGCATTGTGTGTGCCCAACCCACCTATACAAGGCAAGCCCCATCTCACCCCCACACCATATTATTAACAAGAAAGAAACAAGAAAGTTTTCCCCCAGTGTCCCAGATGCTCATATCTTGGCAAAAGTTCTTGAACCCACAGCTAAAGCACTACCCAGGAAAGCAGGTTAGCAAGAGTGGGACAATCACTCCAGAAGAAAACCCCACAAAAGTGCAACTGCGTGCAGAAGAAATAACGATAATGATAATGATAATGATAATAATGTGTGTACTCACAGCATAGACCACCTCCGCAGTAACTGGACCCAGTGTAAAATCATTATTATAGCAACCAAACAATGCACAGCAAAAGCAGGCTAGCAAGAGTGGGACATTCGCTCAAGAAGAATACAACAAAACAGTGCAACTGCATGGAGAAATCCCACCAAAAGCCAACCAGCCTGAGAACACCCACAAGAAGGAAACCAGACATTCACACACCCCCACGGGCATCCGCATGGCATGGCATGGTTCTGTGGCACAGTGGTAATTTGAACAGACCAGGAAAGGGGAAGTGGAGCCAGGCAGCGAGATCTAGGGGGGTGCATGTTGTTTTTTGTTATTACAATAACGATAACGAAATTTGTCGTTTTCATTATTGTTATTACAATAACGAAAACAACAATAGATAATAACGACAACAATAATGAAAATGACAATGTCTAAACAGGGTTGAACTCTTGAACTGTACCTGTGCTGGGAGGGGCGAGCAGCTCAGAAGTATATGATGGATGTATCACTGACCAATGAACAGCACAAGAAGGCCCAAGCAGTCTCATGGCACTCTGTAATTGCTCAATGCCTGCTGCCTCCCACAACCAATCAGAGGAACTCTGGGGGAGGACACTGCAACCCTTTATAATGGGAGGGCCAGGTATTTTCTCTCTGTTCTGTTTGTGAGAGCTCTGCTTGTCAGGTTGCGTTTTACAGAAGTGTGGTGCTTGCACACAAAAAATCCTCCATAGTCCTATACCTTTTCTTCCTCATACCCTACATTTTACCTTCTCCCTTTCCCTGCCCTTCTCCCCCCCTATACATTATATTTAGATAGTTACTATAGATTAGATATAGGTGTATATTATAGATGTATAGATTAGAATAGTTATATAGATAATTAGATAATAGTTTTCCTTTTCCCTTCCCCTGTCTCCCTTAGATTTAGATAGATATTACTTGTATACATATATAGGGAGATTAGATATTAGATGACCACTGACCTCCCCTCTTTCCGCAGATAGTGTAAGACCTGACTGTTCCGCCAGCCCTTTACTGAGGGAGATGGGGTGGGTGGGTCAATGACCTTTTCTGGGTAGTCAATGGCTTATTAAACCCTGGCTATCTCCACATGGAGTTAGTGTCATTGACTGCCTGGTGTGACATTTTGCCACCTACTTTGCAGACAAATTTGCTCGTATTTAGCTTGACTTGGGCCCTGCTGGTTTGAGTGCACAGTTAGAGTTTGGGGTTGAGGAGGTGTGGTCTTGTCTGATTTGCTTTGATCAGCTTCAATTAATCTCGCAGAGAATGCAGAGAATTATCTTAGAGAAGTGTAGGAGACCAGTTGTGAATTAGATCCATGTCCATCCTGGATGTTGAAAGCCAGCTGGGAGACATCTGGGAGCATTGCTGTCTGGAGTTCTCAATACCCCCCTTAGGAAGGACAGGGTGCCTGACAGCAGCAAGTTTGATTTTGTACGCCCCTTGCTAAAGAAACCATGACTTCATGTTGACTCCCCTGCCAGCTATTGCCCTGTCTCTAACCTCCCCTTTTTAGTGAAGGTTATAGAACGGGTGGTTGCCCTGCAGCTCTGGGCAAATCTCAATGCTATTGGCTTCCTGGATCAGTGTCAGTCAGGTTTTCATTCTGAGTCAGCATGTGTGGCCTTGGTTGATGATCTCCACTTGGAAATCAATAGGAGAAATCGTACCCTTTTGATTCTGTTAGATCTTTTGGCAGCCTTTGATACTGTTGACCATGGGATGCTTGTTGACATGGCTGCGGTACCTGGCTGGTTTGGAGATTTGAAGTGAGGTGCTATCAATATGCGCATGACAGCCAGCTCTATCTCTCCTTTTCATCTGACCCAGGTCCTGCAGTATGGGTGCTTCCCTGGTGCCTGGATACCATTGGGGATGATATGCAGGTGAGGCAATTGGAGGTGAATTCCGACAAGACCAAGGTCATGATGGGTGTCCAATGTTGTGACCTGGGGGAGGTGGGAACCTCTGTCATTAACATAATCCGGCCTCCCGTGGTCACTCAGGTTTTCAGCTTTGGTGGTACTCCTGAATCCACTGCTGCACCAGGACTGACAGGTTGTGACAGTGACCAAGAACACTTCTTACCAACTTCATCTGGTGAGAAGTCTGCAACCTTTTCTATTGGATTCGGATCTCGGTCACAGTCATCTGTGAGTAAACTTGAGACTAGAGTATTGCAACACGCTCTACTTGGGGCTGCCCTTGAAGACTGTTCAGAAGCTGCAGTTGGTGCAGAATGTGGTGGTTCACCTTCTGCGGAGACTAGTCACTGGAAACATTACACTGGTGCTCCAGCATCTGCACTGACTGCAGAGTCATCCAGGCACAGGACTTGGGTCCCAGGTATCTGAAAGACCCACCTCTTCCCCTATGTACTGTCACGGCCACTGAGGTCAACCAGGGATGCCCTCTTGCGAGTGCCAATTGCCCTTGAAGGAAAACCAAGGATGGCCCACAGGGGGGCGCTCTCAGTTGTTGCCCCACAACTATGGAATTCACTCCCCATGGATATCCGTCTAGGCCCGAACCGATTTGTCTTCTGGAGGGGATGTTAAAACTTGTTTTTTGGCCAGGCATTTGGCAGACAGGAATAGGGTGGGCTTGGATAGAGAAGTGGGGAGGAGGACTGGAGGTTGGTAGGTGGGGGTCAAGGGTAGGGTGTTTGGTTGGGATGATGTGGGTTTTTAAGCGATGATTAATATATTTGAACGTATTTTATATTTCTTAGGTTGTAAGCCACCCTGAGTTCTTGGAGAAGGGCAGGATGAATAAATAAATAAATAAATAAACATCTGCCCAAGCATCCAGGTGTCAAGAGCAATTTGGGCAAAACAGTTGGGAGTCCCCAAGGAGACCCTGCTAGGAGCTCATAGCTCAGATTATTTTCAGTGGGTGTCTTGAAGTGGAAGCAGGCAATTCTGGCATCACAGAACTGATCCCTGTTGCAAACGGACCCACTCACATTCACTGGGTTACCCCAGAAATTGATTTGGCCTCTTTACTATATGCAATAAAAAGTAACTGGCTCGATAGCAGGATCTCAGACAAGGAGCTCTATGGACTTCAGAATCTGGAATGAGGCTCCCTGGGAATCTGAGGCAGAAGTTGCAGGTTTATCTGAAAAATATGGATACATTTAAGCCTGTGTTAGAGCTGGGATTAGATCTCCTGAGTTCATGGCTTTTTATTGTTAGCATTTTAGTTTCTCTAAACTTGTAGGAAAAGTGCAGTCCAGGAAAGTTAGTTATTCTCTCTGGGACCCTCTGCTGATGAGCTGGGATGGGCTCTTGGGAGTGAGTCTCCAAGCTCACAAACAGACTAGACAGAGATAAACCTCCCCCCAACACAGAACCCTGGCCTCCCAGTGGAGCCTGGAATCAGTTTCACACAAACAGCTTCTCTCTGAGGAGAGAGACTGACTAGAGAAATAGAAGGCTGGGATGGAGGTGGAGAAATTTTAAGAAAACTCCATATAGATACTATATAGAGAGACAGACAGACAGATGACATATAAACCCATGGAAGTTGGAGAAGTTACATCTCCATTTGGGAGAAATGTGAGAAGGAAAAAGGTAAGTCTTTTCTTCCCATCTCTATCATTTACAAGCTCAGTTTCTTAGTGTAAAAAAACAAACATACAGGCAGCGGCGTGGCTCTCTGGCCTGGCCCATACTGAAAAACCATGGACACCACTCTCTGGGTTGGCAAGTGGGAAGAAAGAAACAAACGCAGGCAGACGAAGAGCCATCCCACCACCCTCCTCCTGCCCCAGATAGGGCAGGGATGTGGGGGGCTATTTCCCCCACCCTATTCCAAGGACCCCACTCTCCACCATGATGTGAAGACATGGTAACTACCCATGTCCATGGTGGGGATAGGTGGGTCTAGACAAACATTCTCCCCGTCATCGTCAAGCGTTTCTATAGCATCAGCAATGTACCTGGTGCTTTATAAAGTAATTGAATAGACACAGTCCCTGCCCTAGGGCTTATAATCTGAGATATGTGGTGGGGGGATACAAAGGAAGGGGAACAGAGGGAGAGACAAGGAGTGTAACATTCACGAGGATGCAAGGTCCCAGGTGCACGTGCTTGACTTGGTTACATCAAGAATGATGGATGGTTGGTCCATGTGGTGAGGATATGAGTACACAGACCTCATGTAACAGATTGTACTGGATGGAGGGTATCCGCAGGAGTTAGATGAGGGGAGGGAGGAGTCAAGGAGGGCCGAGCGGAAGAGGTGGGTCTTGAGGAGGGATTTGAGCGTACAAAGGGAGGTGGCAAGGTGGATGTGGGCAGGGAGGGAGTTCCAGGCATGGGGGGAAGCTAGGGAGAAGGGACAAAGGTGGTTAGGGGAGCCGGGGAGGCGTGGGAGGGTGAGAGAGGGAACAGAGTGGGAGCGGAGTTCACAGACTGGCGTATGGAGGGAAATTAGTGCAGAGAGGTAGGGGGGAGCAAGGTTGTGAAGAGCTTTATAGGTGAAGACTAGGAACTTGTGCAGGATTCGTTCAGGAAGGGGGAGCCAGTGAAGAGAAGAGAGGAGGTGCTGCATGTGGTTGAAGCAACGGGCAAGGTGAATGACCCTGGCAGCAGAGTTTTGGATGGAGATAAGTGGAGAAAGCTGAGAGCAGGGGAGGACAGTGAGAAGGAGGTTACAGTAATCGAGGCTAGAGTTGACCAAGGCGTGAACAAAGGTTTTGGCAGAGGAGACAGAGAGAAAAGGCCGAATCCTAGCAATGTTATGGAGGGAGAAGTGATAGGATTTGGCAACAGAGTTGATGTAGGGTTTAAAAGAAAGGGGTGAGTAAAAGATTAATCCTAAACTACAGGCGTGGGGGACGGGAAGGATGGTGACCCATCAATGAGGATCGACAGGGAAGAGGGAGAGGAAGGATGAGGGGGGAAGTTAAGGAGTTCAGCTTTAGCCATGTTGAGTTTGAGTTGATGTGACATGTCAGCAATGGAGCCTGATTATCTCTTATCACCGCAAAGGCTCTGCTTAAGGCCTATAACTTTTTGCATAGTATTCCTGTCTCTATTATACTAGAAGCTTTCTGAGCGAAAGTTGTGCCTATGCTGACCTTTGGAGCTGAATGTGCCACGTTCCCGGATCATTTGATCCTGGAACGAGTTCAGAATTATTTTGTTAATAGAATTCTTTAAATGGGGGCCAGTACCCCTGGAGCGGTCATAAGAGCCGAGTTAGGTATCCTCTCGAAAGAGCATCAGACCAGGCTACTGCTTATGAGGTACTGGGGTAAGCTTCAGGCCTGTCCGTCTGACTCCTTACAAGCACTTAGCCTGAAGGAGGAATTGCAGCATGAGGGAGCCAGAACTTATCCCTGGATAAGGTATGTTGCAATGACATTAAATAAACTGGGTTTTTTGTTTCATTACTTTTTTGGACAATCTTTAGTCAGTACGAAGTCATCTATTGAGCAAAGATCCAGAGATATAGTGATCCAGGAGGACCTTGCCACTCTCAAGGAATGGAAGGTGGCCCCTAGTCTTGCCACCAGAAAGGCTTTATTTAGAAGAGAACCTTACCTTGATATATTGAGGAATACTCAATTGAGGTGACACTATACTCTCTTCCATTTCAATCTTACGCAAACCTCGGTGGTAGAGGTTAGAGTTGCAAAAGTCCCCTATTGGGACTTTAAATGTTCATGCTACCTATCAGAAGTGGAATCAGTGGGCACTTAATATTCACTTGCCCATACTATATCCACCTGAGGGAGATATGGTTGAAGTCTCTATTTGATAGCAAGGGGTCCAACCATTTAAAACTATCAATCTTCCTAGCTAACTTGTCAAACTCAAACGAGTTGTTGTCTGTGACAACATTTTTTCTTCTCGCCGCCAAACGGCGTAAAATGATTAGGTCCCAGTTAGATGTGCCATAACAGAGTTAGGCATTTCAAACTTGGTCCATCTAAGCCTACTTCGAAGCTGTAGTTTATTAAGACTTACTCTTTTGGCAGTATTGTAGATCCTTTTATGCTAAAGATCGAATAGGAACGGTCTCTTTTAAGGTTGATTGCATTTATTTCCTTTTATTTAATGTGTTATTGTTTGACATATGCTTTATAATTTTTGTTCATTTTACGCACTTTTTTAATCCTATAATTGTTTTGCGTTGTTTTGTCTGTAGCTGTCCTGTAGTTGTTTCTGTTTGTCAGATGTTTGTATGGTCAGGGTGGAAGCCAGTGCCAATAAATTTAAACTTAAACTATAAGGAGTTTAGCTTTAGCCATGTTGAGTTTGAGTTGACGTTGAGACATCCAGGTAGAGATGTCAGAGAGACAGCTGGTGAGGCGAGCTTGAACAGATGGAGAGAGAGAGAGGGAGTAGAGAGAGAGAGTTGAGTGTCAACAGTGTAGAGGTGATATTGGAAGCCATGGGAGGCAATGAGTTTACCTAGGGACAGGGTATAGATGGAGAAGAGGAGAGGGCCAAGGACAGAGCCTTAGGGAACACCAACCAAGAGTGGAAGGAAGAAGGAGGTGGACTTGGCAAGAGACACATTGAAGGAGTGGTCAGAGAGGTAGGAGGAGAACCAGTCGAGGATGGAGCTATGGGAGCCAAGGGAGTGAAGTGACTCCAGCAAGAGTGAGTGGTCAAAAATACTGAAGGCAGCAGAGAGGTCAAGGAGGACAAGAATGGAATAGAGGAGATTAGATTTAGCCACAAGAAGATCATTGGTGTTCTTAGTGAGAGCCGTTTCAGTAGAGTGAAGGGGGCGAAAGTCAGATTGGAGGGGGTCAAGGGAGGATTTGGTAGAAAGGAAGTCGAGGCAGCAGGAGTAGGCAACACGTTCAAGAAGCTTGGAAGCAAAAGGAAGGAGTGAGACAGGTCGGTAGCTAGAAGGATCAGAGGGGTCAAGAGTGGACTTTTTGAGAATAGGAGAGACAGTGGCATGCTTGAAGGTGGATGGGAAGGAGCCAGTAGAGAGGGAGAGGTTGATGATGTGCAAGAGGGAAGGGGCAACAGTGGAAACAATGGAGGTCAGGAGGTGGGATGGGATAGGGTCAAGGGGGCAAGTGGAAGGGTTGGAGGAGGTTTGTTTGGTTTTTGTTTAAAAACAAACAAACCAGCAGCTCATGTATCAAGGTTGTAAGATTCGTGTGTCACCAAATTATTCATCTGCTATGATGATGAAAAGGAAGAAATGATATAAGTTTATGGGCCAACTTGTGAAGAGAATATTTCATCCACAGATTCTTACCCGACAAGGATCTTACCCTACAAGGTCCATAAGTTCTTCTCAGTCCTTTATGTAAGCGACTGGGTCTTCAGTCTTAGGGTTGCTAGAAAGCAAAGTCCTGGTCTCAGTCCATAGTTTCCAGCCTTGCTGACTGGCAGGATCCAGGATGCAGATGAGAGTGCTCAAGATGGCTCTGACCAAGCGAGAGACAGATGGCTTAATGAGCCTCATTTAAGTACCTTTCATGGTCTCTTTGTTTCAGCTTTCCTGCCTTGGAGAAACCTGAGGTCTGTCAGGTAGGCAACCCAGGCAAACCTGAAGGTCGATTTGCATCTCCACAGGGTTCTGTTGGTCAGGGTTCCCAATACACATTCTTTTTATCTCTTTGTGTTTCCTGGAGTTTCGTCAGTGTCACAGTCCTGATTTGGATTTTACAGTTCTCAGTTGTAACATTACATACATGTTGCCCCTTTTTCTTTACATATTTACTAGGCTTGTAGTCTACACATAGGCCAGTATCACACGTGTGTGACCCTATGTTTCTCTGTGACAGGAAGGTCCCCCAATTTTTGAACTTCAAGAAACCCATCTCATAAATAAGTTCAGATTCAATAGTTCTAAATATGGCCTATTTTAATTAAACTTTAAGAAAAAAAATCAGGGGCAACATTAGAATTGTAAATAGTCTACATTTTGTCAAGACAAAAGAATTTAAAGAGGAGGATGGTAGATTTCTTTTAGTAGCTGTTGAAATTGGAGAACAAGAATACACTTTTGTCAGTCTGTACGCTCACACATTTGTTAGCAACTGATTAACCTGCTCATTTTATTTCAACCCACTTTTCCTTGGGTGGCTACATAAGCCAAACAGAAGATTATAATGTGGAGATTTAGGTTAATTTCAGATGTGCTGGGCCTCCAGGCCCAACATGCTGAAACACGGACCAGGATCCGTCTCGGATCCCGGTCGGTGATGAAGCCGGCTGTCCTTTAGAGATCCCAGCTTCATCACGCAGGGGAATCTCGGAGGGGGCGGAGCCGTGTGGTGTGGTATGATGTGAGGCTTCACGGCCCCCGCCCCCTGTGCTCCCACATCCATCCACTCTCAGGGAGATAGGCCAGCTCAGCAGTCAATGTGGCTGCTGTACCCGATCCTGTACCAGTCCAGACCATGCTCAGGAACGGGGCAAGGTAACACACGTTCCTTCTGGACCTTTCCTGCTTGTGGTTCAGCTAACCACGATTCTGGAGGTGAGGCCGGTCTCAACTCCAGAACTGTGGTTAGCTTTGAACGTCAAGTACATACTCCAAGAAATTTTGACAGGGACAGGTCTAGATGGAGAATGCAAAACCTTTATTTTAAAAATATCCATGGATTAAAGAAAACATACAAAAAGAATTTGCTGAGTTTCTTAAAATCAATGATCAACCTGAGAGCTCATCTCAGACTTTGTGGGAAAACATAGTTTATATCCTTGAGTGCCCATCTAAAAAAAGATCTAAAAAAAGATTTTAAAAAACCCCAATATTAAAAGAATTCCGTTCCTTAAAAAATGAAATAGAAAGTCAATTAAGGATATGAAGAAACATACAAAGATTAAAGGAAAAATTAATCTAATTCAATCAGAACACACTATAAAACAAATTAGATATACACTCTTACCCTGGTGTGGTCAGAACACACTATAAAACAAATTAGATATACACTCTTACCCTAGTGTGGCCACCCATGGTGGTGTCATGTTTGTTCCCGCCCACCAGATGTTAACTGCAGTCGGGAACAAATAGGTCCCAAACCGTAGCAGAGCTAACTCCGGGTTGTGCTCTGGAGTCCCTGCCAGCGCAGAGAGTTAGCCCTACCAGTGCCACAGTCCAGAGAAACCATGCCCAGACTGGTTCATCACGTCTGATGGACCACTCTACATAATACTGGCCAGTAGCCGGAGCTTTTCTGGGTGGGCAAAGCAGCCTTGTACCCCACTACACCCACCCATCATGGAGGAGGTGGGTTTGTGCTGTGAAGAACAGCGTGGGTGATGGAACTGTGAAGACCATTCCACATGTCTCCACTGCCCTCTCCATGCCCCCTCCCAAGCCCCCGGCGCCGGCATATTTCTTTGGCGGTGGGGTCAGATCCTGCCCTGGGTGAGGGGTCTCACCCCTGGTAGGATCAAAGCATAGCAGCAATCACGTGTAAAAATACCCCGTGGTCCCCTTCATTAGAGAGAAACCAGGATATGAAATAACAACAGGCAAGGCAATGGAGGACACATTTGTCAAATTCCATCAAAAATATATTCTACACAGTATCCCTCAGAAATTGAGATAGAAGAATGTCTAACTAAAATTAAACTTCCCATACTTAGAAAGGCTAAATTAGACTTTCGTAACCAACCAGCAACATATGAGGAAGTATAGGATACAATCAAAAATCTTCCTAATAACAAAGCTGCTGGCCCAGACAGTTATCCACCTGAATTTTATAAAACCTTTTGTTCTCAGTTGGTTCTTTTACTTACTAGAGTATATAATTCATTTATAGTTAAGCAAACAATGCCTAATTCCTCCTATGAGGCCAGCATAATGCTTTGCGCCAAACCAGAGAATGATCTAGAACTCTGTGGAGGCTATAGTCAAATTTCCCTATTAAATATAGATGCTGAGATATTTACAGAAGTTCTGGCAAATTGAATCTATGGGTATTTTCAGACGTTGCGAGATCACACTCAACCACAGTCAATACCCTGTGGTGGGGAATGGTCCCGTAACGTCTGTTTGATTCCCGCCAAATATTCACCACAGTGAACCTCCGGCGGGAATCAAAATAACCAGCCTTTCGAGGATGGTCCGGGGACCATCTCTGAAAGCGTTGTTAGCTGAACCACAGCCCGGAATCAGTGGCTGGTACTGTCTGTTATCGGTGCCGATTCTGGGTTGTGGCCCGGACCACGGGCGGGAATCAGACGCAGCGACCTCATTGGCCGCTGCGCCCACCCATCTCCAGGAGGGCAGGTGGCTGGGGGAGCAGGGCTGTGCGGGCGCATGTTGCACCACGCAGCCCCGCCCCCCACTCCAGATTCCCCACCGGAATTGGCCAGCATATCTGCTGGCCATGACGGGCTGATTCTGACAGGGAATCAGAAGGGTGATTCCATGCCGGGGCGAAAGTTGACCCGTCATTTCCGAAATCACCCTAAGAAATCATTCTGGATTTAATATCTGGAGATCAAGGAGGATTTATACCACAACAACTGGGAGCTGATAACTTCCGAAAGGTAGTTGATATAGTATATAAGATCAAAAAGGCAAAATTTCCAGGGCCATCTGTGAATACTTTTTATTGTCATTTTAAAAGAAAATTCTCCTGAACGTTTTGAGTTGTGGGCAAAATAAGGTAGGTGAAAAAAATATAAAGATGAAAAATGTTGAGATGAAAATTATCTGCGTGGCAGGGTGTTTGGAACAGAATAACTTTAACA
Organism: Sphenodon punctatus; assembly: GCA_003113815.1. Lineage (NCBI taxonomy): Eukaryota > Metazoa > Chordata > Lepidosauria > Sphenodontia > Sphenodontidae > Sphenodon > Sphenodon punctatus. Next base: position 180,693 of record QEPC01007063.1, read on the forward strand.
TGGGCAATATTATTGTATTTTTGCCACCTTTAATCAATTTTGCTCATTCCAATAGAACACATAGATCACATCTTTGTGCCCTACACATTCAAGAGCGCTTCCTTGCTATGTGAATGTAATGTCCAAAACTCTGATTTATTCATTCCGAAAACAAATCGTTCATGCTCATTTTTAGTTCTCCAAAAAAGCACTCTTCCTTTGAAAAGCATTTGATGGGAATTTTTGTCCCAGGTTTTGGAAATAAGAGGAAGTTGACTAAAATTCAGATGACCCAAATCATTTCCTTTATTCATCTGCTCATACCTAACATCTCTCTCCTTCTTCGCACAGGGACAAAGCAAGACACTGAGGTGTAAATGTCCAATGAAAGCATCATCACTGAGTTCCTGCTCCTGGGATTCTCTGATAAGCGGGAGCTTCAGATCTTGTACTTTGTGGTGTTTCTAGTGATTTACTTGGCAGCTTTGATAGGGAACCTGCTTATCTTCATACTCATTGCCTTTAACCACCACCTTCACACCCCCATGTATTTCTATCTGATGAATTTATCCATTGTCGATCTTGTCTCCATCTCCGTCACCATCCCCAAAGCCATGGCCATTTCCCTGATGGACAATAGGCTGATTTCCTATTCTGGATGTGCCGCTCAAGTCTTTCTCATGGTTTTCTTTGTGGGATTGGATTTGTGTATCCTCACTGTCATGGGGTATGATCGATACGTCGCCATCTGTGATCCACTGCACTATGCTACAGTGATGAACAAGGGAGCCTGCATCCAAATGGCAGCCGGTGCGTGGATAATTGGGTTTCTCAATGCAGCTTTACACACTGGCAGCACCTTTGCAATGACCTTCTGCTCCAATGTTGTGAATCAGTTCTTCTGTGAAATCCCACAACTGCTCAAACTCTCTTGCTCAGATTTGTACCTCATTGAAGTTGGGGCTGTTGTCTTCTCTGTAACTTTATTCTTAGGCTTCTTTGTTTTCATAATTGTTTCTTACGTACAGATCTTCCGAGCAGTGCTAAGGATCCCGTCAGTGACGGGAAGGCAAAAAGCCTTCTCTACTTGCTTGCCCCACCTCATTGTCATTTCGTTGCTCCTGTCCACTAGCAGCTTTGTCTACCTAAAGCCTCCTTCCAGCTCCCCATCAGATTTGGATGTGGTGGTTTCCTTGCTCTATACTGCGGTGCCTCCAGTGATGAATCCAATAATTTACAGCATGAGGAACAATGAGATCAAAGCTGCTCTGTGGAAACTGATTCAGTGGCATTTTTCTTCCAACAATAAATTGTCTCTGCTGCATCTTTAAACTTGGTTTCAGTTTCCAATTTTTATTAAAGTTGTTAAGTTATAGAAATAAATGTCTCCACTAGAAAATTGAAAAAAGGTATCGGTCCCAGTAGTTATTACTCTTATTTCAATTATACATGGTCATTTTACACAGAAAAATCAAATTACTGCCATCCTTAGATATATTGATTTCAATGGAACTATTCCTGGGGAAAGAGTTTGGGTATTTTTGAACAATTTTGATGGTCAGAAAATAACTATTACAAACCTCACATTTCTGAAATTGGAAATTGTCAGAATTTAGTTCATTTCTGATAAGCAGAATAATTCAGACAAAATGTTTCAGTGCTGTTGTGGCTTTTTTTAATGTCAAAAAGGAGAGCAGAAAAGGGCACTAAATTTAGTACCCGTTGGTAATATCCACACTTTCAGGCACCGCATCAGATAACCTATGGGTTATCTGGTTACCAGGTTATGGGTTACCTGGGTACCAAATGCATACCCAGATACCTGCAAAATTCGTAATTTCTGGTGCTGATTTTTTATATTTTCTGATTACCAATCGGTATATCCATCAGTATATTGGTATATCAGGACATAAAACAAAAAACGATCAGCGTGAACATCAACAAAACACGGACCTGAATTAAGTTTTCTGATTGGAAGTTGAGGTTCTGGGACTGGAATTCAATTTTCTGGGATAGAAGATTAGTAAATGGATGTAGGAAGCTGAGGAACTGTTTATTTATTTATTTATTTAAAAAAATCAGTTCTAATGAAAGTAGTTTTTGTGGAGCAGACGTTGATTTTCTGGGACGGAACGTTGATTTTCTGGAACTGAAAATCAATAACTAGATTCAGAAGCTGAAGAAAAATTGGTATTAAAGTTTTTTTTAAAATGGTTCTGGAATTTGTATTCCTGGACCAGGAGTAAATTTTCCAGGTCAGAAAACCAGTAAATATGTGTCAGAAGTGAGTGAATCTAGAAAAAAGTGGAAATCAGTAGTGGAACCTGACATTCCGATAACTCTGTTCTGAGCACCACCTGAGCATTTGGCACAGTCTTTGACCACAAGAACTTTCTGCTTCTGTTCCTGGAGGGTAAGCTCAACTGCCTCAAAGGAATGGCCATACTTTTGAAGGGGTTTATTATAAGGGTGTAGAATTCATTTAGTTTTAATTAGAGTAATTTCAGACATTATGCGCTCCCGGGTCGCCACAGTGGATTCCCAACCATGGCTAGCCACCCAACCCCAATCCGTAGTTTAGACAGGCCCCAAACAGACATGACGGGAGTGGAACCATAGCAAGGAAACAGACTGCCAGCCCATAATCAGGGATAGTGCAACAGACGTGACACCAATCCTGGACCATGGCAGGAACCCCCAGAAGCCACCAGGGCGGGACAGGACACAGATATGGCCAACTAAGGGCAAAGGAAGCCAAAAGCACCACAAGGCACTGCCCATGCGAGGGAAATGGGAGGGTATGGGGAGGAGGGAGGTGAACGGCCATGCCACACACAAACAACAGTGAGAAAGTCACGGACAGAGCGGAACACAAACCACACACGCGTAGGCGAGCACACGTACAGCTGAAAGGGAAAGGGAGCAAGGGGGAGACACACAGGGGAACACAAGGGGGTATGGGGAACACCACTTTGGGTAGCCCAACAGACAGTGGCAAGGACACTGGGGGGGGGGCTGAGGCCAACAACGGACAACAGAACAGGAGGGGGACAGGGCCGGAACAGAGCGGGACATGGGAGCAGGCACCCAACACCGCAGGGACAGAACAGGCACCATGAGGCACCCAACAACAACACAGGCTTCTGAACAGACTGGGGTTCACACAGTGACAGAGCAGGGTCACATGGGATGATCCACCAATCTGAGGAAGACAGTGGGGAGGACAGAGGCAGGTCCCAACAGCAAGGCAACCTGGATGGTTCTGCACATCCTGCGAGGGAAGCAAACCCCAAGTCACAAACAGCTGATTGTGCCGTCCCCCAACAAGGGGATGCCGGGTGGTGTGAGTAAGGGAACCCAAGTCACAAACAGTCACGGAGGCATCACGGGGGTGGGGGTGGGGAGGCTAATCGACAATGCTGGCTGGGAGCCAAATGAGCAAGGGGTGCAAAGGTCCACCGGGTTCCCCAGTACAGGTGTCGGAGAGCAGCTACCAGCTGACCAGGGGGGGAGGGACAGGTCATAGAAATGAACCCCAAGGGTACAGATGGTACAGCGGTGACACAGACAGACAGTATTGGGGAGAAGGCAAAGTGGCACAGCCCAGTGGAATGGGGGAAGCAGATGGAGCCAGGACAGCAGCGGGTCGACAATGGGAATGATGTAGCAGGTCACAGAACGGAAGGGCCAGGGAGGTGCAGGGAGAACCCAGTGGTGGTGATAGTTGGGACACAGATGACCCAGGGTGGACCTACAGCCAGCAGCATGGGGTCATGAAGGGAGGTGAGATGGGGTGGATCAACAGATGAATGCACCCATCTGGAAAGGGACGGAGATCCAGCTCCTCAGCATGGAGCCGACACTCGCAGGCAGTAGCCACATATCCAAAGTGGTAGAGGTCCGAGCGCAGACACCAATAGGCATCCGGGAGGGTAGCACGGGAGCCCAGGAACAGTTGAATGCCAGGGGAATGGCACATATCAACTAGAGCCATGATCTCTCTGTGGGTCCAGCAACGCATACCAGCCGCAGAACCACTGAGCGGGAGCTCGACTGCAGCAGCATCGGCCATGGTGCAGCTGGCAGAAGGTCTGAGAATCAAGAACAGAGGGTAGGCATGGTAGGCAACCAGGGGAGCTGCAAGGCCATGCAATAAGGGTATGGGTAGTGCAATGGGACGGTTGGGAAGTGATGGGTGGGGAGCGGACACAGCACAGCTACGGAAACTGAATCCTGGGGACAGCCTACACACAGATAGCAGTGATACACTGATAACGTTCATTCACCCACACAAGGCTCCATTAAGTCACCTATATGATGGGGGCACAGACCTCACCCCTTCCATGCACCCGAGCACCCAACACCCCAATAGGTGGTAGCGAGTGGCACCAGGGGGCACAAAACCTACGGGTGAGGCCCCCCGATATGGGTGAGTGGCCCCACTTCAGGGTGGGCCTCACAAATGTCACTGGCATCATCTGCGACTTCTGTGAGACTGTGGAGGTGGTCCTCCTCGACCGCGTGATCCAGCTTGTGGCTCAGGGGGCAGTGATGACTGGCTTCAAGGCTACCGGGTTCCCCAACTGTCTGGGTGCCATAGATGACACCCATGTGGAGATCCTCCCCCCCCCAATGCTGCATCCGAGAACATCAACAGGCATGGTTACCACTTGCTGCAGCTCCAGGCCGTTGTCCATCACCCGGTCCAGTTCATGGACATCTTCACTGGCCACTCCGGGTGCACCGGGTGCATGATACCCAGATCCTCGCCATCTCCCCCCGCATTGCACGGATGTACAGGGGAGACTATGCCAACATGTGGATGTCCTAGATCAAGGGGGTGTTGATGCCCCCTTGCATCATCAGTGACCCAGCCTATCCGCTGCTCCGCTGGCTCATGAAGGCCCCTCCGGTGGCGTGAAACCAGATGGAGACCCTTTACAAAACCCAGCTGTGCACCATGAGGACCGTGGTCAAGAGGGCTTTGGTTGCCCTCAAGCAGAGATGGAGGTTCCTGGATGGGCACCTGGTCTATTCAGTGGAGACCTTCACCCTAGTAATTGGCACCTTCTGCATGTTGCACATCATCTGTGAGACCAATGGAATGGCCCTTGGGTATCCCAGGCCACAGCGGCCAGCTGGTCCCATTCCGCTATACGTGAAGGTGGTGAACCGCAGGGACTACTGGTACGCTAAGCAGAGCCGGGCAGTACTTACGAGGCACATAACAAGGTTGCCCCAGGCCTGAGGCTCCCGGGTACCATGGGGGGCACCCCTGCCATGCCCGTGTCCAGGAGTGACCTAGCCTCGCCTGCTGAGCACAGGGTCCCCAGCGTGTGTAGCAATGAACCACTGACATGATAGTTAAAGTGAAGAAAGGTGTCTTTATTGTCTGTACAGTGTCCCTGTACCCTATTTCCCCCTCCCCTTATCCCTGGCCCCTCCTGCTTCCTGGGGTGACCTCCCCCTCGCCGTGCAGGCTGCTCCATTATCTGTGAGCCACCCTCATCTGCACTGGTGTCCCCCTACAGCACTTCCTGGGTTCTGCGATGGCTCCTGGCTCTCCTCTGTGGCCGCTGTGGGGGGGCGGGCCCAGGTCTCCCTGCTGCTGCTGCACCTGTCGGGGTGGCTGTTGCTGTCTCTGCCCCGGCGGGACGCAGATGTGTGGCCCTGTGGTCGGGGCTGCTGCTGCTGCTGCTGTTGTGGGGTAGGGCACCAGCGGTGGGATGGGTGGTGGGTGTGGGGCTGCTGACGGTATGGCGCCCGGGGGTGCTGCTGCCATGATGTAGGCACTCATCATGCCTGCGTGTATCGGCAGTGAGGTGCCAGTCTCTAGGGACTGATCTAGCTTCCAGGAGTCTCTGTGGCCCAGTGGTCAATGGTCTCCATCAGCCACTCTATTGCCTGCATCTGCCATGTGTGGTCCTGTCTCTGCATCCACCTCTCCATCGATATCTCAGCTAGGAGGTGCCTGTCCCATCCCTCCACCTGCTCTACTGCCTTGCCGTTTGCTGCCTCCATTCTGTCAATGGAGGTGATCATCACCTCCCCCTGCTCCATGCTGGTCCACATTATCTCCACTGCCAGGTCCTCCTGTTAGCGGCGCACCCATGCCCTGTGCTCTGAGCTGGCAGCACTGGTCCCCCTTGGGGTCAGGCCGGCTGCAGGGGCAGCGGATCTGCAGGATATGGGTTCGGTTAGCTCAGTCGGGCACCCATCAGCTGCATGTGTGCCCACCCGGACTGGAGCTGGGGTGGGGCCTGGGATGCCTGGCTGTCCATCCCCTGTCCCCTTGGGTGGTTTGTTTCCCCCTGCCCGCTCACCGCACTCCACCCACTGCTGCTGCTGGTGCAGCCCCCCCTCCGCCTAGGCCTCCTGGGGCAGCGGTAGCAGTCTTGTGTTGGATCTGCCATGGGGGTGTGACACTGGGGTTCCCCTGTCCCTACCCCTATGTCCCACCCACACTCCATCCTTCTCCTGGCCTCCGGTGGGCCCCATCCCTTCCTCTTACCTTTTGTCATGTGTTCCACAGCTCCCAGTGCCCATTCCCCCTCCTTTGCCTCCTCTTCTCCCTCGGTCGCGCCTGTGGTAAGGAGGGGGGAGTTGGTTAGTTTTATTCCCTGCCTCTTGTACCCCCCTGCTCCCTGGCTGGTTCTGTGTAGGACTCTGTGCCCTCCACATCCTCTGTCTACCTCCTATGTCTGTCTCCAAATCCTTCATGGCTGGCTGCTCGATGGGGCTCTTCTTGGAGTTCGCCTGTCGCATCCACTGGCTCAGGATGACCAGTGTGTCATCGTCGGAGACCAACCCTGAGTGCGGTAGTGGGCTCCCCATGCCTGTCCATGTGGGGGGCCTGCTGATCCCCGGGGTCCCAGGCCGTTCTTCTTGGGGTGCGTGCTCAGTGGTGTCTGTGGGTGCCCCCGGTGTTGCCATGGGGGGTGAGACATCCTCCCATGTTCATCCCTGTGCCACGGTGCTCCCTACCAGCCGGGGGGGGGGGGGACGATGGATCACTTCATGTGAAGAATCTGGTTGAGAGCAACATAATAGGGCTCAGTCCACGGTGTGTGACCGGACCTCTGGTTATTGTGATTTATGTGCTTATACCTCCTTTTGAGTTCCTTGGCCTTCGACAGGCACTGTGCTCCCAACCTCTGGTATCTGGCCTTCCCCATTTCCCTCACTATCTGGTCGAACACGTGCTCATTGCGCTTGTTGAACGCAAGCTCTATCTGGTTTTCCAGGGACCCCCAGATCTTGATGGAGTCCTGGGTCTCCTGGAATCCCCACTGTCCCCTTCTCTGGTACCTCCATCTCTGTGCTGGCCCCTCTGTCTCTGGTGCCAGCGCCTCCTCCTTCACCTCCTCTGGCTCCTCCCTGCTGGTGTCCTGTGTGGGTTCCGGGGCTTCGGTCTGTTTCCCGGTCTGTTGGGTGGACATGGGGGGTTGAGAGCTGTGGTTGTGCCATTCCTGCCCCTGTCCTCCCTCCATGGCTGTCCACTACCCTTGCACCCCCTCCCTCCCAGAAGTCCCATGGTGGTCTTTCTACTGATTTTCGGGGGGCCTCTGTCCCCTGTTCTATATCCCCCTTTGGGGTGGGTTGCTCTGGGTCCTGCTACTGCTCTTCATTCTCCATCACTGTCCTGTCTCTCCACTCTCTTTTCCTATATCGCCACCTCATTCCCCTGGTGCAGTTTGCCCTTTAAATATCCCTCCTTGTTCCTTTTGTTGCTCGTTGACCAATAGCGACGTGGTGTGCTTTCGCTATGGTGTGGAATCGTTGTCCATGATCACACCTGGCGGTTGCCATTCTGATATTACTTTTTTGCCATTTCCCGGTCAGGATTGCATTGACAATGGTTCTGGACCTGCTCTCATCTCGAGGTCCAGAACCGTGGTTGGCCTTGGCCCTACCGGTGAACATCTGGATGTCACTGACCATGTTGGCAGATTGACTGTGGTTCACTGTGGTTCACTGTGATCTCGTAATGTCTGAAATTACCCAGAGTTCCAAAAATGAATGGACCCCCATTCGTTTTTAGAATTAAGGTTATGAAAAAAAAGAATAAGCAAATTATTTGTTTTATTTAATTCATTTCTAATTTTTTTTTCATTTTATTTATTTAAAGTAATAAAAAAATGTTAAAAGCATTGCACAGGCACGAAATGGCCCCAGTGGACAATTTTCACATGCACCATGATTATTTTTTAAAAAAATATTTAAAATAAAAATAAAAATAAAAAAATGAAAATAGTAGAGCCCTCTATAAACCCCCCCAGAAGTGAATGATTTTTTTAAAAATGAAAACAAAAAGGTAAAACAAAATGAATGAGGTTCTTGCTGCACATCTCTTGTTTCTTAGGGGATAATATATTAAGGATTTTAAGTTTTCTATGCGGTATCTTATTTTATTCTGTCTTTTATATAATAATATGGACCAAATTTGTCATTTAATGCATTACTGGACCTTACTTCTTATTTACTTTTCGTGTATGTCTGATCCAGGTACTGCTTCCGGAAATATTCAGCGGTTGGATTACTTGTATCAAGATCACTCCTTTAGTAAAGCTCATTTATTTCAAAACCTCTGACCCTGTGTTGGTTTTCTGCATGGGGGAAATTGTAAAAGTAACAGAGTTGGTTAAACCTAGATCGGGAAATATTTCCCCTTAGAATATATTCCTATAGAGTGGAATGGATAATTCTGATGGATTTGCAGTACTCAGATGGTTCAGGTAAGTGCCTGCTCACTTTGTTTGCCTGGGCCCTGGGTTTCGGTGGGCAGCAGTCCTGATACGGGGACCAGAGACCTTCTGGGCCAAACTAGGACCTACGTCAGCTTGTCAGGTGCAGAGTCGACCAAAGTGCATCTGCGCATGTACAGTCACCTCCACAAACATGCAATTACACATGTACACATGCACCCCACCAGCATTTTCATATGCATGGCTCGCCAATCTAGCCCAAGGAGACCCCTATAGGCTACATCCCAAAGATCCTCATTTCCACCTCACCATTCCCACCATTTCCCCCTCCCTCAGATCCTATGAAAGAAGAGAAAAGATGTGCTATTTACTAGTGGTGCGCAATTCATTTTCCTTTTTTTTAGTAACTAAAATGATTGGCGCCCCATTCTTTTTAGTTACTAAAGGTATAAAAATGGATGAATATAGAAACAATTGTCCTTTTCTTTCATCCATTGTTATTTTTAGAAAAATTATCTTATTTGTTTGTTCGTTCATTCACTCATTCATTCATTTATTCATGATTCTTCCTTGCCTTTCCCAAAGACTCAGGTCAGCTTAAAGATCAAAACACAGATAATAGACATATAATAAAACTCCATTTAAAAACCTCATTAAAAACCCAACCCTCACCCCTGAACCCCTAACCCCATCTTCCAAATGCTTTTCAGAAAAGAAGTCTTTTGCTGCCTCCGCAAAATGCTACGGCTCAGGTTCTGAGGAAAGGCAATTCCATAACATTGGCGTTCCATAATGGCATGGGCACCTGGTGTACACTTCTAGATTGTGGTGCCATCTCTTCATAGAGATCAGGGATGCAGCTTATAGCCTATCTGGAAAGTATGTCCCCATGTTCTCTAGATTTCCTGACCATTGAATATCCTTGACTTTTTCTCAGACCATATTAATTTTTTTATCATCGTACCTCTACCCAAATTAAATGGTGCAGTTAGAATTCCGTTAATAACTAAAGAAGTTGGCTGTAGATAAACTGCACATAGTCAGTTTAGAAAATTCCCTGAAAATCCATTGTCTGCAAGGTCTGAAATAAACAATTTATTCCTACATGACCAAAAGGTTTCTCAACATCAGCTGAAATAAGGATTGTATCCATTTTCTTTTTCTGTGTCTGGCTTATTAAATTGATTGACTTTTGTGTATTGTCTATTCCATGTCTGAGTAATAAATCCCACTTGATCAATATGAATAGAAACTTTAGTTATGGAAAGAAAATGAGTGGCAAGGGATTTAGCCAAATTTTAAAAATCAGCATTAAGAAAATAAATTAAATAGACTATCTGGCTGTCTATCAGGCTCTGAGAATTTATTGAAAGTGTTAGTTAGCATTAACAACATTAATATAATTAAATGAACCATTAATTAAATTAATAGTCAATAATGAATCAATATACAGAAATAGTATTAATCAATGATGGAGACAAGGTTGTTCTAATAATATTGTTTATTAGACCAACTGTTGTTGTGAAAACGAGCAAGTCTTTTACCACATAGGGCCCTTCCTCAGGCACGTAGCAGAGCCAGTCAGAAATATATAAACTGAGCAAGTTTAGTGCAAGTATATAAAGAGGCAAGAATATGTGGGAATGGATGAGACAAAGTAAATGTTTTTTGGTTGGTTTATTTATTTATTTATTTATTTAATCACATTTATACCCCGCCCCTCCTGAAAAAGTTCGGGGTTTAGATGGGGAGAAAGGAGACATCCCAAACATTTGAAAACAGCTATAAAGTATGTATGTTGGTGTAGGAGAAAGGAACAATGGGTAGAGGTAAACAGATAGATAGACAAGACTAAATCAAAAATATGGGCTGGAAGCAAGGTAGGGGTGAAACAAGTGTGACAATCTTGTCAAAAATGGACCTTTCAATGAGATTTTCCGGGTCGAGAAAGAGAGTCATTCTCGTGAGAGTCTTGAGTGCCACAAAAATGACACCCCCCCCAATGTTCTCTGCACGTTGAAAATGGCCACTGGGGGTGTATATGGGCATTATGGTCATTGAGGACATTTTGGGCATATGCAGAGTATTTGGGGGTTTCGAGAATCTCATGAGATTTTGGAGAAACCTCAAAAAACACTCTGTGCATGCACAAAATGGCCACTGGAGGATACACATGCTCAGAATTGCTGTGGCAGCCATTTTGCATTTGCATATAGTGTTTGGGGAGATTTTTGAGACTTTCTCAAGGTTCTCTAAAACATCAACAAGAAAGTGCGGGATGTCGCCAGAGGTTACAAATATCGTGCAGATTCACGTGAGAACGTGGTGAGTTCTCATTTCACCCCTGGTAGGAAACAGCTTATCATGTGAAGTAAATAGATTCACAAGGTTATGTCAGGCATATTAATGGTAGCATTAAATGCCTTCAAAAATGGTAGGCCTTTCTGGTTCTCCAGGACATGCAAAACCGATGAAATATATTATAAATATTGGATTTATGGTTTTTTGAAGACCAGATTTAATTATCTCTACCCATCACCAAGATTTTTTCTTCTGCAGGGACATGCCTTACATGAATGGAGTGCATAAACCAAACAGCATTGTCTCAATTAATTATTATGGGGTGTCCATATGCACAGGAGCTGGGGGCTCCTTTGTTCCTCTTCTTCATGATCATCTACCTGCTCACCCTCTCCAGGACCATCCTCAAAATTTTGGTCTTGGTATTTGACCCCCAGAAGCACAAGCCCATGTACTGGGGACTGGTTTCTCTGCCACTTGTCCTTTGTAGACATGATGGTCTCCTCCATGGTGGTGCCTAAGGTGATTGCTGGATTTGTAGAAGGAGGTAGAGTCATCTTCTTTCTAGTTTGTGTGTCTCAGCTTTCCTTCTTCCACATCCTGGGTTGCACTGAGCACTTCCTCTCCACCGTGACGGCTTAGGATCACTTCCTGGCCATTTGCCACTATGGCATTATCATGAACCATAGAGCATGACTCAGTCTTTCCTTGGATACATGGATCAGTGACTGCTTGCACTCTATGATACAGACTTCGTTCACTTTCCATTTTTCCTACTTCCGGAGGAATGAGGTGGGCTACATCTTCTACGACATCCCAGCTGTGCTGAAATTGGCCTGCATTGACTCAGCATTCAACAAAATGGTGACTTTTGTAGACATTGGCTTCTTGGCCATAACATGTTTCCGCTTGATCTGGACATCCTATGTGTACATTGGGTTATTTTTAAATGTAATGGTTCAGTGAGCTGCCATGCTTAAACCCACCCCCCGATGAGCCCCCTTACCCCGGGCAGTGGTCTGTTCGGCCACCGAACAAATGTTCCTATGTGACATGGGATGTGCGAAAAACATGGTTCAGATGTTCGGGGTTCGGACCGAACTCAGCTAGTTTGGACACCTGAACTGGATGCCTGAACTGAATGTGGAACCCCAGAACAGTTCAGGTGCATTCGGGCGCATTCAGATCGGAAACACATGGCTGGCAGGCCCAGGGAGGGGGAGGGAAGCTGAGGAGCAGACTTCCTGGCAGCAGGGGTGGAGTGAGGATTGGATTAGCAGCCAGTCTGCCCAATCACCATCCCTCTTTTCCTCAGACCACAGGATTGGCAGTCTGCGATTGGCCACGGCTTGGCTGCACAGAGCCAATTAGGCTTGTGGTAAGGTGGGTGCAGCAAGTAACAAAAGTAATTGCCCTCCCCTCTTCTAATTCATTCTGAGCTAGCCACAGATCCTCTCAGCAGGCATTTTCAGAACTCTCCCTCTCCCAGCAGTTTGTGTTTCTCCCAATCCATTGCCATCCTCCTCCTATTTCACCCATTTCCACACATTTACCACATAGTTTTGTTTATTTAGATTAGATTAGATAGATTTAAGTATTATAAACTGCCTCAGCCTGCCTTCTGCTCATGGCAAAGTGCCTGTCTGCCCGCCCTGTGGGCAAACCTTGAACCCTGCTTCAGCCTGCCTTCCCTACTGCCTCTCATGCCATGATGCCTGTCTTCCTGCCCTTGTTGCCAAGCTCAAACCCTGCCTCAGCCTGCCTTCCAATGCTCATGACAAAGTGCCTGTCTGCCTGCCCTTTGGGCAAAGCTCGAACCCTGCCTCAGCCTGCCTTCCCTACTGCCTCTCATGCCATGATGTCTGTCTGCCTGCCCTGTGGGAAAAGCTCGAACCCCACCCCAGATGCTAGTGGCAGGGCCCGATCCCTGAGCAATGGCATCAGGGAGAGGAGCAGCAGTAGCAGCAGAAGTAGAAGCAGCAGCAGCAGCAGCAGC
>QEPC01007063.1:212300-247213 GCA_003113815.1 Sphenodon punctatus
ATAAGCAAGCCCAGAAAAACATACTGGCCTGTGTTTGCCTATGTATGTGGCCCTTGGCACAGGATGTACCTCAGAGATTTTCCCGAGGATGCATCCTGGGTCAGCCACCTACCTGCCATGGGGTAGTAATTGTCCCACATCTGGCAGCTTGGTGTTCATGCATGTGCAGACTTGCTTTTCTCACCTACAAGTGAGTTCTGGGTCACAGCGGGCCAACGTGGGCCAGCATCTTGTTTGTTTTTTACTGTTATAGCACTTAAATTCTCACTTAGCCTGCTTGTTTATATGTCAGCTGGTCGACCGATCTATGGGTGTTAACATATATGAATGGGGAGCAGTAAAGCCTGCTCTGGCCAATTTGGGCCAGCACTGAATCAATGCATATGTTCTGGGCTGGCTAGATATGGGTATGGTTCAGAAACCATATGGGCAGGGAGCTGTGTCGAAAACGTGAGCACAGGAGAACCAGGCTCATAATCCGGACTGAGAAGTAACTCAGGTAAGTGAGAGAGGGCCAAACAGGGAGGGCACATGGGGGTTGAGACGAGTGAGAGGAGATATGATAGAATTTTATGAAATCATGAATGGTGTGGAACACATAAATAGGGAGCCGTTATTTACCCTCTCTAACAATACTAGAACAAGAGGACATTCTATGAAATTAATTGGCAGCAGATTTAAAACAAATAAGAGAAAGTATTATATTATTTAGTGCACAATTAACGTTTGGAATTTACTGCCCGAGGAAGTGGTCAAGGCAGGTAGTGCAGCTGGTTTCAAAAAGGGATTAGATACGTTCTTGGAGTAGTTCCACTAATGGTCATAAACCAAGTAGGTTTGGGGGATGTAATCTCTTACTGTGGAGATTGAAACATCAGAGAATGGATTTTTCCAATGTGACCTTTTGGGTACTTCTCCCAAGAGACAGAGATTGACCATTGTCGGATACAGGATGCTGGGGCTTGATGGAACATTGATCAAATCCCGGTATGGAACTACTTATGTTCTTATGTTGCCATGGCAGCCCGTTAGGGTTGCCTGTTATTGACTAAGAGGTTTGAGTTTGCAGTGAAACGATCTAAATCAAGAGTGGGGTTTTCCAGCTAATCCAGGAACATATGGAGTATCCCCAAGCCAGTGACCTGCCCCCCCACGAGTGATATTCCTGATGAAACCACATGGCCCATTCTCCCTCCCCAAGCCAACCCCGTGAACCTTGTCCCATACACCATTCCCCTTTCTACAAATCAATGACCCTTTCTTTAAACCAGTACCCCTTCTGTCACGCCGCATTGGGGGATGCGGGTGTGGCAAGGTGCATCCCAGATTGCCAGGCAACCCACCAGAATGCTCCAGGATGCCGCCAGAGCCAGCAGACGTAGAATAGCAGCCGGGCCTGTGTGGCCCACACAGCCTTCCCCCATAGGATCAGGTACAAACGTCCCGCTCATACGCAGCACACGTCTGGCAGGGTGACATACAACATAGGGGAGGTGGGTCCACACCCCGTTCTGGCCACAGGGGATGCTCACTCAGCAATAAAGCCCACCGGTAATCATTTTGAGAGGCTGGCCCCTTTACCCTGAGAGAGTGATCCTTGATTCAGAAGTTGTCTTGTTCTTGTCTTGTCTTGTCTTGTCTTGTCGTTGGTGTGTGGAGCTTCCTACCTTCCCTTCCCTCCCCTCCTGCCTTTCTGCCCTGTGTGAGAGTGTTGCTACGTGACCCTTCTACCCCCCCACAACCTCGCCTTGAACCTTTGCCGCATAGAGTCCCTTACCTCTCAGGAAGAAAGTCCTCTCCTCTCCCTCACCTATCTTCCTCTCCCCCCTCCCCAGTCTCCCACTCCTCAGAACCCCTACCTCCGTTCCCTCACCTTCTGGAGCATGGTGCCCTGGACCACGCAATGCCTGTGAGTATGATTGTGACTGTGTATGTACCCCACTTGTCCCCCCTGGGTGTTGGCGTCCTCTCCTTCCCTATGATGAGCCGGGTTGCCCCCTGTTTTGGAGAGAAAGCCCAAACATGACCCTGAGGGAATTAAATACACCTAGGTTTTGCCACCAGGGAGAGGCACCTGTCACGAATTGGCCCCTACCCTACTTCCCTTTCCCGTCATCCCACCTCTCTCCCCTCCCCTGTAACACCTTCAATGCCAGATCAATGCTCCATTTCTACCTCCTCAAACAAATAACCTCTCCACGGAACCAGCTGTATTCTCCACCCACCCACCCCCAAACCAGTATCCTTCTTTTTAAATTGGTAACAGACTTAGTAGCAGTTTTAACTGAATTATTATTTCCTTCCAGGCCTTTCAAACTTTTTGTTTGGACCATCTGTCTTTTGTTTGGGGCATCTGTGAATCCGTTTTATAGACATTTTAAAACAAAGTTCTCCTTAACATTTTGACTTCACAGAAGAAGAAAAAGCAGGGGAAAAAAAAAAAGATAAGAAATGTTGAGTTTAAAATCCCCGGGGCAGGGTGTTGGGTGGAACATGACAACTTTATTATGGGCAGTATTATTTGTTTTGCCTTCTTTAATCAGTTTTGTCCCTGACATTACAACACATAAACATGTCACTGTGTCCTCCACAATCAAGAGCACTTCCTCACCATGGAGATGCAATGTCCAAAACTGAGTTTTATTCATTGGGAAAACAGATTGTTCATGCTAAATTTTGTTCTCTAAAAAAGCACTCTTCCTATCAAAAACCATTTGATGGAAATATTTCGATCAGGTCCTGTAAACATAGAATAAGTTGATTTATTATCTATGCATACCTAATGTTTTTCACTTATTTGTACAGGTAAAAAGCAAGAGACTAAGGTGGACATGTCCAATGAAAGCATCACCACTGAGTTCCTTCTCCTAGGATTCTCTGATAAGCGGGAGCTGCAGATCTTGTACTTCGTGGTGTTTCTACTGATTTACTTGGCAGCTTTAATAGGAAACCTGCTGAACTTCATACTCATTGCCTTCGATCACCACCTTCACACACCCATGTATTTCTATCTCATGAACTTAGCCATTGTAGATCTTGGCTCCATCTCCGTCACCATCCCCAAAGCCATGGCCATTTCCCTGATGGACACCAGGCTGATTTCCTATTCTGGATGTGCCTCTCAAGTGTTTCTCGTGTTTTTCTTTGTGGGATTGGACGTGTTTATCCTCACTATCATGGGTTATGACCGATATGTCGCCATTTGTGATCCACTGCACTACGATGCAGTGATGAACAAGGGAGCCTGCATCCAAATGGCAGCTGGTGCGTGGATAATTGGGTTTCTCAATGCAACTTTACACACTGGCAGCACCTTTGCGATAACCTTCTGCTCCAATGTTGTGGATCAGTTCTTCTGTGAAGTCCCACAACTGCTCAAGCTCTCCTGCTCAGATTTGTACCTCATTGAAGTTTGGGCTTTTTTCTTCAGTTTATCTTTAGTCTTAGGTTGCTCTGTTTTCATAATTGTTTCTTACGTACAGATCTTCAGAGCAGTGCTAAAGATCCCATCAGTGAAGGGAAAGCAAAAAGCCTTCTCTACTTGCCTGCCCCACCTAATGGTCCTCTCCTTGCTCCTGTGCACTGGAAGCTTTGCCTACCTTAAGCCTCCTTCCAGCTCCCCATCAGATTTGGATGTGGCGGTTTCTATGGTCTATTCTGTGGTGCCTCCAGTGATGAATCCAATAATTTACAGCATGAGGAACAAGGAGATCACAGCTGCTCTGTGGAAACTGATTAGGTCATGTTTTTCTTCCAACAATTAATTGTCTCTGCTTCATCTTTAGACTTGGTTCCAGTCTCTGATTTTATGTGAAAGTATTTAAGTTATAGAGATAAATGTCTCCACTAAAACACAGCAGTTAATAATTACCATGAACATAATACAACTGCATGTTTTTTTTTTAAAGAGATAGATAGATAATGAACTTGTCTGTAAACATAATTGTTTTCAAAGTATTGAAAATTGTTTTGAAAATAAAATATATATTCCTTAAAGAGTGCTTTAAAATATTATTATTATTATTATTATTAGTAGTAGTAGTAGTATTAGTCAACATTTTCTCCATTTAAAAAAAAAACAAAAAACCCACACACAGCCAACACACACAGACAGCACCCACCAACACTCACCCACCAGCCAAACCAAAACCAACACACACCACACAGCCAAAACACACGAATCACAACCGAACACCCAGCCAGCCACAAAACACACGCTCTCACCCACACAAGCTCTGCACGCACTCGAATTTCTGGTTTCTTGCACAATCATGGTCTCTCGCGATACTTTTTCTGAACGCCCGAATCGAACTGAACATGACCGAACCGAACGGCCAAACCCAAACCCGGCGAGCGAACCGAACGGCTGAACTGAATGAGCGAACCGAACCGCACTGAACCGAACGGCTGAACCCGAACCGCGATCTGTTCACCCATCCCTACTATGTATAATAAAACAGCCTAAATCTATCTATCTATCTATCTATCTATCTATCTATCTATCTATCTATCTATCTAATTATATATTATATATAATATTATATTATTCATTATTAGTAAATAATTATTAATCATTAATTATATATAATATTATATAAATAAAATGATGTACTATGCATATACCAATAACAATAACAATACCAAAAACAAAATCTTCATTTGAAATTGGTACCGATACTGATAACTACAACAATAACAAAAAATGACATTTTGTTATTAACAAAACCAAAACGACATGGGCCTTGGTGCACAGCACACCTCTACTCTCATGTATCAACTGAGTCTTACCCCAGGAACAGTGCCTGCCGCAGCACATCTGCTCAGTCAGCTCTCAAATCGCTTAGCCTGTCACGCTGATAGGGCTGCCAACCAGCCTTAATCACTGATGAGGACTTAACCTGCCCCAAAGTGTTAGTTTCTCAGAAGGGGCATGAAAAAAGGTAGGGTTTTAATTTAGGAGCTGGGTAGCCCTCCAGATGTCCCCCACACCTGCCACAGTGTCAGGGCAGCAAGTGTCTGCCGGGCAAACAAAAGTCTGTTTTCAACCCCCACACAGCCATCAATTGGACAACTTCCCCTCCCCCCTGGGTTACCAAAACCCTCATACTGGATAGCTGAGCAGGATCCCACCATCAGAGTAACCAGCTTTGCTTGGTTACCTCCTCCCCCCAAAATCTAAGGAGTTTCCAAAAGCATGCACAGCCCCGACCTCATATGATCTAAAAACAAATCATTATCAGCTTCAGACAAATGTACCCCATTCACCCAGGAGAGCTCTGGGAGACTATACTTTATCCCATCATGCCTGATGATGACACACCTTTGGGATTTAATCCACTTACCCACCTCCTTATTTATTTCCTGTGAACCCTCTCTATTTTAGAAGGATTCCTCGCATCCCTCCAAACCCTTCTTTCAATTATGTCAGATCATACAAATACAATACCTGGGCAATTCTCTAAGATTGCCCAAACATCCTTTTTTATATCTATAACAAGGCCAATCCTGGTTCTATAAACTAAATCATTACCCCCTAACTGAAGTACGAGAACATCTAAAGCATCCCCTTCCCATAAGGCCCTTATAAAGATGTGCATAAGCAAGCTGGGCCCAGTACATGCTGGATCTGCCTATCCAATCCACCTGATTCATTTGGCTAAGACCTAACTGAGACCAGAGTGAACTCACGGCAGCTCTCTTATTTGCCCAGCAGATGAAACGGTGCCTAGCGATGCCAATTCCCAAGGTCCGTCCCTTATTCTTTCTGTAAGGAAAAATCAACAATCAAGCTCCAACCCCATCACTTCCTTAATTTAGCTCCTATAGGCCCCAGATCTCCATCTATCAATAGCTGGAATGGCATCCTTGCCCATCCCAGCCTCTGCTGAAGTTGTTGCAGCCCGTATATGGAATGAATGTGAACTAAATCCCAAAATGTTGAACTGTAGAGCTGACAAACACTTATGTATGACACAAAAAAACTGAAATTGTGTAATCCAAGGACCATCACCATGAACAAAGAAAGAACTATCCCCAGGGTACCTAACAGCCAAATACTTCAGTACAGCCGAAACCAGGCAGATCTCTGGTTTACCTGACAGCTGAAGACACACCTTTTCCCCGTGGCCATATTGGTTAGTTTTAGACCATCTTATGGTGAACGTGACCTCGTTAGCTCCAATGGTCACATCCGAAAACTCAAGCACCCATCTAGAAAGATCACTATGCGACCTTGGCACTATCTCACTCACCCGTAGGGCCCTGAAAAAAGCCAAAAGAAAAGCTGATCTAAATAAAGATTCCTTACTTCCCCCTCTGCACACAGAGTGTAGCACCAAATTAATACCCCTCAGAATAGACAATGTAATGGGTTTTCAAAAATCAGGAGTCATCCCAAAATGCCTAGACCACCCCTCCAATGCGTTCCTGGGTAATGAAACCCAAACAGGGGTCAGGAGAGATGGCTACTTTTGAGCAAAATGAAATTCCTGCCAGTTTTCCAGCAATTCTGACAGGTGAAAGACCTCTGTTCCTAACCCAAAGCATGAACTGTAATACAGAGTTCTCAGAAATGGGCCAAACAAACTGCCTGACCTTATCAGCTACAAACCACTGAAACCCCTCAAATGCCCATGTATAAGCTCTAAAAGCAGAGGGGGCAAGAGCACCCCAAACTCCAACCAGTATACTCAACAACCAAGGCGCCAAAGCTCCACAGGCATTGGCTCTGGCTCCTTGCTGGCTCAAGGGGCCAATAAATGAAACCTTTCTACCTAGAAATGGGAAAGAGCATCTGCAATACTGTTCTGAACTCCAGGCACATGCTTTGCCTGAAAACTAATATTATTCACCAAGCAACGCAATACAAATGCCCGAACTAGAACTATAACTGTTTTTGATTTAGCAGACTGTATGTTCAGTATGTGCACAACAGCCAAATTATCGCACCAGAAGCAAACCCGTTTAGCTTTAAACTCTTCATGCCAGATATGAACAGCTACTAATATTGGGGGGGAAATTCAAAAACGTAATATCTCTCAGCCGACTGCTGCTCATCCAAGCATCAGGTCAACGCTCAGCACACCAATGGCCCCAGCCACAAATAGACTCCAAAACCAATGCCTCCAGCTGCATCTGAATTAATTTGAAAATTGACTTCCAACACAAGTTTGGACTGCCATACCGATACTCCATTATAATGTTTTTAAAACCCCTTCCAAACCTCCAGGTTACTCCTCATGCCAAGAGAAACCCTAACATGGTGGTTAGGCTTTTGTAAGCCCACAGTGGTACTACAAAGTTGGGCACAAAAGGCCCTACCAGGAGAACCCACCCTTCATGTGAAATTTAAATTCCCTATAATTGACAGCAACTCATGAAGTGTAACCTTTCTTTTAGAACAAACGACCCTAATCAACTCCAATAACCTAATTTACTTATCTACAGGAAACCTACACCCCCTGCCACTGAATCTGTCTCAATGCCCAAGTAAGTTAAATTCATAGCGGGACCCTCAGTTTGTTTTCACCCTGCCAATCAAGAGAAAATACGGATGTGCGAACGCGGTTCGGGAGTTCAGAGTTCAGACCGAACTCGACTATTTCAGTCGACCGAACCGAACTTCCAAACAGAACTCGAATTCGACTGGACTGTTCGGTCGAATCCGAACCAGTTTGGAAGGCCAAAACCAGTTTGGAAGGCCAAAACCAGTTCATACTGGTTTTGAATGTACGAACTCAGTTCGGAAGTTCAGAATTTGACAGAACTCGACTAGTTCGATCGACCGAACTGAACTTCCGAACTGAACTCGATTTTTTAACCGAACCGAATTTCCGAACTGGATTCTGTTCGCACATCCCTAGGAGAAAATCACTGAGATATTTCATTATTAAAGGCGAACCTTACTGCCTTTTAACTGCCCATGCTAATAGAGAGCTGAATCGCTCCAATACTGAGAATGAAATTGAGCACCCCATAGGCCTCACCTTGTCGAAATAAAAGACTCCTTTAAATTGGAAGCCCTACAAGTCAAAATCCAAAGGGTGCACCCGGACCAATCTAAAAACAGATTTACTATCACTCTTGGCCATCATAGCTCCCATTCCACATGCTCGAACCAAGGCTACAGTGGAATCAAATGTTGCATATGCACAGATGATTGACTGAACTACCCTTTGGAAAAGACAGATGGTGAATTGACCTAAATTCATCAGGTACCTTTTTGGGAACCACTACCAAAGGTGATACCCTCAAATTAGGAATAGAGAGATCCATGAAAGAGTCAGCAATCCATCCTAGGGCCACTTCCTTGTAAATCCCCCCCCTTCCTCACCACTGTTTCTAAACCAATAACTGACTACAAATTATCCACAACAGTGTGGCATCTATCACCCTCAAATAGAATTCAAAAACCACATGCAAAACTTTCAAACCAAAAAAACCTGTCTGCTACCACAGGATAATCCCTTAACAAATCAGTCCCAAAATCTAAGTTAATTGGAGAAGGAGGTTTTTGCCACAGATGTGGAAAAACCATCCTGTTGCTCCTGCTTGGCTGGAGGACCATCTCCCCCTCTCCTTGCCTTTTTGGTTTTTGCAATTGGCTCCCCCATGCTGAAAATTTGCATTAATGCATGAATGCACATGCTGAAAATTTGCATGAATGCACAAAATTTGCCTTCATGCCAAAACTGACAGTTGGTACAAAAACACCTCCCATAATTGAAACGCCACCCTTCCTCAACTCCTGCTGTCTAGTGGTTACAAAAGGGAGGAACTTCCTGCTATCAGTCTGGAGACCAGACCAGGGCAAGATGGGCACATGCATTAGAGCCAAAGTTCATGATCTGCAATTTCCCAACGCAGATAAGTATCTACAGATGCCCTAGCTCGAAACTCCTCATCATGCATGAGCCAGGCCTCCCCCCCCCCCCATAAACATTCCTAGCCCCTGTGAATAATATCAAGATATTTTACTAATGAAGGGGACTGCTATGGGTAGATATCCACAACAATCCCCATAAATATGGTGGAAGCTGCTAACTAATTGTCTCAAGTTCTTATTACTTTAGGATTTTTCCTTGCATTATCCTTATTATCTTTATCTTCATTCTCCAAATCATCCTGAACAGTCTCCCTATTAAGCAAAGAGAAGATATCGATATATAGCTCCTATAGCTCAACAGGTCCGGAGTCTGGGGGTGGTACTGGACGCAGACCTCCACCTAGAGCGACAGGTGGAGGCACAAAGGCAGCCTTTCGTCAGTTGTATCTGGTGTGGAGGCTGCGTCCGTTCTTCTCTGGCCAGGACCTGGCCCCCCTCATCCATGCCTTCGTCACCTTGAGGCTGGACTATTGCAACACACTCTACGTGGGGCTTCCCTTGTGTTTGGTTCAGAGTCTGCAGCTAGTGCAGAATGCGGCGGCCCATCTCCTTTCGTTGACGGGTCGCCGGGAGCACATAACACCAGTGCTCCAGGCTCTGCACTGGTTGCCGATAGCGTACCGAGCCGGATTCAAGGTGTTGGTATTGATTTACAAAGCCCTTTATGGTCTGGGTCCCTCATACCTCAGGGTATGAGGTATGAGGTATCCCTCATACCTCACCCTCTGTGCCACGGAGCGGCTCCTTCAGTCTGCTGGGGGTGCCTTCTTGGAGGTCCCCCGCATTAAGCGGGGGACCACAATGGAGAGGGCATTCTCGGTGGCCGGGCAGCGTCTCTGGAACTCCCTACCGGAGGAGGCCCAACTGGCCCCAAGCCTGTTAGTATTTTGGTGAAAATGCAAGACCTGGTTGTTCGCCCAGGCCTTTGGGGAGGGGGGTGGGTAGCTGATTTTTATTCCCCTATCCCAAGTAATTTATACCCCAGGCTCTGTTTTATGTGTTTTTAAAATGTTTATATGATATTTTTAAGTATTTTGGATTGTTTTAAATTGTATTTTATGACTGGAAGCTGCCCTGAGCTGTGTTTAAGGAGGGGCGGGGCACAAATTTAATAAATAAAATAAATAAATAATAAATAAAATATATATTCCCTTTTAGGGTTTTCTCCTTAGTTGTATGCAACAAATGAGAGCCCAAAGCTTTTGAGACACTAGAGTAAGGAACCGTATGTAGGGATAAGTGAACACAGTTCGGAAGTTTGGAGTTTGGACTGAACTAGAATAGTTAGGTCAACCAAACCAAACTTTCGAACCAAACTCAAATTCAACCAAACTGTTCAGTCGAATCCGAACCAGTTCGGAAGGAAAAAAAAACAGTTTGGAATGTACGAACTTGGTTCAGAAGTTCAGAATTCAACCAAACTCGAATAGTTCGGTTGACCAAACCAAACTTTCGAACCGAATTTACGAACTCAGTTCTGTTCGCACATCCCTACCTGTACGTGTCTCTGGGCTTCAACAGTCTGAACCAGCTGCTGATGTCTTCCCCCCCCAACCAACCAGTTGGCCAGAAAGAGGACAAGAAACTTAAGTAAACCCTGCTGAGCCAAGACCGAACCCCAAGCCTGAAGAGGATTCCCAGACCTAAATAACTGAGCCTCCCAATAAGCTCCAACCCCCCCTCCAACCCCGCAAACTTACCTACAATTAATTCATTCGGTGTCACAGGAGAGATACCTGTGGGCACAGGGCTCTGCTGAAAGACTTCCCCACTTAAAGATGGAGTTGGAATGACATTCGCAGAATTGGAGCCGGCTGATAAGAGATCCGTACCCAGAGAAGTCACATTTATTTAGCTTCCTGTAGGCACAGGAAGCTGTCTTCCTGAAGAAGAAGCAGAGACTAGATAGCTGAGACCTGATGAGCCTGGATTATGAAAAGGAGCTGACAAAGAAACAGTATTAGAATAGACTGGTAAAGTAACACCACCAGCCATGTTACCCATGGACTAATTACTGCCACAAAACATAGAACCCCCAGAACTGGACAGCATGAGGGGAGCTGCACAAGCCCCCGCATGAGATACAACAAAATGCAAATGTTTAACATGAAAATCAGCAGCAGACAGAGGAAAGGGGGTCAGGCCAGCACCCATTACTTGGGAAGCAATGGAACCAACTTGACCCTGGTTGGGGGGGGGGAGCAACAAAATATCAAGAAAATAGGCAACCACTTCATTCAGAGCATCAGGTGCAACCAAACTGCCACAGATCATAAAGCAGAGACTAGACACTAGGCACAGGGAAAGGTGGGCACCTTCTCCTTTCAGAAGTAACTCTGCCTGGAACATCCTTGAGGGGAAGGACAGGGGGAACACCAAGTGTCACTGAGTCCAGACCCCCAGGTGAAGAAATAATTCCTGAAGGGGCAAACCCAGACCCAGAAGCCTGAAAAAATTCCAGAAATAAATTGAGGGGCATTACTCACTGTAATGTAGGCCTCAGAACCCTGATGATGGGTCCTGGGGCTGGAGTGGCTGCTTCTGGATGATGGGTTGCCTGGGAAGGCATGATTGTTGCTTGACCCCTGGGGGTGCCTGTGGCACCATGGCTGTCTGTCTGAGACCTAGCATCATCATCAGCAGCAGCAGCAGCAGCAGCAGGAGCAGAGACTGGGAAGTCTTGAGGTTTGGTGGCTGGCACCCATAGGGGGTTGGGCATTGCAGGCTGGCATCAGTGGAGCCATGGCAGAGGCCCGTCCAGGGCTTGGTGCCTGCCCCCCCCCCAAGTGGTCGGGCATTGCAGGCTGCCAGGCATTGGCGGAACAGAGGCAGAGGCCTGGCCAGTGTTTGGTGGATGGCACCCCTACTTGACTGGGCATTGCAGGCTTGAATCATACTCGACTGAACTCAAGAAGATCTACTGCAAATTGGCCAAGCCTTTGCCTAGTGGTGAATCTTGTGGACACCCAGCCCCCGCCCGCGAGCGCATTCATCTGAGCTATGCCTGTCTGCAAGAGGGAGGGAAAATGGCTGATGTGCAGTACCAGTGGCAGTGGCAGCAGCAGCATCAGCAGCATCAGGAGCAGAAGCAGCAGCAGACATTGGATTGCCAGGGCACATTAACTGCGGCTGGCACCCATCATTGTCTGGGCATTGCAGGCTTTCAGGTATTGGCAGAGCAGTGGCAGAGGCCCGGCCAGGGCCTTTCTGGCACCCATCCTTGGCCAGGCATTTCAGGCTGCCAGGCATCAGCAGAGCAGCAGCAGAGGCCCGGCCAGGGCTTGGTGGCTGGCACCCCTACTAGTCTGGGCATTGCAGGCTGGCTGGCATCGGTGGAGCAGCGGCAGAGGCCTGGCAAGGGCTTGGTGGATGACACCCATCCTTGGCCAGGCATTGCAGACTGCCAGGCATCAGCAGAGCAGCGGCAGAGGCCCAGCCAGGACTTGGTGACTGGCACCCCTACTCAGCTGGGCATTACAGGCTGGCTGGCATCGGTGGAGCACTTGCAGACAATGAAGTAGAATGACATCACTCCCCTCCCTGCCTGTAAAGTAATCCCCAGAACCCTGATGGTGGGTCCTGGTGCTTGAGTGGCTGTTCTGGATGACGGGTTGCCCAGGCAGGCAGGCTCGGTGCTCCAACCCTGGGGTGCCTTTGGCGCCATGGCTGGCTGTCTGAGACCAAGAGGCAGCAGCATCAGAGGCCAGGAAGGCTTCAGGTTTGGTCGCTGGCTCCCATAGGGGGCCAGGTATTGCAGGCTGATATCGGTGGAACTCTAGTAGAGGTCCGGCCAGGACTTAGTGGCTGACACCCCTACTAGTCTGGGTGTTTTAGGCTGCCAGGCATCGGCAGAGCAGCAGCAGAGGTTTGGCCATGACTTAGTGGCTGGCACCCCTACTCGACTGGGCGTTGCAGACTGTCAGGCATCAGTGGAGCAGCAGCAAAGGCCCAGCCAGTGCTTGGTGGCTGGCACCCCTACTTGGCCGTGCATTGCAGGCTGCCAGGCATTGGTGGAGTAGCAGCAGAGGCCCGTCCACGGCATGGTGACTGGCACCCCTGCTCAGCCGGGCACTGCAGGCTGCCAGGCTACAGTGGAGCACTTGCAGACAATGAAGTAGAATGACATTCCTCCACTCCCTGCCTGGAATGTAGGCCCCAGAACCCTGATGGTGGGTCCTGGGGCTGGAGTGGCTGCTTCTGGATGATGGGTTTCCCGGGAAGACAGGCTTGTTGCTTGGCCCCTGGGGGTGCCTGTGGCACCATGGCTGTCTGTCTGAGACCCAGCGGCAGCAGCAGAGGCTGGGAAGACTTGGGGTTTGGTGGCTAGCACCCATAGGGGGTGGGGCATTGCATGTTGGCATCAGTGGAGCCACAGCATTTGTAGACAATGAAATGGAACAACAGCCTTACCTGCCTGGAACGTAGGCCTCAGAACCCTGATGGTGGGTCCCGGGGCTGGAGTGGCTGCTTCTTGATGCAGTGGAATGACAGCTCCCTGTGATCAGAATGACAGCCCCAGAACCCCAATGGTGGGTCCTGGGACAGGAATGGAAGCTTCTGTATGCAGTGAAGTGAAAGCCATTCCTGCCTGGAATGTAGGCCGCAAAACCCTGATGGTGGGTCCTGGGGCTGGAGTGGCTGTTTATTGATGCAGTGGAATGATGGCACCCCTTGATTGTAACGTAGACCCCAGAACCTTGATGGTGGGTCCTGTGATAGGAGTGGCAGCTTATGGATGCAGTTCAACCACAGCCCTCCCTGCCTGGAGTGTAGGCCCCAGAACCCCAATGGTGGATCCTGGGGCTGGAGTGACTGCTTCTTGATGTGGTGGAATGACAGCTCCCTGTGAGCAGAATGATGACCCCAGAATCCTGACGGTGGGTCCTGGGACAGGAATGGCAGCTACTGGATGCAGTGAAATGACAGCCCTCCCTGCCTGGAACATAGGGCCCAGAACCCTGATGGTGTATCCTGGGGCTGGAGTGGCTACTTCTTGATTAGGTGGAATGACAACTCACTATGACAGCCCCAGAACCAGCAGAGGCCCGGTCAGGACTCAGTGGCTGGCACCCCTGCTTGGCCAGGCATTGCAGGGTGTTTGGTCAGGCGTTAGTGGCTGCCTGACTCAGGGTGGTGTGTGAGGGCAGCTTAAACTGGGGGGCCAAGAAGTCAATCAGACGCCTAAACCCAATGTCCCCAACCACCAAGAAGGGCTGCCCATCGAGTGCAATCCTTTCCCCCAACATGTGCGGGGCTTTCAGTTGAAAGACAGCTTACTCCCCAGTGCTTATGTGCCGATGGACTTGGTAGCTGCCCCCACCCCAGCTCCTCCATAGTTCACTGACTCTTCTGGGCTTCAACTGGCTGTTGCCGCTGCACCACTGACAACGGTGATGGGAGGGGCAGAACACAGTGTCGACATAGCTCTCAGAGGGATGTGTGGCCAGCCCTGTCCAAAGTGGCCAAGGCTCTGTTGTCTTGCCCACCAACAAGTTCCCCAGCAAGCGGGTGTTCTCTATGGCGGGGGACATTTGCTCGCCTCACCACCTAAGACTGGGGGCCAAGTTGGTGGATCAGTTGCTTTTCATCAAGGTCAACCTTCCATTGCTGGGATTCCCCAAGCTGCCGCTGGACATGGATTGATGGTGCAGTGGCACACGCCATCCCATGCCAGGGGCAGTCTTGGCACAGGACTCCTCCTCAATCTGTGCTGCCTGCTGCTGCTGAGGTGCTGTCCCTCCCTCCCAATGCCTGGAGCCCTCTCTCTCTCTCTCTCTCTCTCTCTCTCTCTCTCTCTCTCACTAGATGGCCTAGGCTGGCCTATCTGACTGACCTCATGACACAGGGTGGCATTGGGAAGTTGTAAGCCTGCCAGGCAGCCTGTCTAGATTATCTTGACCTGCCTATCTGACTGGCTCTCTCTCTCGCGTGCTCTCGCGTGTCTTCGCCAGCCTATATGAGTGCCCTGTCAAGGTCCCAGCCTGCCTTCCCTATTGCCTCTCATGGCACGCTGCTTGTCTGCCCACTCTGGTTACCAACCTCGAACCCTGCCTCAGCCTGCCTTCTGCTGTTCATGCCATGCTGCCTGTCTGCTGCTGCCATGCATTCTGCTACCTGGGAACCCAATGTCTGCCGCTGCTTCATTGATGCCTGGCAGCCTGCAGTGCCCGGCCAAGTAGGGGTGCCAGGCCAGTCACCAAGCCTCAAGTCTTCCTAGTCTCTGTTGCCGCTGCTTCTGCTACCGTCACTGCATCTCAGACGGCCAGCCATGGCACCACGGGCACCCCTAGGATCCAAGAGCCGAACCTGCCTGCCAGGGCAAGCCGGGGTGCCAAGCTCCAAGCCTTCCTGGTCTCTGCTGCTGCTGCTGCTGTGTCTCCAATGGCCTGCCATACCCCCACGGGTCCCCTCTGGCGCACCCCAAGCCTGTGCAGCGACTGAAATTTCTGAATGTTCGGCGGGACTGATCTCCGCTGGACCGAACTCATGAACCTGAACTAAATTTTCAGGCTGAACAGCTGAACAGCCGAACCCCATTCTGTTCGCATATCCCTACACAGCAGTGGCCAGGAACGCTTTTTACCAACGTCATCTGGTGAGAAGGATGCAACCTTTTCTTTTGGATTCGAATCCCGGCCATGGTCATCTATGCCTTCGTAACCTTGAGGCTAGTGTGTTTCAATGCACTCTACATGGGGCTGCCCTTGAAGACTGTTAGGAAGCTGCAGTTGGTGCAGAATTCAATGGCCTGGTTCCTGCAGGGATGAGTCTCTGGGAGCACATTACACTGGTGCTCCAGAGTCTGCGCTGGCTGCAGAGTTTTCCAGATACAATTCAGACTGCTGGTTTTAACCTATGAAGCCCTAAAAGACTTGGACCCACGTATCAGAAAGACCTGCCTCTTTTCCTATGTACTGTCACAGCTTCTGAGGTCGGCCGGGGCTGCTCTCTTGCAAGTGCTGACTGCCCATTAAGTTGTTACAATGATGACATGCAGGGGGGCATTCTCAGTTGCTGCCCCACAACTATGGAATAAACTCCCCATGGCCTAAGCCTGAGCCAGTTTGTCTTCCAGAGGAGATGTAAGACCTTTTCCTTTTTTTTGGCCAGGCATTTGTCAGGCAGGAATAGGGTGGGCTTGGATAGAGAAGTGGGGAGGAGGATTGGTGGTTGGTAGGTGGGGGTCAAGGGTAGGGTGGTTGGGTGGGATGATGCGAGTATAAAGTGATATTAAATATATTTGAAAGTATTTTATATTTCTTATGCTGTAAACCACACAGAGTCCTTGGAGAAGGGCAGGATAAAAATGTAAAAATAAATAAATGAATAAATAAACTTCAGCCCAAGCATCCAGGTATCAAGAGCAACTTGGGCATAACAGTTGGGAGGCCCCAAAGAGACCGTGGTAGGAGCTCACAGTTTGTCTTATCCCAGCGGGAGTCTTGAAGTGGAGGCAGACAATTCTGGCAGCACAGACTGGATCCCTGGTGCAAGCCCACTGACATTCACTGGGTTACACCAGAAATTGATTTGACCTCTTTGCTGCATGAAACAAAAAGTAACTGACTTGACAGTTGGAGCTCAAACAAGGAGCTCTATGGGCTTTAGAATCTGGAATGAGACTCCCTGGGAAACTGAAGCAGATAGGGTAGGTTTATTTGAAAAATATAGATACATTTGAGCCTGTCTTAGAGCTGGGATTAGATCTCCTGAGTTCAGGACTCTCTCTAGAGCTCCTAGCCTGTCAGTGCATATTAGCATTTCAGTTTCTCTAAACATGTAGGAAAAGTGAAGACCAGAAAAGTTAGTTATTCTCTCTGGGACCCACTGCTGCTGAACTGGGATGGGCTCTTAGGAGTGAGTCTCCAAGCACCCAAACAGAATAGACAGAGATAAACCTCCTCCCCGCACAGAACCCTGGCCTGTCAGTGGAGCCTGGAATCAGTTTCACACACACAGCTCCTCTCCGAGAAGAGAAACAGGCTATAGCAACAAGGTGAGGGGTAGAGAAACTTTAAGATAACTCCAGATAGACACTATACAGAGAGACAGGCAGACAGCTAAGATATAAACCCACAGAAGTTGGAGAAGTTACATCTCAGTTTGGGAGAACGGTGAAAAGGCAAAAGGTAAGTCTTTTCTTCCCTTCTCAATATTTTGCAAAAACGCAAGAGTTTCTTAGCGTAAAAACAAACATGCAGGCGGTGGGGTGGCTCTCTGGCCTGGAATGGAAAACCACAGACATCTCTCTCCTGGGTCAGAGAACAAATGTACCTGCAACCTGGGCAGCCAGATAGCCATTCCACCACCCTTCCACTGCACCAGATGGAGCAGGGGACCACAACAAACATGTGGAGGGCTATCTCCCCTCCCCCGATCCCAGGACCCCACTCCCCACTATGACGCACAGCCATGGTAACTAGCCATGGTCATGGTGAGGATAGGCAGGCCTAGACAAACATTCTAGCCCTCGTTGGCTGGGGTGGGTGGCCCTTGGCACAGGATGTGCCTCCGAGATTTTTCAGAAGATGCAGCCTTTGAATCTCCAAGCCAGAGACACCCCGCCCCACAAATGACATCGCTGAGGCAGCCCTATGTCCCATTCTGTCTCCCTAAGCCAAGAATCCCCCCTGAACCTAGACCCATGCACCATTCCTCTTCTCCAAACAAGTCATTTCTTCCCTGAACTAGTGATGCCTTATAGGCCAGATCCATGCCCCATTACTACCTCTCCAAGCTAACAACCTCCCCGCAAAACCAGTTGTATTCTCCACCTTCCCGCAAACCAGTATCCCTCTTTTAAAATTGTTAACAGACATAACAGCAGTTTTAGCTGAATTTTTCTTTCCTTACAGGCCTTTCAAAACTTTGATTTGGGTGTATTTATTTATTTATTTATTTATTTAACATATTTATATCCCACTCTTCCTACCTCACGGTAGCCCAGAGCTGCTAACAATACCAAAATACAATATAAAAAATATAAAACAAATAAAACATTTTAAAACATAGCAAACAAGAGCGGGGGGTAGGGGTGGGTGGTTGGTGCACAACCCCTCCACCCCTCCAACCCAACCATACCCCTCTCCCTCCCCAAAAGCCTGATGGAACAGTCAGGTCTTACAGTTCTTGTGGAAAGCAAGAACTGTTTTCGTTTGTTTGTTTTAATATTTGTTTATCTTTAACATAAGGCACATATAATGAAAAGAGGGTTATGCACAAGTTTACATTTGTTTGGACCTGAGGGTAAGATACCCTCACAATGGTCCATACCATACATTCCTTTTACATGGCCCTTCCCCTCGGCAATGGTGTCTGAAAATTCAACAAGTAAAAATGAAAAACATTCAACTTAAATTTAAACATATAAACCAAGGCTGTCTTTTTTGTATTATGTTACAAATACTTATATTTTGTTTAGGCAGATTTTTGGTTGATCTTTATCTGTGTCAGTCACTTCAGTTCTTAATTCCCAACAGGGATTCTAGACTGAATACAAAGTGTCTTGTCTGTCCTTTATATCTGTAGCTATTTTATCCATTGTTATCATATATCAAACCCTAGAAACCCAGTTCTCAATTTGAGGACCTTTATCCGATTTCCAAGACGAGAGAATAGTGTGAATTGTTGTGAGGCAAAGCTGTTGACATGCGTCCAGTCTGTTCGAGGTGATTCCCTTTTTCTGGCATCAGACCCAAAATAGCTGGAGCAGGTTTGAATGGTATGGGAGCGTTGACTACTCTTTCCATATACAGCCATATCTTTTTCCAAAATGGTATTACTAATGGACAGTTCCACCAGCAATGTAGCATAGTTCCTTTTTAGCTGCAACCATGCAAGCAACAGTCTGGAGAATTCCTTCCCATCTGGAGCAAGTGATGTGGCGTTAAATAATATTGCAGCAACTGCCAGAGAGATGGAGGACTTGTTCTAGCAAATGAATATGCTAGAACAATTTTGCCAGCCAACTGTGAAAATTCTCTTGGAATCAGAGGTTAGGGGGTGGAGAGCCCAGGCCTGGCAGAAGTGGAGGTGGGAAAGGTCAACCCACCTGAAGTAGGTGAGGTGACAACAGATACGTGCCAGTTGATGTTGGTATTGGAAGCAGAACAGAAACATCTTTCTACTGCTGTATATAATAGGAGATAAAATGATGGTAGAGATTAATAAAATCTACTCCTTGGTGGAGTTGGGAAATAGAAAATGGGATGAGTTATCAAAAATAATGGTTGTTGCGGAAGAACGTACATCGGGACTGGAAGACCACTCTATGGAACTGGCCACTGAATTGAAGAAATGTGAGGATCTTGAAAATGGGTCCCTACGTAATAACCTTCATTTTCAAGGTATAAGGGAAGGTCTAGCAGGAAAGTGTGGACAGGACCTTATAAAGGAAGGCCATGTTTACACGATGCCACCAGGTGGGGGGGGTGCATGGGTATGCCGATGTGTGCATGGTGGGTGGGCGGGACGTACACATGGCCACACACACATCCCCACCCACTCATGCCCCACTTATCCCCATGCACAAAGCAACCTCTGTTTTCCCCAGTTGCTCCGTGCATGGAGATGAGTGAGGGGTGAGTGGAGATACATGTTAGATGTGAAAGCACCCCCCTCACCATGTGCACGCTGTGTCCTTTACATGGGCTCTCCCACTCATGAACACGCAGATTTCTGCGTGTTCATGAATGGAAGAGGCCCGTGTAGAAAGGACCAAAATACTCCTCTAATTTTCCAAATGGTTCTCAGTTATATGAGGTGGTTATTGAGCATGCTGATAGGTCCTTGAGGGTGGAACCAGGAGATGGGGAGCCACTGAGAGCTATTATTGTGAAATTTCTGAATTTTGGGGACAGAGAGGTAATTTTTCAAAGGGGCAAAAAAACAATGAGTAGCTCGTATATTAAGGTTGTAAGATGTGTGTGTCACCAGATCATTCATCTGCTATGATGATGAAAAGGAAGTTCATGGGCCAGCTTCATGGGCCAGCTTGTGGAAATTGGATTTCATCCACAGATTCAGTTTCCTGAATATCTGAGCATTCTGGTGAATGTGTGTGGGGGGTCGTCCATGTGAAAAGGCCCTATCTCAGAGTAGAACTATTCCTGATAAGGTGCTCAGTCATGGATATCAGCAGGCATAAATTTAGATTAAAATGTGTTGCTTAGTTAATTTTTTCTTTGTTTCTTTCTTCCTTTTTTGGGGGGGGGGGGATGCTGCACCTAATAGGATGCTGATAGGTCAATGTGTGTGTGTGTGTGTGTGTGTGTGTGTGTGTGTGTGTGTGTGAGTGAGTTTGTGTGTGTATGTGTGTAATATCTGAGCCGCCATGGTACTCCTGTATAAGTAGTATGGCTGATGTTTTTCTTTTTAATAGGAGGGGGGCATAAATCAAGCCATTGCGCTATCTCTCCTTTAAGGTGCAAGGCTGATCTCCCCCCCCCCCTTATTGCTGTATTACCCGTTTCTTTTTGTGGAAATGGGTGAAGGGAAGGTGCGTGAGCCAAGCCGCCACACTAGGCAGGAGGGGCGGAATAACATTTTTGTATAAATAAAATAAATAAAAAATAAATTATCTCCCTTATAAAGTGCAATGCTGCTTCCCTTCTTTTCCTCTTTCAGAGAGTGTATGTGAGTGTAAGTGAGCCTAGTCTCCATCTTAGGTTTTAGAAGGAGATAGATAAAGTGGGAGAGGGGTGAGAGCTTAGCCGCTTAGAAGGAGACAGGGGAAAGCTTAGCCACTGCATAGGGATGTGTGAACGCGGTTTGGACATTCGGGGTTCGGTCCGAACTCAGCAAGTTCGGACGTCCAAACCAAACGTCCAAACCTAACGCCCGAACGTCTGAACAGTTCGGATGAGTTCGGGCAGCATTCGGGCAGGAAAACATGACTGACAGGCACAGGGAGTGGGGAGGGTCAGCTGAGGAGGGGTGGAGACTGAGGCTTGGACTAGCCGCCAGCCTGCCCAATCTCCATCCCTCTTTTCCTGAGACCACTGGCTTGGCAGTCTGCGATTGGCCACGGTAGGCTGCATGGAGCCAATGGGGCTTGTGGTAAGGCAGGCACAGCAAGTAACAAAAGTAATTGCACTCCCCCCTTCATAATCCTTCTGAGCTAGCCACTGATCCTGTCAGCAGGCGTTTTCAGAACTCCCTCTCCCAGCAGGTTGTGTTCCTCCCAATCCATTGCCATCCTCTTCCTTTTTCACCCATTTTCACACATTTACCTCCATAGTTTCATTTATTTAAGTTAGATTAGAGAGATTTAGGTGTTATTTTTATTTTTTGCCCCTCCCTGTGTTGTTTCTCCCTCCCCTTCATTTAATCCTTCCCTCTTCCCTATATATATTCCATCCCTGATTCGCTTCCCCTGTTTTTTTTCTTTTTTCTTTTTATTTATTTAGAGTAGGATTAATTTAGGTTTCATTTCAGTTTTGTACCCTTCCCTGTGTTGTTTGTTGTGAGCTGTCTGTGTTCGCCCCCACCCCACATCCCTGTGTGTGTATATAGTTATAGATATAAGATAGTATAGATAGATAGTTGTAGGCGTTAGTTTAGTTATAGAGATAGATAGAGATAGTGTGTAGTGATTCAGTTTTAATATTTTATAGTGTGTTTGTAGAACTAGGCCTTTGTAGATATTAGATAATTCCTATGTGAGATCTAGAAGTCATTTTGGAAATATTGAAGCAGTATGGTACCAAGGGAAAGTAAATTGGATTATCGGAAAGTATGTTCTACTATTGAACTTGGTCAGGGGGCAACTGTTAAATTGCCTTATTTTAAAGTCACCCTGGATCTGCACACTGTGAGAATGTTGTTTTGAGGCTAATTGTTTATTCTGTGTTATTTTATAGTTGTAATGTTGTTATAACCTTCGGTTGAAACAATAAATAAATTATTATTATTATTATCATTATTATTATTATTATTATTATTAGATAATATTCCATTTAGTTCCATAGGTTTTAGAATAGTTAACAGCAGTTAAAGTTAGTGTAGTAGATATTAGGGGTGGGGTCAAAGTGAAAAAAAAGGGTATCGGTTTTACCGGTTACCGGTTTTAAAAAAATCAGTTGTATCGGTAAAACCGGTTTACCGGTACCATTTTTTTCCCATTGATCTCAATGGAGAAGTGTCCCCATTGAAATCAATTAACCCCCCCCAACCTCCCCCTTCCCCTCCCAGGCTGCGCAGGTGGAAGGGGGACACCACCGCCACCCTGCCAGCCCAGCCTGGTTTTTTTTTTTAAAACCGGCGCCGGTTCGCGGGACCTGCAGGCTCCAGGCCCCTGCCGTACCGCCAGCTGCCCGGAGGAAGCCAGGGCTATTGCTGAAGGAGGCAGGTCTCCTCCAGGAGCCCTCCCGATGATATCAGGTACTGTGGCACTCTTTAACCCCCCTCGATCTCCTTTTACCTGTGGTGTGGGTGGCAGTGGCAGTGGCAGCAGCAGCGCAGCGTGGGTCCAGCTTCAGCGCTGGATTGGGGCTTCAGCGCTTCACTAGGCCTTCTGGGGAAACCATTTCAGTTTTCAATTTTATTTGGTGAATTTAGCTGTGTGTTACAGTGCTGGATCTGTAAGTAACGAGCTGGTGGTAGGGTGTGCCTGTCCTGTCCTTCCCTGTCAATAAGCATAAGTGTAAGTTCTACTGTTCTGCCTGCTGCTTGCCACCTTGAGGCAAAAGGGATCTCTCTGCCTGACTCCACTTGTTGCCAAATAGTTCAGAGTTTTCATGTTCCAAATTTCAGAAAATTTCCGAGGTCTGGAATTTCATTTCTGAATTCTGGGACTTCAAAAACAGTGTCCAAGTACTGTCAAGTACCCAGGACGATTACCTGGAACTTCAGAAATTAGCCTGAGTAACCAGAAGTACTATTTGCTACAACCCTAAGTTTAATATTGTAGACGCTAAGAATATAATTGCTTTAAAGTTTACACTATGGCTGATTTGAAAATCCTTTCCCTAAATGTATGAGGTTTAAATAACCCACTGAAAAGAAAAGAAAAGAGTGTGACAGTTGATCAGAGAGGAAAGTTGGCACATTTTTGCACTTCAATAGACCCATCTCATAAACAGAGATAAGTTCAGATTCTAGAGTCCTAAATATGGCCTATTTTATTCAGACTTTAGGGAAAAAAAACTGGGGGTACTATTAGGAATTGCAAATAGTCTAAATTTTGTCAAGACAAAAGAATTAAAAGATGAGGATGGTAGATTTCTTTTCGTAGCTGGTGAAATTGGAGAATGATAATACACTTTTGTTAGCCTGTATGCTAACACTTTTGTTAGCAACTGATTAACCCGCTCATTTTATTGCTACCTACATTCCTTGGGTGACTAGACAAGTCATACACAAGACTATAATGTGGAGACTTAATTAGTCCATTGAACCATTTAAATTAATCTACTAAAGAACCCTTAAACAAACACAGTAAGAGGATTAGGGATACAATAAACTAAACTAAATTGCCTAACAGAGTCAGACCAATGGTCCATCTTAGCCCAGTATTGTCACAAGCTGACAATGCAGCAGAGTTCGGTTCGAAAATTGAGTTCGGTTCGGAAGTTCAGTTCAGTCGACCGAACTATTCGAGTTCGGTCCGAACTTCCAGAGTTCGGAATTTCAAACCCCATTGAACTAAATGGAATATTATCTTATAGGGATGGGCGAACAGAACTGAGTTTGGAAATTAGGTTCGGTTCGGTTCGAAAATCGAGTTCGGTTCAGAAGTTCGGTTCAGTCGACCGAACTGGTCGAGTTCGGTCTGAACTCCGAACTTTCAAACCACATTCGTCCATCCCTACTACTTAAGAAAATGAACTAGAAAATCCATTAAGGATATGAAAAAACATACAAAGATTAAAGAGCAAATTAATCTGATTGAATCAGAACACACTATAAAAAAAATGAGATATACAAAACATCATTATTTTGAGAAAGGAAACAAAGCAGATAAAGCCCTGGGCAAGGCAAGTAAAAAGAAAAAGAAAGAAGATGCACAAGATGTTAACTGCAACCTTCTATCTAAAATTAAACTTCCCATATTTACAAAGGCCTTGTCAGACTTCCTTAACCAACCAATAAAGCATGAGGAAGTAGAGCATACAATCAAAAATCTTCCTAATAACAAAGCTCCTGGTCCAGACGGGTATTCACCTGAATTTTATAAAACCTTTTTTTCTCAGTTGTTTCCTTTACTTACTAGATTATATAATTCATTTATAGAGAACCAAACAATGCCTAATTCCCTCTATGAGGCCAGCATAGCACTTTGCACCAAACCAGAGAAGGTTCTAGAACTCTGTGGTCTCTATAGCTCAATTTCCCTATTAAATACAGTCCGTTTTTACACGAACAGGGGTGGTGGTGGGGTGTTTTGGTGTGGTGGGTGTAGGTGGGTGTGTGCCCTTTTACTACCTACACCCACCTACACCCATGGAGCATCCTCCGTTCTGTCTGAGGGCTCCATGGGAGGAAGTGGGTGTGTGGCGGCTGTCGGTGGGTGTGCAGCAGGAGTGCACATGCACAAACACCTGCTGTGGTATTTACATGGGCGCACATCCGCCACCCCCCATCACCCTCCCACCGGTGGCCATATGCACGGACTGTCTCCCCGCCACACACCTGTCCGAACACCAAGTGGCGTGGGGGGGGGGAGGGGATGTCGTTTGTGTAAAAACAGTCATAGATGCTAAGATATTTACAAATGTTCGGACAAATAAACTCTATGAGATCATTCCGGATTTATGCAACAGGAAACCTTTAGCATGGGCAGTATTATTGTTTCCCCCTCCTTTAATAAATTTTACTCATGCCAATAGAACACACAGATCATGTCTCTGTACCCTACAATTTTAACAGCACTTCCTCGCTATGGAAATGTAATATTCAAAATTCAGATTTATTGATTGGGATAA
Source organism: Sphenodon punctatus (assembly GCA_003113815.1). Taxonomy (NCBI): domain Eukaryota; kingdom Metazoa; phylum Chordata; class Lepidosauria; order Sphenodontia; family Sphenodontidae; genus Sphenodon; species Sphenodon punctatus. The sequence goes on from QEPC01007063.1 coordinate 237,108, forward strand.
CACATTGTTCATGCTCATTTTTAGTTCTCAAAGAAAAACACTCTTCCTTTGAAAAGCATTTGATAGAAATATTTCTCCCAGGTCTTCAAAATAAGAGGAAGTTAATTAAATTTCAGATTACCCAAATGATTTCCTTTATTAATCTGCTCATATCTACCATCTGTCTCCTTCTTCGCACAGGTAGAAAGGAAAACACTGAGGCTGAAATGTCCAATGAAAGCATCATCACCGAGTTCCTGCTCCTGGGATTCTCTGATAAGGGGGAGCTTCAGATCTTGTACTTTGCAGCTTTTCTACTGATTTACTTGGCAACTTTGATAGGGAACCTGCTTATCTTCATACTCATTGCCTTCAATCACCACCTTCACACCCCCATGTATTTCTTTCTGATGAATTTATCCATTTCTGATCTTGGCTCCATCTCTGTCACCATGCCCAAAGCAATTGCCATTTCTGTGATGGACAACAGGATGATTTCCTATTCTGGATGTGCTGCTCAAGTGTTTCTCGTGGTTTTCTTTGTGGGATTGGACTTGTCTATTCTCACTGCCATGGGGTATGACCGATATGTCGCCATCTGTGATCCACTGCACTATGATACAGTGATGAACAAGGCAGCCTGCATCCAAATGGCAGCTGGTGCATTGATAATTGGGTTTCTCAATGCAACTTTACACACTGGCAGCACCTTTGCAATAACCTTCTGCTCCAATGTTGTGGATCAGTTCTTCTGTGAAATCCCACAACTGCTCAAGCTCTCCTGCTCAGATTTGTACCTCATTGAAGTTTGGGCTCTTTTCTTCAGTATACCTGTATTCTTAGGCTTATTTGTTTTCATAATTGTTTCTTATGTTCAGATCTTCCGAGCAGTGCTAAGGATCCCATCAGTGAAAGGAAGGCAAAAAGCCTTCTCTACTTGCCTGCCCCACCTCATTGTTGTCTCTTTGCTCCTGTGCACTAGTATCTTTGCCTACCTAAAGCCTCCATCCAGCTCCCCATCAGATTTTGATGTGGTGGTTTCTATGGTCTATGCTGTGGTGCCTCCAGTGATGAATCCAATCATTTACAGCATGAGGAACAAGGAGATCAAAGCTGCTCTTTGGAAACTGATCAGGTGGCATTTTTCTTTGAAGAATAAATTGTCTCTGCTTCATCTATAAACTTGGTTTCAGTCTCTGATTTTTATGAAAGTAGTTATGTTATAGAGATAAATGTCTCCTCTAGAATAGAACAGGTAATTACCAGGAACACTTTTGAAAATGTAATTGTTCTGTGTTCAAAATATTTGAAAATATAATATTTATGATTTTTAAAAAGTCACTGAAAATAATAACACCATAAACTCTCTTTTCCATAAATGCTGGTTGCCAAAATAATTCCTCCTGACATTTCCAATAAATTTGGCTTCCTCAATTCCAACCTTTTGATGGTGTTCTGTAAATTTTGGATGCTTGACACAGTTAAAGGAGTTGAAGAATGAAGTATTATTTCAGGAGATAATGAAAATTTTCTAATTTGCAATTTTGCAATTTTGGTGAAAAGATATTTTTTTAAAAAAAAATATTTTCTGATGATTCAGTATATATGGAAATTTTTACCAGCTTCTCTAAGGAGTGACTTGTCCCAGGCCCGCTGTGAGGAGTTTGTCAATCTGGGTTCTGCCCTGGCTATGGTACTGAGATGGCGTCGGTGGCCTTGGTGGATGATCTCCGCTGGGAGATGGATGCAGGATGTTCGACCTTTTTGATCCTGCTAGATCTCTTGGCTGCTTTTGATATCATGGACCATGGGCTGCTGTTGAGATGGCTGTGAGTCTTGGGGGGGTCTGGATGGGACTGTCCTTGGATAGTTCCACTCATTCTTCTTGGGTAGAAGCCAGCGGGTGGTGCTGTGAGCTGAAATGTCTAGCTTCTGGGCCTTGGCCTGCGGCGTTCCGCAGGGTTCCATTCTGTCTCCACTGTTGTTTAATGTGTATATGCAACCCCTGGGGGAGATCGTGAGAGGGTTCAGAGTGTGATGTTACCAATATGCTGATGCTACTAAGCTGTACCTCTGGTTTTCAACTGACCCAGGTCCTGCTGTCTCGTTACTTTCCCAATGTTTGGAGGCCATGGTGGATTGGATGTGGCAGAGCAGACTGAAGCTCAATCCAGATAAGACAGAGGTGATGGTGGTGGGAAGGGCGGGGGAGGTGCTGTCCCCCCTGATAGGGGGGGTTCGCCCGCCTGTTGCTTTTCAGATTTGGAGTCTGGGGGTGGTTTTGGATTAGGGCCTCCATCTGGATCGGCAGGTGGAGGCGGTGGCTAACGTCACCTTTCGCCAGCTGTATCTGGAACGGAGGCTTTGACCTTACCTCTCCAAGCCCGATCTGGCGACTCTCATCCATGCCTTCATCACCTCGAGGCTAAGCTACTGCAACGCACTCTACGTGGGGCTTCCCTTGTTTCTGGTTCGGAGGCTGCAGCTAGCGAAGAATGTGGCAGCCCGTCTCCTGGCGGGGACAGGGCAGCGTAAGCACATAACACCGGTGCTCCGCACTCTGCACTGGCTGCCTATAGTGTACCGAGCCAGATTTAGGGTGTTAGTATTGATTTACAAAGCCCTGCACAGTCTGGGCCCCTCATATCTCAGGGACCGCCTCATCCTCCACGCCTCAGAGTGATCCCTTCGGTCCACTGTGGGTGCCTTTCTGGAGGTCCCCCATGTAAGACGGGGGGGCACAATGGAGAGGGCATTCTCGGTGGCCGGGCCACGATTATGGAATTCCCTCCCGGACGAGACTCGCCTGGCCCCAGGCCTGTTGGCCTTTCGACGTGTCTGTAAGACTTGGCTGTTCTCCCAGGCCTTTGGAGGGGAGGGGGGTAGGTGGGCGGGGGTTGGAGGGGGGGGGGGAGGGAAGGGGAGTCAGGGGAACATTTGGGGGGTAGTTTTAATTTATTCATATTGTTGTTTTTATGTATTTTATTGTTGTTTTAACTGTTGTGAGCCACCCCAAGATTCCATAGGCATGAGGGGGTGCCCAATAAATATAAATAAATAAATAAAATAAATAAAAAAATCTTGTTTGTTAATATCAGTATAAATCCAGACTCATGCTTCTGAATACAAGATGGTATCACCTGATAAAGGGACCTGTTCCAGTAGTCATTATTCTTATTTAAATTATACATGGTCACTTTATACAGAAAAAAACTGAATGACTGCCGTCCTCAGATCTATTAATTTCAATGGTACTATTCCTGGGAAAAGAATTTGAGAATTTTTGATATGGGTGTGCAATTCATTTTCATTATTATGATAACAAAAATGAAAAATTATATTTTGTTTTTTACTGTTGTAACAACAGCAACAACAACAACAACAACAACAACAACAACAAATATTTATAGTTTTTTAAATAATGGGAAAAATCTGCAAAACGTATTTCTGACAATAACCTTTAGCTTTCTTATTCAATTCTGATGACATGTGGGGAGATTATACCTCCAATGGAGAGCACTAGGGATACCAAATATGAGAAATATTTGATAAAGATAATGTATTTTATAAGCAATTGAATGTTGTGATTTTAAGAAAATATGCATACACATTCATGGATACTACCTCTTTATTTTCCATCCAATTTTTATGAAATCTAGGAATTGTATGTCCCTTCCCAACATTACTAATCTTGCCACATTTCACAAAGATTGGATAAAGGGTCCTGATGTTGTAAGACATTAAGTTTAAAAAGCATTTCAAGAAGTAACATTTTTATATTCCATCCTGTTTTCAAGACATTTGGCAGGAATGTATCCCACACCTTTACTGTCATCTTTGCCAAACTACAGGACAATTTGATAAAGGGACCAAATTCTATAAGCAATTGAAGTTGTCCCCTTGAAGACCATTATTCAGATAAATAGCAGTACATGCAGTGCCAGTCAGAGGCAGGCAACTGGCATGGTAGGGGGATGGAGGCTGTAGAAGGGAGGATGGGGAACAACCCAAGAGACTGACATACACATTCACTGGCTAATTGCTGCATGTTTCCAGCTTTACAGGACCAATCGATGGTGGCTATCAGATGGGCATAGGGGGGCGCCCTGAGGCGGGCATAAAAGGGACATAACTGGGACTTTTGGGATAGAATCCCAGAAATCAGGAGACATAGTTTACACATCCAGACTGGCCAGTTATCATCACAATCATATCCTGCAGCACTGTGGCAGAGGACATGAGAGAATCTCTATTGACACTTTACTAAACAGATGCCTTCCAACTTTACAGTAATAAGTGGGGGAGAGAAGATTGGGTGATAACATCACAGAATAAAGATATTTGGTTGACATTTCTGCTGGCCAATTAGCATCACAAACAGATTTTATACCACAGTGATACATAAGAGAATCCCTGGCATAGGCTCATTCTCTGCATATACTGTGCAAGCATATAAAATTGTGATCCTTTATCACATCTTTCCTATATTTTTCATAGATGATCCTGAATGTGTGAGATATATCTCTGCCAAATATCATGTACACTGATTGGACTGAAAAGATGTTATAGTCAGACATGCATTTATAAGTAAATTGATTATACCTCTAGAAACCTTTATTCAATCTTCTGTAAATTGACTTAGGCCTTTTTTTACATGGACGACACCCACCCATGAACACCCATAAACACCCATCAGATGGGTGGGAGAGCATCCGTGTAAAAGACCCACCCAGCAACACCCACAAATACCCACAGATCAGCCAGGAAGGAGCCAGCATTCTCCATGGGTGGGGGTGGGTGGAGATGGGTGTTCAACAACCACCCGTCCATGTAAAAACCAAAACACCCACACCCATGGGGATGGGTCCGTGGATAGCACAGAGAGAGGGCTAGTAACGCCACGCAGGTGCTGCCAAGCAGACATGCCCACCAGGGGAGACACCGGATGCCCGGCTGGGAGCCCTTAAAGGAGAACCAAAACATGACAGCGGTGTGCTGCCTCCCAAAATGTCTGGAAGCAAAGTATCTGATGAAACAAAGGGATCCAGTGCCACGACATCTGTGGGATGGGTCAGGGCAAAACCCCGGGATGCCCAGGGGAGGGGGTCCAGCCCAAAGGCACAGGGGGGAGGGAAAGATGGCTAATCACAGCACACCTGTCCCATCACAGGGTCAAGGGCATACCGCAGTGCCCACCATGCCCTCATCCCCCCACTCCACCACAGCCAAGGGGCACAGGGAAGGAAGCGCAACCGACAGTGAGGTATCACCGAGTGTACCTCAACAACCTGGTGCACTCAACAACCTGGTACCTCAACAACCTGGTACAACAACCTGTTGAGTGTACCTCAGCAACCTGTTGAGTGTACCTCAACAACCTGAGGGGGGTACATACCAATACCACAAACCTCGGGCAACCCGTGCTTTTGTGGGTAAGGAGGAAATGGGAAACAGGGGGACGAGGAACCTATGCAGATAGGAGCCTCCTTGGGACCCCTCACCGCTGTGGAAAAGGAACACTGCCAGACCTCCTGGCTATGTTTTTACTGCGGGGAACCAACACATTTTGCCCATAACTGCCCTTCACTCCCTCTTGATAGACGGGGGCTGGGAAAATCCAGGCCCTGGGAGTTGCTGGGGGGCTTCCAGGTGAAAATAAGACACCCATAGAGTCCACCTCCAAGGCGCTCATTGCCAGTCCCTGTAGTCCATGCCATGTGTGTGTCCCCGCCATGCTAGAATGGGGGTCCTCCTGGAACCTTATTGTCTGGGCCTTAATAGACTCGGAGGCTTCAGGGAACCTCATGGACCAAGGGTTCCTGCAAAAACATGCAATTCCCAGTACACAGAGGTATCCCCCAGAGCAGGTACATACAATCGATGGCTCGCCCCTGAGTTCGGGCCCCAGTGTCACTTAAACCATCGGGAGATACACCAAACGAATGCACTTTGACCTAGTGTCCACCCCTATGTTTCCTGTAGTATTGGGAATGCCATGACTCCAACAGCACAACCCCAGTATCAACTGGAGAGATCAGACGGTCGCATTCTCATAGGAGTTTTGTATCCACTCATGAATCTTGTCCGCCCCCCAATGTGCATTAAACATGATGGAACCAGCCCTACAAGGGTCAATACCTGCATCATATGCAGACTTCCTGGACGTTTTTGATAAAAAGGAAGTGGAGGTGCTCCCACCACACCGACCATACGATTGTCCAATTGATTTGATGCCAGGAACCGAACCCCCTTACGGAAGAATATATGCCATTTCTGCTCCAGAGCTAACTACTCTGAAGGACTACGTAGAGGACAACCTCCAACAGGGGTTTATCAGATATTCTTCCTCTCCCACGGGCGCACCCTTGTTCTTCATTCTCAAGAATGGAGGACTGCACCCCTGTATTAATTATCGGGGGCTCAATGCCATCACCATTAAAAACTGCTACCCGCTTCCCCTGATTCCTGAACTGTTGGATCATTTGCATGGTGCCAAGATCTTTTCAAAACGTGACCTACATGAAGCATATAGATTGCTGTGCTTCAGACAAGGGGATGAATGGAAGACCGCCTTTCGGAGTCGATATGGCCATTTTGAATATTTGGTGATGTCCTTTGGTCTAGCAAATGCCCAAGCCACCTTTCAGCACCTTATCAACGATGTGTTCCGCAACATGCTCAACACTTATGTGGTCGCCTATCTGGAAGACATCCTCAGCTTTTCCACGACTATGACAGAGAACATCCGACATGTTTTCAATGTTTTGGAGTGCCTGCAACAACATTCTTTTCTGTAAAATAAAAAAATGTGCTTTTCACGTTCCCACCATTGAATTTCTTGGATTCATTAACTTGCCTCAGGGGGAAGAAATGGAACCAAAGAAAATAAACGCCATACTGCAGTGGGTTCCCCCTTCTTCGGTCAAGGCACTGCAAAGCTTTCTTGGAACAGTGAATTATTGCCACCAGTATATTCCCAACTATGCCTGATTGACAGAACCCCTTTACTTCTATGAATGGACCGCAAATCGACAAAAGGCTTTTGAGGAGTTGAAAAAGACCTTTACCCAGGCCCCTATTTTACAACACCCCAACTTTGACAAACCCTTTACTGTAGAGAATGATGCATCAAGTATTGCCATCAGGGCAGTTCTTCTCCAAACAGAAACCAAAGGGAACCGTCTACTCCCTTGTGCGTATTACTCCCGTCGGCTCTCAAGTGCGGTGAAAAACTATGCGATTTTGGATCGGGAACGCCTCACCATGAAGTCTGCGTTCGAGATGTGGATTGAGCCAAACATCCCGTTACCGTCATCACCGATCATCGAAATTTATCGTATTTACAAACCACTCGTATTGCCAATGTGCAACATGGGCGTTGGGCCCTCTTTTTTTACCTGGTTCCATTTCCAAGTACGTTACCACCTGGGCCAACAAAACATCTTGGTGGATGCCCTGTCATGCTGCACAGAGGTCAGAGAGGCCCCGGACCATAGAGGAGATCTATTGATAGAACCCCGGGCCTTCGTGGCTGCACTTATTTCCTCCAAACAATTTCAAAGGTACACCCAGACAGCTGCATTACCGACACTGCCAGGTATGACCCACCAACAGCAGGGGCTGTATTACTACCACGACAGAATTATTGTGCCCCCCCAGGCCCAGAAACAAATTTTATGGGGCCATCATGATGCCCCACTAGCAGGCCACCCGGGCTTTAAACGCACCCTTGAACTTGTACAAAGATATTTTTGGTGGCCAACCCTCAGGAAAGATGTTCAAGAATATGTTGCACGATGCTCAATGTGCGCACGGACAAAAGTCCCACGACAAAGACTACAGGGCCTTCTTCACTTAGCACCTCTAACACGGGGATCCTGGCAACGAATTGGGTTGGCCTTCATTGTTGAACTTGGCAATTCCCATGCCTGTACCACAATTCTAGTAATCGTGGATCATTTCTCCAAGCTAGGGCATTTTGAAGCCTGTCCGGGGCTACGAACGGCCTCACAAACTGCACCGCTTCTCTTACACCATGTAATCAAATTACATGGTATACCCCTGGAGATCATCTCGGATCGGGGATCACAATTCACCTCATGTTTATGGAAGACACTTCTGTCTAGCCTTCAAATAAAAGTGTGCCTGATGACAGCATACCACGCCCAGGCTAATGGGCAAGTGGAACAAACAAATCAGACCCTTGAGCAATATCTTTGATGTTATATCGATTATCATCAAGACGATTGGTATGAATTATTGCCATTAGCCGAGGTCGTGTATAACAACACCCTGAATGCCTCACTGGGGACTTGGTCCTTTTTTGTTACCTACGGGTACCACCCCCAGATTTGCCTCCTTGAATTGTCGGCCATGTCTGTTCCTGCCTTCAGCGCCCTCATCACCCACATCCATAAGGCACAGGCAGGCACCAAAACCATGCTTCAACAAGCACGCCAACAATACAAAAAGAATGCAGATCACCACTGGAGACCGGCACCTGAGTACCACACCGGGGACTGGGTCTGGATTGACCATGAGTATTATCTGTCAAAACGTCCATCCACCAAGCTGGTTTACCAATATCTGGGGCCCTCCCCATCGTGTGCAAAATAAATGATGTCGCTTATATGGTCCAACTGCCCTGTCATTAACATATCCACCCTCCCTTCCATGTATCACTTCTCAAACCAGTGCAGGGCCCCGCCGGTGATGTTGCTATAAACTCCGCTCCAGCCATAGCTCAGGAGGAATATAAAGTCTGACGGATCCTTGACTCCCGCCGTCATCACTGCCGCCTCTAACTACCTAATCTACTACCTCATCGACTGGAAGGGGTACAAGCCCTCAGAACAATCATGGAAGGTGGCCGCGAATGTGCATGCCACGTGATTGGTGCATCTTTTTCACACCTGCTACCCCCTGAAATCACGTCCTGTGTTTGCCCATCAGCCTTGGATGGGGGGTGAGGTAGTGCTGTGAGGATTGCAACGGGGAAGTCTAGGGGGCATGGACATGGACGTGAGGGCGCATGGAAACCCTCACTCACCCAACACGAGGAGATACAACCAGCCCCGAGCCCCCTGGAATGGACCTCGGGGCCCCTCCAAACCGACATGCTGGCATCCACAGAGCTGACACCCCCGCAACACGCAGACAGAGATACACCCCCCTCCGACCAGGCGCCTCCCCTACGGCCACACATTGCATCTGGGGGCAGGGCCAGGAACGCACTGTCGGCAGTGTAAGTCGCGCCCCCTGCTCCAGCCCTGTGACACTCAGAGAACCTTCAACACCGCTTGGGCCCAGAGTATAAAGGCAGCTCACTGCCGCCCTAGCCCTTCTGGTGATCGGTGCCTCCATGCCCGTGAGACTGGCCCCTTGCTTGCTGTGTGAATTGACATCATGACTTGTGAAATTGGCACAAGTGTTTGTTCCTGTAGCGACTGAGTGGGTGAGTGTTTAAACGAACGAGAGTAGCATGGATCAGGTAAGTGTGTTTCCTTGTGGGTGTCCTCATGTATCACTTCTCTTTGACCTTCCAGGTATGCGTGTCCTGCCCATCTCCCCCCTTCCTGGGGTGGCACTCCCTTATCCTTACGTTTCCCCGTGCACTCCTCCACCTTCTCCTAGCCCTGTGTGTTTGTGGCCTGTGGCAGCATTAAGGAGTGCATGGCTCCCAGTGCCCTATGATGATCCAGGCTGGGGATTGTTAATCCTATCTGCCCTATACGATCCTGCGGGTTTGTTTTCTGGCACTACCTTGCTGCTTCTAGGGGCAGGCGTGAGTGGTTTGTCTCCAGTGTACCCCTTGTGTCCTGTACCTATGCCCCACAACTCCCAACAGGAGATGTTCAGCTACACCGTCACCACAGCTAGTGTGCAGGCCCCAAGCCACCAAGCTAGATGGCCCCTCACATGCAGTACCCAAAAAGTGGAGCCCTGGTCAAGGCAGGAGACCCTGGACTTCATAGGTGTGTGGGAGGGGGGAGGCAAAAAGGGCCAGCACGACCTGGTGTGCAGCTACAAGGCCAGACAGGTCTATGAAGCCATTGCCCAGGAGATGCAGCATCAGGGGTACAATAGGGATTTCACCCAGTGCATGCAGCAGGCAAAGGACTTGAGGT
>QEPC01007063.1:250169-283835 GCA_003113815.1 Sphenodon punctatus
GTTCAACCGTTGAGGATGTTGGATTCCAACGGCCGCTTCAGTTGCTGGAACCCTGTTACAGAGTCCCCTGCCACAAAACCTTCCGCTCGAAGGTTATCCTGTCTCTGTATGGGAAGGTGCGGTCCTGGCTCCATGCGGAGGGGTCTATGGTACATTTTACCATGGACCTGTGGACTAGCAAAAGTGTGGTCCACGCATATCTGTCATTGACAGCACACTGGTGGCAGATGTCACCAGTCCCTGTCACCAGCACAGCAGTGGGCAGCAGCAGCACTGGGGGAGTGGTGTCAACTGGAAAGCATCTGTGGGAATTGTTGCATGCCCAGGTGCTTAACAGCCAGCACACGGCAGAAAATATACCTGAAGTGGTTAACGGCATGCTGTGGGTAGGTCCGCTGCCAAGGTTCAACCGTTGAGGTCAGTTACTTTGTAACCGATAGTGCCAACGACATGATTGCAGTCATTAATTGTTGTGGCTGTACTCATGTTTCCTGTGGCGTGCACCTCCTGAACCTTGTGGTTCAGGGTGCCTTGAATGGAACCCAGGGCTTTGAGGCAGTCCTTGAAACTGCCTGGAAGATTGCCGGATACTTCCATTGGTCAGTTTCAGCCAGCTGGGCGCTGCGAGAGAAGCAGGAGTTGGGCTCCCTGCTTGACTGGCTGGTACAGGATGTGGCTACAAGGTGGCTACAAGGTTGATGCTGCATTGTCTCCTGGAGCAGAAGGAGGTGATGCATGCCCTTTACTTGTCACAGAGCATTGGAGCATCACCACTGACCGGGACAGAATGGACAGTGGTGGAGCAGCTTATGCAGGTTCTAGAGATGTTTCACCAGGCCACTGTTGAGCTGAGTGTGGAGGTTGCCACTCTGAGCCAGGTGATGCCACACTTTAAGATCCTGCTTTGATGTATGCGAGGCGTGCTTTCTCGCACTGACCTGCATGGGTCTGTGAGGACATTGGTGAAAAAATTGGTTGAGGAGCTGAATAGGCGTTTTGATGCCTTGAAAGCAAGGCGTCCAATATTTCCTAGCCATGCTACTCGACCCACGGGTCAAGGAGACCATAACCTCACACGTTGAATCCTTCAATAGCAATAGGGTCAAACACATTGATGAGGTGCAACTGTATTGTCCAGTGCAGGTTCCCCCGCTGGCCGAGGAAACTATCATTTCTACAGGGGTTGCAAGTGGAGGCAGATCCACCTTGTGGTCTTGTGGGCTGGTGGCCATGGTGGAGGAGGAGGCAGATGATGAGGAGCAGACTGCGGAGCAACAGAATATGGCAGACACATTTGTGTTGAAATATCTTGCTGAGTCCTCCTGCCCTGCTGACACCAACCCCTTGGCCTACTGGGCCCAGATAATGCAGGTGTGGCCCCCGTTTGCAAAGGTAGCATTGCGGTACATCTCGTGTCATCCCACAAGTGTATCATCCAAGCAGATATTTAGTGTGACTGAAGACATCGTCAGCCCCCATCATTCCAAAATGGACCCGAAGACTGTGGAATATTTAGGTCTTTCTCAAGACCAACCTTCCCCTTCTTGGGTTCATGGAGGGTGATACCCTTGACATAGGGCCAGATTATGTTTGATTTCTCAGCCGCTGGATATCATCTGCTGCTATCTTCACTCCCCTGCACCTGTGTACATCCTGACAAGATGCAGTCAATTTCATCAACCTGCAAAGTGGCCAGTAGTGGCATGGACGAGCCCGCAACAGCGGCCCTTGGTTTGCACTTAAACTGCAGCATGACAACAATTGTTCCCAGTCCAACCACTCCACCAGGGAAAAGTAGTAGAGAAATACTACTTCCTTCCCATTCAAATTTATTTTTTTCCATAGATATTTATTGTTCGTCCTCCACTTTAGTGTCTGCCAGCCACCGAGGATTTGTATTCCCTCTTTCAACCCCATTCCACCAGGAAGGGAAAGGAGGTATTTGTTATGTAGAGCTCTTTTAGGAGCTGTTTCAGAGCCCCATGGGGGTTCCTCTGTTGGAACCCCAGAAGATTCCTGCAGGGCGTGTGGCACGTGCACACACACACAGAAACACCCCCCTTCACCCTCTCACGCTCCTCCCAAGAGGCTGGTGTGGTGACACAGAGCCCCCCCCCAGACACCACCCTCCTCCATGCACACAGAACTCCCCCTCCTTCACTTTCTTGCGCTCCTCCCAAGAGTCTGGGGTGGTGACCCCGAGCTGCCCCCGACCCCCACCCTCCTCCATGTACACAAAGCCACCCTCCTTCATGCTCTCGTGCTCCTCCCAACAGACTGAGGTGCAAACCCTGAGCCTCCCTGAGCCCCCCTCCATGCACACAGACCCCGCCTCCTTCACCCTCTCACACTCCTCCCAAGAGTCTGGGGTGGTGACCCCAAGCCTCCACCGACCCCCACCCTCGTCCACACAAACAGAGCCCCCATCCCAAGAGACTTGGGTGCTTTGTGAAGAGGGTGGGGGTCAGTGGAGGCTTGGGGTTACCACCACCCCAGCCTCTTGGGAGGAGCATGAGAGGATGAAGGAGGTGGGCTCTGTGTGTGAGAGGGAGGGTGGGGGTCGGGGGAGGTTTGGGGTCACCACCCCAGCCTCTTGAGAGAACTGAAAGATGGTGAAGGAGGGGGAGTCTCTGTGTGTGTGCATGCCCCCACCCCCAAGAAGAGGTGTACAGGGTATTGGGAGGGTGGAATCTCTTCTTGGGGGTGGGGACGGGCAAAGTTTTGCAAAGTTTTGTGGGGGGTGGGACTGGGTGTCCTGTGCGGGGACCCATCCTCATGAAGAGGTTCGACCCTCCCTCCGGGTGGAACTCTTCTTGGGGGGGGGGTCATGACAGCAAAAAAGGGGGTGTGCCAAGGTGGTGGTGTGCCCAGGTAGGCTGTAGCAAGTGGCCGGGAATTTCCTGGGTTAACAAGAGGATGGGAGGGACTGAGGCTGACTGGGCAGGGCTTAGCCCAACGGCTAAGAGTTCCCTGGGTTAACAACAAGAGTGGACCAAATGGCAGCCGCAGAGGACACCCCATCTCCCTCACAATGAGCATGTATGTTTATCATCCAGCCCATGCTGGCACAAAGCAAAACTGGGACCACCACAACCACCAAGAGGTACAGAGGGCACTGGCAGGGTAGACTGTTCCTCCAGCAACTCCCCCCCCACCCCCCCGAACACTTCACCTCCAGACAAAGTTCTGTCCCCAGGTCTTAATTGGGTCATGTTCCAGATCCCACCTAAAGTCTGAGGACACATTCCATCTGGAGGGCACCTCCGGAACACCAGCCATTGCCAACTGTGGGACTGACTTCTACACACATCAGCACTGAATGCAACATCTTCATGACCCTCAACTGCACCTCCAGGCTTAAAACGACTTCAGACTTGTGTGGTGTTCTGTCAGCTACCCACGGAAGGAATGAAGTCCCCTACATCTTGAGGTCTCAGAACGCCAGCAGCCATGGTACCTCTACTTTGGAAGGAAGTCAATATTAAGGGGGCACAATTAAAAAATCCATCTCAAATTCAAACAGCAGACAAAATTTTTCTTTTCCCCTCCAGTTTCTCTGAGATCTCGTCAGATTCCATGCCTTGCATCACTCGCCCTGTGGATGTTGCAGAAAGTAGAAAAAGCCGGGCAGAAGAGAAAGCTGTAGAGAGCAACAACAGAGTCCCCTTTCCCCTGTTCCCTGCTAAAAACCCATCTTTCCCTTCCTCTTCTCATGAACCAAAGAAAACCCTATTCCCTCTTATTTCTCCTCTATTTTGTCCTTCTCTCCTCTTTCATCTCTTCTGATTCAGCTTGTTGCAGGACTGGGAGACAACTCAGTCCTCCCAGTTCTCCAAGCCTGTAGGAAGGCTTGTGTCCCAAAGTCTACACTTTCAGAAGACTAGGTGGCTAAGGAGGGTACAGAAATCAAGGATTCAGAGGTGCAGAATACAGGTAGGCGATGGCAACACAATCTACTTTTTTTGGTCTGGTTGGGGGAAAGACAGTGCATGGGACCACAGAAGGCTCTCCATCCCCCCAGTAGCAGGGCTTAACACAGCTGCAAGGAGTACTTCAGGGTTAACGTCCCTCCCTCCTGTGTTAACTCTGTGAACTATATTTGCTGGGCTGCTGGTTTAGGCCCTGCCTCAGGGGGGATGGAGAGCTCTTACTGGGGGTCCCATCCACTGTCTGTTCCCGTGGCTGGGGTTATGGTCAAAGAGGGAGAGAGAGGGTTTATTTGTGGGTCTCACTAAAGTTGGGATTGATTGACACTGTGTTTGTTGTGTTGGCATTGGAACTGTTGGCATTGCCAATATCTGGTTGTGGGTGATTTGAGGGGATCCTGGGACACTGAAATGGCAAAAAAAATAAAATACAGTTAGTTTTTGGCATTATTTGCTATAGGGGGTCGTTTTAGGCGTAGTAATGGATTTGGCTATGATTAAATATTTATTTAAATACTGTTGGTATGGTATGGTTGTAAATATTGGCATTGGAAATATGTGGATCATCATGGGAATCCCAGGGAATGGAACACAATAGGTTTTGGATCTAGTTGTTGGCATGTATGTAATAATGTGTGTGTACTTGTGTTTGTCATTTTGGGGGTTGCACAGAATATTGGATGCTTGCCAACAATGTTGGCATTGGCAATGTGGAGGTATGGCATCACATGAGTATCCCCTGGCAGTTGATGGAACAATTGTTCTTGTTTGGTTCTGTCTTGGTCTTTTGTGTGCTGTGAAAAAAAGTTTTAAAATTGTTGTGTGTCAAATTTGGCAAACAAATGTAAAGTGTCACTGTGTCACTGGCTGGTGATGGCTTGCTACTGATATGGATTGGCTAATATACAGTTGGTCGTTGTCTCGGAGTCATCACTTACTTTCAAACTAAACTGCGTGCTTGACTGAGATGCCACTGTGCAAGTGTCCTCTACTGGCAGTTGCTGTGATCTGATTTCTGATTGATTTGACTTGATGAAGACTTTGAGTGCTGTGGAAAAATCCCTTATTTTTAAAGAAAAAAAAATGTAGTAGTGTCGGTGCTGCCAGCCCCTGGCACTGGCTGTGGGGGGCTAGTGTAATCTGGTGGTTAGTTGTTAAGGAGAAAAGTGAATTGGTCATTGAATCTTTACAAGAAACATGTCTTTATTAGAGGTATTTTTGTTTTTTCCTCACATTGATTTCAATGGGAAAACTTCCCATTGAAATCAATGGGAAAAAATGTGATGCCGGTAATACCGGTTTAATTCGATAATCCGAGAACTGGTATCTGATAAAACTGGATCTGATATTTTCCACCAAGTCCCACCCCCAATTGACTTAATTAATCATCATGGTGTTCCCAAATGTGCAGGAGCTGGGGGCACCTTTGTTTCTCTTCTTCTTGATCGTGTGCCTGCCCATCCTCTCTGGGAACATCCTGATCATTTTGGCCTTGGTGTTTGACTCCCAGAAGCACAAGCCCATGTACTGGGGACTGGTTTCTCTGCCACTTGTTCTTTGTAGACATGATGGTGTCTAAGGTGATTGCTGGATTTGTAGCAGGAGGAGGAGTCATCTTCCTTGTAATTTGTGTGTCTCAGCTTTCCTTCTTCTGCTTTCTGGGGTGGACTGTGTGCTTCCTGTACACTGTGATGGCCTATGACCACTTCCTGGCCATTTGCCATCCTCTCCACTATGGCATTATCATGAACTGCAAAGCATGCCTCAGTCTTTACTTGTTACATGGTTCAGTGGCTTCTTGCACTCTGTGATATTGACTTCCTTCACTTTCCATTTGTCCTATGGCCAGAGGAATGAGGTAGCTACAACTTCTGTGACATCCCAGCTATGCTGAAGTTGGCCTGTGCTAACACAGCACTCCACAAAATGATGACTTTTGTAGACATTACCTTCTTAACCATGACCTGCTTACTCTTGATCTGAACATCCTATGTGTACATTGGATATTTTTAAACATGACAGCTCAGTGAGCCACCATACTTAAACCCACCCTGGGTGAAACATGGAGGCCTAAGGATCCATAGCCAAGGGAGCGGACACTATGGAGCCGTCCGGTCAATGGCCTCCGTCAGGAAGGTGTTCCATAAGGCCATGAGGTCAAGCAGTAAATGAATGGTAAACGGTGAACGGAAAGTTAGTAAATCAGGATGGTATCCAGCAATATTTTGAGAACTGAAAAATTGCATTGATATCAGGTTACTGAGATTGAGAAATTACTCATGAGTAAGAGTTTTGTAGCTTCTGTCTGAAAGTGCCTGATCGGTCAAGTTTTAGTCTCTTCACAATCCCTGTCTTAATGATCACCATAAAGAGCACAAATATGTTAGATTTTTACCCTGCACTTCTGTATAATGGATTCAGGCTGCCTGAGGACTAAACATTGGCACAATCTTCCAGGTATGAAGAGCAACATGGGCAGATCAATTGGGAGTGTCTCAGAAGACCCCACTAGGAGTTCAATGCTGGGATCATTCCCATTGGGCTTCTTGAAGTGGAGAAAGACAATTCTGGCACCGCAAAACCGATCCCTGGAGCAAGCCCACTGACTTTTTCTGGGTTACACCAGAAATTGATTTGGCCTTTTTGCTGTATGCAGTAAAGTGTAACAGGCTTGACAGTGGGAGCTCAAACAAGGAGCTGTATGGGCTTCAAAATCTGGAATGAGTCTCCCTGGGAAACTGAGGCCGATGGTCTAGGTTTAATTAAATAATAGCGATACTTTTGAGCCCATGTTAGAGCTGGGATTCGATCTCCTGAGTTCAGGACTCTCCCTGGAGCTCTTAGCCTGTCTGTGCTTGTTAACATTTTAGTTTCTCTAAACATGTAGGAAAAGTGCAAACCAGAAAAGTTAGTTATTCTCTCTGGGACCCTCTGCTGCTGAGCTGGGATGGGCTCTTAGGAGTCTCTTAGGAGACTTAGAGTCTCCAAACACCTAAACAGAACAGACAGAGATAAACCTCCTCCCAGCACAGAACCCTGGCCTGTCAGTGGAGCCTGGAATCAGTTTCACACACAAAGCTCCTCTCTGTGGTAAGTGACAGGCTAGAGCCTCAAGGTGATGGGTGAAAAAACTTTAAGATTATGATAGATAGATAGATAGATAGATAGATAGATAGATAGATAGATAGATANTGTTGGCATTGGCAATGTGGAGGTATGGCATCACATGAGTATCCCCTGGCAGTTGATGGAACAATTGTTCTTGTTTGGTTCTGTCTTGGTCTTTTGTGTGCTGTGAAAAAAAGTTTTAAAATTGTTGTGTGTCAAATTTGGCAAACAAATGTAAAGTGTCACTGTGTCACTGGCTGGTGATGGCTTGCTACTGATATGGATTGGCTAATATACAGTTGGTCGTTGTCTCGGAGTCATCACTTACTTTCAAACTAAACTGCGTGCTTGACTGAGATGCCACTGTGCAAGTGTCCTCTACTGGCAGTTGCTGTGATCTGATTTCTGATTGATTTGACTTGATGAAGACTTTGAGTGCTGTGGAAAAATCCCTTATTTTTAAAGAAAAAAAAATGTAGTAGTGTCGGTGCTGCCAGCCCCTGGCACTGGCTGTGGGGGGCTAGTGTAATCTGGTGGTTAGTTGTTAAGGAGAAAAGTGAATTGGTCATTGAATCTTTACAAGAAACATGTCTTTATTAGAGGTATTTTTGTTTTTTCCTCACATTGATTTCAATGGGAAAACTTCCCATTGAAATCAATGGGAAAAAATGTGATGCCGGTAATACCGGTTTAATTCGATAATCCGAGAACTGGTATCTGATAAAACTGGATCTGATATTTTCCACCAAGTCCCACCCCCAATTGACTTAATTAATCATCATGGTGTTCCCAAATGTGCAGGAGCTGGGGGCACCTTTGTTTCTCTTCTTCTTGATCGTGTGCCTGCCCATCCTCTCTGGGAACATCCTGATCATTTTGGCCTTGGTGTTTGACTCCCAGAAGCACAAGCCCATGTACTGGGGACTGGTTTCTCTGCCACTTGTTCTTTGTAGACATGATGGTGTCTAAGGTGATTGCTGGATTTGTAGCAGGAGGAGGAGTCATCTTCCTTGTAATTTGTGTGTCTCAGCTTTCCTTCTTCTGCTTTCTGGGGTGGACTGTGTGCTTCCTGTACACTGTGATGGCCTATGACCACTTCCTGGCCATTTGCCATCCTCTCCACTATGGCATTATCATGAACTGCAAAGCATGCCTCAGTCTTTACTTGTTACATGGTTCAGTGGCTTCTTGCACTCTGTGATATTGACTTCCTTCACTTTCCATTTGTCCTATGGCCAGAGGAATGAGGTAGCTACAACTTCTGTGACATCCCAGCTATGCTGAAGTTGGCCTGTGCTAACACAGCACTCCACAAAATGATGACTTTTGTAGACATTACCTTCTTAACCATGACCTGCTTACTCTTGATCTGAACATCCTATGTGTACATTGGATATTTTTAAACATGACAGCTCAGTGAGCCACCATACTTAAACCCACCCTGGGTGAAACATGGAGGCCTAAGGATCCATAGCCAAGGGAGCGGACACTATGGAGCCGTCCGGTCAATGGCCTCCGTCAGGAAGGTGTTCCATAAGGCCATGAGGTCAAGCAGTAAATGAATGGTAAACGGTGAACGGAAAGTTAGTAAATCAGGATGGTATCCAGCAATATTTTGAGAACTGAAAAATTGCATTGATATCAGGTTACTGAGATTGAGAAATTACTCATGAGTAAGAGTTTTGTAGCTTCTGTCTGAAAGTGCCTGATCGGTCAAGTTTTAGTCTCTTCACAATCCCTGTCTTAATGATCACCATAAAGAGCACAAATATGTTAGATTTTTACCCTGCACTTCTGTATAATGGATTCAGGCTGCCTGAGGACTAAACATTGGCACAATCTTCCAGGTATGAAGAGCAACATGGGCAGATCAATTGGGAGTGTCTCAGAAGACCCCACTAGGAGTTCAATGCTGGGATCATTCCCATTGGGCTTCTTGAAGTGGAGAAAGACAATTCTGGCACCGCAAAACCGATCCCTGGAGCAAGCCCACTGACTTTTTCTGGGTTACACCAGAAATTGATTTGGCCTTTTTGCTGTATGCAGTAAAGTGTAACAGGCTTGACAGTGGGAGCTCAAACAAGGAGCTGTATGGGCTTCAAAATCTGGAATGAGTCTCCCTGGGAAACTGAGGCCGATGGTCTAGGTTTAATTAAATAATAGCGATACTTTTGAGCCCATGTTAGAGCTGGGATTCGATCTCCTGAGTTCAGGACTCTCCCTGGAGCTCTTAGCCTGTCTGTGCTTGTTAACATTTTAGTTTCTCTAAACATGTAGGAAAAGTGCAAACCAGAAAAGTTAGTTATTCTCTCTGGGACCCTCTGCTGCTGAGCTGGGATGGGCTCTTAGGAGTCTCTTAGGAGACTTAGAGTCTCCAAACACCTAAACAGAACAGACAGAGATAAACCTCCTCCCAGCACAGAACCCTGGCCTGTCAGTGGAGCCTGGAATCAGTTTCACACACAAAGCTCCTCTCTGTGGTAAGTGACAGGCTAGAGCCTCAAGGTGATGGGTGAAAAAACTTTAAGATTATGATAGATAGATAGATAGATAGATAGATAGATAGATAGATAGATAGATAATGTATAAACCCACAGATGTTGGAGAAGTTAGATCTCAGTTTGGAAGAAATGTGAGAAGGAAAAAGGTAAGTCTTCTCTTCCCATCTCTATAATTTGCAAACTGAATTTCTTAGGGTAAAAACAAATATGCACTCTGTGGCAGCTCCCTGGCCTGGTCCAGTGTGGAAATCCACACATGCCACTCTCTGGGTCGGCAAGTGGCACGGAATAAACATGCCTGTAACCAGGCGGGCCATAGAGGCATCCCACCACCCTCCCTCTGCCCCACATAGGGCGGGGGACCACAAAAAACATGCAGGTGTCCAGCCCTGCCCTCTCCATACTCCCAGCACCCCACTCCCCACCAAGACGTGCAGCCATGTTGAACAGTCATTGCCATAGGGGGGATAAGCAGGTCCAGACAAACATGTTAGATGACGTTGACCCATGTGGATGGCACTTGATCAAGGATCTGTCTCAGAGATTTTCCTGAGGATACATCCCGGACCAGCCACCTACCTGCCCCGGGGCAGTAGTGGGCCCACATCTGGCAGCTTTCTGTTCATGCATGCCTAGACCAGCATCTCTCACATGCAGGTGAATCCTGGGCGACAGCAGGCCTACATGGGCCAGCATCTCTTTTGTTTTTTACTGTTAATGTCACTTGAATTCTACTTAGCTTGTCCATTTATATGTCAGCTGGTCAACCGATCTATGGGTGTTAGTGTATGTAACTGGAGCCTGGTTCAGCCTGCTCTGGAAAACCTGGGCCAGAACTGAACCAATGCATCTGTTCTGAGCTGGTCAGATATGGGTGTGGTTAAGACATCGGATGGGTAGACAGCTGTATCGGAAACGTTGGCACAGAAAGAACCAGGCTCATAATCTGGACCGCAAAACCACCCAAGTAAGTGAGAGAGGGCCGAACAGGGAGGGCACATCTGTTTTCATGCCCACCCAGCCCAATGTGGGGGGTTAAGACGACTGAGAGGGGATATGATAGAAGTTTATAAAATCATGAATTGTGTGGAACACATAAATAGGGAGCGGTTATTTACCCTCTCTAACAGGACTAGAACAAGCAGACATTCCATGAAATTAACTGGCAGCAGATTTAAAACAAATTAGAGGAAGTATTATATTCCTTAGCACACAATTAACTTGTCAAATTTACTGCCAGAGGAAGTGGTCAAGGCTGGTATTGTAATTAGTTTTTAAAAGGGATTGGATAAGGGACATTAGCCAAGCAGGTTTTCGGAATGTAGCCTCTTATTGTGGGGGCTAAAAGAACAGGGAATGGATTTTCCATTGTGACCTTTTGGCTACTTCTCCCAAGAGACAGAGAATGGCCATAGCCAGAGACAGAATGCCCTGACTTGATGGACCTTTAGTCAAATGATGAAGCAAGATGGATGGCGGGTAGGGCGCTGGTGGTGCCGAACTCGGACTGAAACCGACCAATTGCAGCATAAAGCTAGTTTAAGAGCGTATGTTGTTGTGGTGCGAACAGCAGAGAAAGAATTATTTGCTGCCCTCATTGCATCCACAAAGTTACGTCCAGCGGAGCTTTTCTGGGTGGTGCAGCGGCTGGTCAGTCTGGCTTCTCTCTGCCTGGAACTGGAATTTTCCAGTACCCGCAGTGACATGTTTGCTGACTTTTTTGCAGATAAAATCACTCAGATTCATCACGGCATCAATGCTGCATTTGTAATAGGTAGTGAACTAGAGATAAGTGAAGCCCTGCCATGTCAGTGTTTGTGGGATCAGTTTCAGTGGGTATCACCTGCTGACGCGGAAGAGGTCCTTGGGACAGTGCGGTCCACCTGTTGTGAATTAGATCTGTGCCCGTCCTGGCTGGTGAAAGCCAGTCGGGAGAAACTAGGGCCATTGTTGGCGGGGGTGGTAAATGCCTCCCTTAGGGAAGGTAGGGTGCAGAGCTGCCTCAAGGAGGCGGTGGTGCAGCCTCTGCTCAAGAAACCTTCTTTGAGTGTTGACTCCCCAGCCAGCTATCGACCAGTCTCTAACCTTCCCTTTTTAGGGATGGGTGGTGGCCCGGGTGTTACAGGGGCATCTGGACCGGGTCAGTTTTCTTGATCCCTCACAGTCTGGCTTTCACCCGGGGTTTGGCACGGAGACTGCACCTGTGGCCTTGATCAATGACCTACGCCGTGAATTAGATCAGGGCATATCAGGGAGGGTGGGTTAATGGGTTTTTATCATCCTACTCTTCTTTATTCTTCTTCTGTTAATTCTTGTCCTTTCCCTGTTCCATTTTGTAAGATTTGTATGATTGTTTTTAATATTTTAAGATTGTTTTAATTGAAATTTGTTAGCCACCCTGAGCTGCTTGCAGGAGGGGCGGGATATAAATATATTAAATAAATAAATAAATAAATAATCTATTTTGATCTTGTTGGATCTGTCAGCGGCGTTTTATACCATTGACCATGAGATATTTGTGACAAGGCTGCGGGACCAGGCCGGGGTGAGTGGGATTGTTCTTGAATGGTTCCGCTCATTCCTGGCAGGGAGAACTCAGCAAGTGGTCCTTGGGGAATCCATGTCATCTCCCCAAGACCACATATGTGGAGTCCCGCAGGGTTCTATTCTGTCTCCTATTTTGTTAAATGTGTATATGCAACCGTTGAGGGAGGTCATGAGATGGTTCGGCGTACAATGTCATCAACATGCTGATGATACACAACTTTACCGCTCATTTTCTGGAGATCCAGGCCCGGCAGTCTCTGTGCTTACCCAGTGATTGGCAGGTGTGGGGGACTGGATGAGGGCAAATCGACTGAGACTGAATCCCAACAAGATGGAAGTGGTGGTGGTGGGTAAGGCTGGGGGTGGTAGCTCCCGTTATCAGTGGGGCCTGCCCCCCTCTGGCCACTCAGGTCTGTAGTTTGGGAGTGCTCCTTGACTTACAACTCTGCCTAGATTGTAAGATGGAGGCTGTGGCAAGGGGAGAATTTCGACAGTTACATCTGGTGAGATGGCAGTGGCCGTATGTCTCCAATGTGGACTTGACAACCATCATCCATGCTTTCATCACCTTTCGATTGGACTACTGTAATGCACTCTACGTGGGGCTACCTCTGAAGATGGTCCAGAGGCTGCAGCTGGTGCAGAATGCGGCGGCTCCTCTCCTTAAAGGGACAAGTTGCTGCAAGCACATTACACCTGTGCTCCGTTCTCTGCACTGACTGCCTATAGTCTACTGGGACCAATTCAAATTGTTGGTGATGACTTTTAAAGTCCTAAATGGCTTGGGACCTGCTTATCTGCAAAACCACCTCAGGCCCAGGGTCATTTTGCGGCCCCTGCAGTCCGCCAGGGGCTCCCAACTCAAGGTCCCCAGGGTATCCCGGGTGGTGACAGTGGGGAGGGCGTTCTCAGTGGCTGCACCAAGACTGTGGAACTCCCTCCCGATGGAGACCCATTTACCAGAACTCCCTTCTTTCCAAAGATTATGTAAAACCTGGTTGTTCCGCTGGGCCTTTGGGGAAGGGGGTTGGGGGGTTTATCTTTATTGCCTTTTAGCACTCTGCTGTTTAGTAATTTGAATAGTTTAGTTTTATGTGTTTTATTGATGGATTTTATATGTTGTTTGCCGCTCTGGGCCACCATTGTGCGGGAGAATGCGGGGTAAAAGTGTATGTAATAAATAAATAATAAAATAAATCTCGGTATGCCACTAATTATGTTTTTATGTTGCCATGGCAGCCAGCCATGGTTGCCTGTTATTGACTAAGAGGTTTGAGGTTGGCAGTCAAACTGTCTAGATCAAGAGTGGGGTTTTCCAAGTTAGCCAGGGACAAATGGAGACTCCCCAAACCAGTGATCCGTCCACCACAAGTGACATCCCTGATGCAGCCCCATGTCCCATTCTCCCTCCCCAAGCTAAACCTCCCTGAAACCTATTTCCATGCACCATTCCCCTTTTTAAAAACTAGTGACCTTTAACTTAAACCAGTCACCCTTCGAAGTCAGATCCATACCCCATTCCTACCTCCCCAAGCTAATAACCTCCCCACAAAACCAGATGTATTGTCAACCCTCCCCCAAACAAGTATCCCTCTGTTTAAATTGGTAAAAAACTTAGCAGCAGTTTTAACTGAATTTTTCTTTCCTTCCAGGCATTACAAACTTTTTGTTCGGGCCACCTGTGTTTTGTTTGGGCCACCTGTGAATCTGTTTTATTGTCATTTTAAAAGAAAATTCTCCTGAAAATTTTGACTTCTTGCCAAAATAAAGTATAAAAAAAAATAAAAATGAGAAATATTAAGTTTAAAATCCTCAGGACACAGTAGTGTACGGGACATGACAACTTTATTATGGGCAGCATTATTTGTTTTGCCTCCTTTAATCAGTTTTGCCGCTGACGTTACAACACATAAATCACGTCACTGTGTCCTCCACAATCAAGAACACTTCCTCACTATGGAATTTAATGCCTCAAAAAGATTTATTCATTGGGAAAACACATTGTTCATGCTAATATTTTGTTCTCCAAAAAAACCCTTTTCCTTTAAAAAACAATTTAATGGAAATATTTCTCCCTGGTCCTTTAAATATAGAATAAGCTGATTTATTAATCTACTCACACCTACTGTTTTTCACCTTCTTTGCACAGGTAGAAAGCAAGACACTGAGGTGGACATGTCCAATGAAAGCATCATCACCGAGTTCCTACTCCAGAGGTTCTCTGATAATCAGAAATTGCAGGTCTTGTACTTTGTGGTGTTTCTAATGATTTACTTGGCAGCTTTGATAGGGAATCTGCTTATCATCATGCTCATTGCCTTCAATCACCACCTTCACACCCCCATGTATTTCTGTCTGATGAATTTATCCATTGTCGATCTTGGTTGCATCTCCGTCACCATTCCCAAAGCCATGGATATTTCCCTGATGGACAATAGGCTGATTTCCTATTCTGGATGTGCTGCTCAAGTGTTTCTCCTGTTATTCTTTCTGGGAGTGGACGTGTTTATCCTCACTGTCATGGGGTATGACCGATATGTCGCCATCTGTGATCCACTGCACTATGATACAGTGATGAACAAGGGAGCCTGCATCCAAATGGCAGCCGGTGTGTGGATAATTGGATTTCTCAATGCAACTTTACACACTGGCAGCACCTTTGCAATAACCTTCTGCTCCAATGTTGTGGATCAGTTCTTCTGTGAAGTCCCACAACTGCTCAAGCTCTCTTGCTCGGAATTGTACCTCATTGAAGTTGGGGCTCTTGTCCTCATTATATCTTTTGTCTTAGGTTGCTTTGTTTGCATAATTGTTTCTTATGTACAGATCTTCGGAGCAGTGCTAAAGATCCCGACAGTGAAGGGAAGGCAGAAAGCCTTTTCTACTTGCCTGCCCCACCTCATTGTCGTCACCTTGCTCATGTGCACTGGCAGTTTTGCCTACCTAAAGCCTCCATCCATCTCCCCATCAGATTTGGATGTGGTGGTTTCTATGCTCTATTCTGTGGTGCCTCCAGTGATGAATCCAATAATTTACAGCATGAGGAACAAGGAGATCAAAGCTGCTCTGTGGAAATTGATTAGGTGGTGTTTTTCTTCCAACAATAAATTGCATCTGCTTCATGTATAAACTTGGTTTCAGTTTCTGATTTATATGTGAAAGTAGTTAAGTTGTAGAGATAAAAGTCTCCACTAGAACACAGAGTTGCTATATACATAATACAGCTACATGATTTTTTTTAATGAGAGAGAATGAACTCTTCTGTACATATAATTGTTTGATTTTCAAAGTATTAGAAAATAAAATATATATTACTGAAAGAAAAAGTCCTTGAAAATAATAACACAAGTTCTCTTGTCATTAAATGTTTGTTGCCACAATAATTTCCATTTTCAGAATGAAGATTATGAAAATAAATTTTATTAATTTTATTTTTAATATGTATAAAAAAAGCATAACAAAGCCGCGAAAACAGTAGAGCCCCTTATGAAAACCTCAAAAAGCGAATGATTCTTAAAAAATGAAAATGAAACAGAAAATGAAAGTGAATGTGGTATTGGCTGCAAATTCCTTGCTTCTTAGGTTAGACAATCTCTGTTTAGGATTTAAGAATCAGTAGGTACCGGAAGTAGTAATCCAGGATCGTAAGTTGAGTTTCCAATACCAGAAGTCAATTTTCCAGGTTGGAAAACAATAAATATCTGTAGACGTTGGTTAAATTTAGAAGAAAAGTAGAAATCAGTCCTGGAACCCAACGTTCCGATAACTCTGATCTGAGCAGCACCTAAGCATTTAGCACAGAGTGTTTGACCACAAGATTTTTCGGCTTCCATTCCTGTCTTCTCTTAGAGGGTAAGCTCAACTGTCTCAAAAGGACTGGCCATCCTTTGAAATGGCTTTCTAATAGGGATGTATGATCCATTTAGTTTAAATTAGTTCTTAAAATGAATGGAGCCCCATTTGTTTTCAAAACTAAGGTTATGAAAACAAATGGGGAATGGGCATAAGGAAACAGTATTTGTTTGATTTTGTCTGTTTTCGTTTCTACTTTTCATTTAATTTATTTATTAAAAATTATTTTAAAAATAAATAAATACCGCATATGCACAAAATAGTCCCAGTGGTCATTTTTAGCATATGCGGTGATTTAAAAAAACAAAACAAAAAAATTTAAAAATAAAATCATACAAAACCAAAAATAAGCAAATAAGAACAAACAAACTGTAGAGCCCCTTACGAGAAGCCCCCAAAGTGAATGTTTTTTTTAAAAAATGAAAAAGAAAGGGGACACAAAAACGAATGAGGTCCTTGCTGCTCATCCCGAGTTTGTTAGGGTAGAAGATCTCAGTTTAGGATTTAAGGATTTCTATGCAATATTTTATTTTATCCTATCGTTTATATATTAATAGGAACCAAGTCCGTCATTTAATGCATTACTGGACTGCACTTCTCATTTACTTTTCATATAGGTCTGATCTGGGTACTGCTTCCAGCAATTTTCAACAGTTGGGTTACTTGTATGAAGAGCACTCTTTTAGTAAATCTCATTTCTTTTAAAACCTCTGACTCTGTCAGTTTTCTGTGCAAGGAAAATGGAAAAGGAACGCAATTGGTTGAACCTAGATCCGGATTTTTTCCCCCTTAAGTCAGGGATTGTGAAGAGTCACTTTGTGAAGAGTGACTTTGGCACAGACATTCAAGTAGTATCTAATTCTTACTCACAATGAAGTTTTCCATCTCAGGAACCCAATGCCAATGTAATTTCTTAATTCTCACAATACCGACAGATACTACCCTGATATATTTCCTTACAGCGGTAGCTGTAAGGAAGTTAAAGGCACAATCGCTCTCCATTTTATAAACAGGGGACTGCTGAAGCCCCAATTTTGAGGAAATCGCTTGAGCTACATTTCTGCAAATGTATCCATGGCTAAAAACTGTGGGGGGCTAACATAGGTGCAAAGTTTGAAGAATATCCATTCAGAAAATAAAAGGTTATGACTGTAGAAAAGTTAATTGGATGTGGTCAAAATGCACAGTATCCTGATGATTTTGAATCATCAATATCTTCTCCCCCACTATGAGTTGAGCCCACAAACTTCACAGACTTGGAGCATGAGATAATCACTAACTGCTGCTGTATTAAGATAGTGCTTGGTGAAGCCAAAAGTGAGTTATTAATGATTTTTGAATCTGTTCTGCTGGCTCGTACATACTCAATAGCGGTGCCCATGCTTTTGCTGGCAGAGGGACAAGCCCAGCAGTGAAGTTGAGCAGCATGAATGAGGAGAAGGGAGGGGGGATACGGACTTGCCCCATATGTAGCTCCTGCTCCTTTGCTGCTGTCAAGCTCTGCCAGTGCCCCCTTATCACTGCCGGTGCCTTAGCTGTGAGCCCCCACCCTGGTCCCTCCTAAGCTGGGCAGGAGCAGATTAAGGTGGGGAGCAGACAGCCTGTTCCTGGCCATGTGTTATGGATGGCAGGAAAACTCTCTCCGCACAAATGAGCCTCCCGTCCCAGAGATGTGTTTCCACTGGAGTGGAACTGGGGTAAGACTGGGGCAGTCCTCCTAAAGGCAGGGGCTTGACTCCGGGTCAGGTGGAGCCATGGAGGTGCCGGAGCTGGGGGAGAGGCAGCAGTGGAGAGAGCTGGGCTGCTGGGTTCCCCCCCTCACAAGATTCCCAACCCCAACCTGACCCCACAGCCCCCAATAAGTTCCCCACCCTAGACCTGACCATCCATACCTCTTTCCTATTGCACCTCCGCCCTCCCCCCTAATCCCATCGCCTGACAACATTCCCAGCCCCCCCTGACTTTTACCCCCACCACCCGTCTTACTCTCACTCCCTTGCAACTTCTCCACACACCCACTTAGTCCTCAACCCCCTCTTACTTCTCCCACTCCTACCCCTGTGGCCCCAAACAGATCCCACCCCAACTACCTGTCACCCCGATACCTCATGGCCAGGCTCCGCTTCTAGCTGGCCATTTCTTGGAACTAGGGGAGGAGGAAGGTAGAAGCATACCCTTTTGGGGCAGCTGGTCCCTTGGTTTTTAGTGCTCTTGGAAGCCACAGCTTCCTCCACTTTGGCCTCCCTGGGCTTGGACTTGTTCCCGCCTAAGGCAGGAAAGGGAATCATGGGGCGAGAGCCATGTATCCGCTGCCCCCTTTGGGGTTCATGCCACAGAATCTGTCACCACAGTCAGTCTCAAGTTTAAAGGACTCTGCAACTAGGGAAGCCCCAGAGAGCCCAAACCCTTCCTGACCAGGCGTTGACTGCACATGGGGGAGAAGAGTACCCGGCTCCCCAAGAGGAGAGCATCCAGCCAGGGAACAAATCATCTGGTGCCTCTCTCTAGCCCAAGCCTCTCCTGCAAAATATCCTCCCAACCCCTACTACCCACCAAAAAGCAGCCCAATATCTCCAAATACCTCCCACCCCAAATATCCCCACCTGCCCCCTCATAGCCTTCACCACAATACCTCCCACCCCTCATTGCCCACCCCAAAGCTGTCTCACCTGCCCCTCCCCCAAATATTCCCCACAGCCATTGCCACCCAAATGCAGCCCCACCTGCTACCTCCTTGTCCTCTCCCCAAATACCCCACACCTGACCTCCATAGTCTTCATCCTAAGTTCCTCCCACCTCTCCATGCCTACCCCAAAGCAGTCCCATGTACCCCCTCCCCAAATACTTCTTTCCTCCTATTTCCCACCCAAAAGCAATCCCACCTGCCATCAGAACATCTCCCCCAAATAATCCCACTTTTGTTGCCCAACCAAAAGCAGCCCCATCTGCTCTCTCCCCAAATGCCTCCCACCCCTGCTGCCTGCCTCAAATCAGCCTCACCTGTCCCCGCATAGCCCCCTCCCCAAATACCCGCCACTCCAAAACAGCCTCACCTGCCCGAGAATTCCCTCCCTTAAATCACCCTTCCCCACTGTCCACCCAAAAGCAGCCCCCACCTGAATCCTTCCTACTTCCTGCTGCTGAGCCACTCTCCCCTATTGCCCACAAAGAACAGCCCCATCTGCCCCTTTCTAGAAAAATGCTCTCTCAGCCCCCTCTCTCCACAGTCAACCATCCCTTATTGTGCACCAGAAGGCAGACACCTGCCATCTTCCTTGCACCACAACCCCCTCCCCAAAGCAGCCCCACCGGCTCCCTTCCTAGCCCTCAAATAATCCTCTTCAAGAAGAGCAATCCCACCTGCTCCTTCCTAGTCCTTCAACCCTCTCCTCCCCCTACAGCAGCCCCCTTCCCAAAGCCACCCCCCCACTGACAACCCAAAAGCGGCCCCACCTCCCCCTGAACCCCAGCCCCATTTCTTTTCTTTTTTAAAAATTTAGGTATAGAAAATAATTTTACTTATTGCCCACATCAAGAGATGTTTCTCCAGTATTAATTACAGCAATCACTTTCAGTGGGGCGCAGAAGGTTTGTTTTACAGCAGCTACAGCAAGGCCAACCCTTTTCCTTTTCCTCTTCCTCTTTGTGGTGCCCCGTCACCATTCTGTCAGAGGCTTTCAAAGTACTAGCCCATTGCAGAAAATTGACTTCCAGTCCAAGAACCTCAATTCCAATCCAAGAAAAATTGCTTCCAATCCTAATTTTGTTGATATTCATGCTGTTGTTTTGGTTTTATGATCCCATATACCAATATGCCAATTGATATACTGATTGGTAATCAGAAAATAAAAAAAATCAGTACCAGAAGTTATCCATTTTTTTTTTTTTGTCGTTTGGGTATCTGAATGGTACCCAGGTAACTTGTTAGGAACCTGATGTGGTGACTGACAACGCAGGTATTACCCACGGGTATTGAATTTAGTTTCCCTTTATGCTCTCCTTTTGACATTAAAGCCATTTTCACATGGAACACCCCCCACTCCCCTTTAGCACATGTGTGCAGGTGGCGGGGTGAGTGGCGAGTGGTGGGGATCAGTGGGAGCCCGTGGGAATGCCATGGGCGGTGGGTGGGGGTGCATGTGCACTCCCATGCCCCACTCACCTGCAACCATCACCCACAAAAACAGCAACGGGTGCCAATCCCCAAAGATCCATGTGTGGAGATGGGTGGAGGTCCATGGGAACGCACCCCCATGCACCGCCCAACAATCGCACTGCCCACCTGTCCCCCAATGCACCCGCACCCATTAGAAAAGAACCTAAAATACACTAAAAGCTCTGAAAAAAAAGTCTGACCATTTCCATTTTCAGCAACCAAAGACAGGTGAAATTTTTAATTGCTATTTTCTAACAATCTAAATAGTTTTAAAATCCCCAAACTGTTTCCCTAGAAATTGTCCCATTAAAATCAATCGATCTGAGGACTGAAGCCATTCAAATGTTTTTTTGCAAAGTGACCATGTATAAATGAGAGTAATGACTACTAGAACAGATCCTTTATCAGGTGATACCATCTTGTATTCACAAGTGTGTATCTGGATTTACACTGGTATTAACAGACTAGAATAAGATCACTCTGTAGTGAAGCTGTTAAAAGTTTACATCTACATGGAATCAAGAGAAAATATTTTTATAAAAAAATATAAAATGTTTTCATAAAAGTATCAATTTCTGTAGAACTTTTTAATTATTTCCTTAACTAATGATTCTTTATTCAACTCCTTTAGCTGTCAGGCATCCAAAATTTATAGAACAGAATCAAAAAAATTGTATTTTTGGAAGTCAAATGTATTGGAAATAGGGCATGTTAAAATCATTGTGGTAAGCAATATTTAATTAAAAGACAGCTTGTGTTATTAATATTTTCAATTCCTTTTTTAAAAAAAATATTTTCAAATACTTTGAAAACAGAACAATTATATTATGAAACATGTTCATGCCAATTATTACCTGCTGTGTTCTAGTGGAGACATTTATCTCTATAACATAACTATTTTCATAACAATCAGAGAGTGAAACCAAGTTTATAGATGAAGCAGAGACAATTTATTGTTGGAAGAAAAAAGCCACCTAATCAGTTTCCACAGAGCAGCTTTGATCTCCTTGTTCCTCATGCTGTAAATTATTGGATTCATCACTGCAGGCACCATAGAATAGAGCATTGAAACCACCACATCAAAACCTGATGGGGAGCTGGAAGGAGGTTTCAGGTAGGCAAAGATGCCAGTGAACACGAGCAAGGAGACGACAATGAGGTGGGGCAGGCAAGTAGAGAAGGCTTTTTGCCTTCCCTTCACTGATGGTATCCTTAGCACTGCTCGGAAGATCTTTATATAAGAAACAATTATGGAAAAAAAGCAGCTTGAGCCTAAAATTACACTGAAGACAATAGTCCCAACTTCAATGAGGTACAAATCTGAGCAGGAGATCTTCAGCAGTTGCGGCACTTCACAGAAGAGTTGATCCACAACGTTGGAGCAGAAGGTCATTGCAAAGGTGCTGCCAGTGTGTAAAGTTGCATTGAGAAACCCAATTATCCATGCACCGGTTGCCATTTGCATGCAGACTTCCTTGTTCATCACTGTTTCATAGTGCAATGGATCACAGATGGCAACATATCGGTCATACCCCATGACAGTGAGGATAAATAAGTCCGATCCCAGAAAGAAAACAAGGAGAAACACTTGAGCGACACATCCAGAATAGGAAATCAGCCTGTTGTCAATCAGTGAAATGTCCATGGCTTTGGGGATGGTGACGGAGATGGAGCCAAGATCAACAATAGATAAATTCATCAGATAGAAATACATGGGGGTGTGAAGGTGGTGATTGAAGGCAATGAGTATGAAGATAAGCAGGTTCCCTATCAAAGCTGACAAGTAAAGCACTAGAAACCACACAAAGTAGAAGATTTGCAGCTCCCAATTATTAGAGATTCCCAGAAGCAGGAAGTCATTGATGATGATGCTTTTATTGGACATTTCCACCTTAGTTTCTTGCATACTCCCTGTGTGAAGAAGGAGGAAGATGGTAGGTTTGAGAAGATTAATATATAAATTGATAGGGACCCTTTGAATTTTAGTCAACTTCCTCTATATTTCCCAGTCCTGGAAGAAATATTTCCATCAAATACATTTCAAAGAAAGGGTCTATTTTGGATAATTAAAAATTACCAGAGTGATGCGTTTTCCCAATGAATATATCTCAGTTTTGGACATTACATTTCAATAGTGGGAAAGTGCTATTTAATGTGCAGGGCATAGGGGCTTGAGAACTATTTGTGTTTTCATACGTGATGGCTCTTCAAGCTATCATGCATTGATCTTGCCTGTGTTGAGAGCCCTCACTGAGGGCAGGATCAGGCCCAGCCACATAAATACGTTCTGGCGGCTGGGGGTGGGGATAGGGTGGTGGGATGTGAGGACATGATCATCCTGGCACCGCCGCCTCCCTGATGGGTAGTTGCGGTGGCCTATGAAGCCGAACCCTCCAGGAGAAGCTCTGGCCAGAGACCGGAGTTAGGTAGAGGAGGGAGACATCAGGTGTGACATCCCACTCTTCCACAGTCAAGGACAGGCTTCCACGGAACATGGCAGGACTAATTCTGGGATGTGCAATAGCAGGGAGCCCAGCACACATCCCGGAGTAAATCATGCCATGGTCCAGGGTAACTATATTCCCACCCGCACCAAACATCTGGCGGGCAGGAAAAAACATGACACCACCATGGATGGCAATGCCTACTTCAGCATGGACACCAGTGGTAGTGTCACGTTTGAAAATAACCTATATGTTCTAGGGGTGTACAATTCATTTTCATTATTACAATAATGAAAACCAAAAAATTGGTTTTTTCTTTCTTTATTGTAACAATGAAAATTAAAAATAATACTAAAACAAAAACAAAAATCTTTTTTTTTAAATAATGGGAAAACCTGAAAAATATATAACATAACTTTTTTGTTTCTTATTCAATTCTCATGCTACTCAAGGTGAGTGTACACCCAATCGAGGGCACTATCTGAACCAAATTTAAAAAAGATTGGATTAAGGAAACCGATTTTAGAAGTAATTAAATGTTGTGATTTAAGAAAGGCTATATAAAATTCCTGGCTACAACCTGTTTATCTCCTGTCCAATTTATATGAATCATGGGAATATTATGTCGCTCCACAGGTTTACCAATCCTTTCAAATTTCAAAAAGGTTGGATAAAGGGTTCTGATGTTATAAGTCATTAACTTGAAAATGCATTTCTGGCTGTAACATTTTTATATTTCATCCTGTTTGCAAGAATATTGGCTGGAATGTATCACACACCTTCCCTGTTATCTCTGCCAAACTACAGGACAATTTGATAAAGGGTCCCAATTTTATAAGCAATTGAAATTTTCCCATTGAAGACCTTTATTCAGATAAATAGCAGCACATGCAGTGTCAGTCAGAGGCAGGCACCTGGCATGGCAGGGGGAGAGAGGCTGTAGGAAGGAGGATGGGGAGCAACCCAACAGACTGACAGACACATTCACTGGCCAATTACTACATGCTTCCAGCTTTACATGACCAATCAGTGTTAGCTTCGAGCCAGGTATAGGAGGCAGCTGTGAGGCAGGCATAGAAGGAACATAACTTGGACTTTGGGGATAACATCCCAGCAATCAGGAGACATGGTTTACACATCCAGGCTGGCCAATTAGCATCACTATCACAGTCCTGCTGCACTGTGACAGAGGACATAAGATAATCTCTATTGGCTCTTTCCCAATCAGATGCTTCTGATTTCCCAGAAACAAGTGGGGGAGAGTTGTTGGGATGGTCACAGCACAGAATGAGGATATTTATTTGACATTTCTGCTGACCAATTGGCATCACAAACAGATCTTGTACCACAGTGACATGTAAGAGAATACCTGGCATAGGCTCATTCTCTGCATATGCAGTGCAGTCATATAAAATTAGGACCTTTTATTACATCTTTCTGATATTTGGAAGGGATGATCCTGAAAAAATGGAATACAGTTCTAACAAATTTCATTTACACTGGTTGGACTACAA
Source organism: Sphenodon punctatus (assembly GCA_003113815.1). Classification (NCBI taxonomy): domain Eukaryota; kingdom Metazoa; phylum Chordata; class Lepidosauria; order Sphenodontia; family Sphenodontidae; genus Sphenodon; species Sphenodon punctatus. The sequence continues at coordinate 274,218 of QEPC01007063.1, forward strand.
AGCTGTTTCAGTCAGACATACATTTATAAGTTAATTGCTTATACCACCAAGACCCTTTATTCAATCCTTCTGAATGTTGGCATAACATGAGGAGGGGTATAAACCTGCTAAGTTACATCCACATTAAATGGTAGACAAAGAAGTCACAGTCATTAATAGAAATGCAGATTATTGCAAAATAACATAATTCAACTACTTATAAAATCGTACACCTTTATTTAATTGTTCTGACATTTGGTACATTTAGGCCTTTCATTGTCACATTCCTCAAAGTTTCATCCAAGTGTAATGGAAAATAAAAAAGTTACTCCCAAAAATGTATTTTCAATTGAAACCAATGAAATCAAAAACAAAAGCAAAAATGAAAACAAAATTTGTATATTTAAAAAAAAGAAAATTAAATATTTTTAAAAAGAAAACAACAAAAAATGAAAATGAAAAAAGACATGGGTCCCTGGTGTACACCTCTATAATATGTTCTATGGAAAGGGTAACATTGATTAAAGGAGTGGGAGGGGGGAATGCCTATGATAAAATTGTCCTGTTCCACCTCACCCTCCCGTAAGAACGTCCAATTATTCATCCCCAAATATTTTTTCCTCCTTTTTTTTGATCAAAAGTCAAAATGTTCAGAAGAATTTGTTTAAAAATGCCAGTAAACAGTATTCAAACTTGACCCAAATAAAACACGCATGTCCCAATCAAAAAGTTTGAAAGACCTGTAAGGAAAGAAAAATGTACTGAAAACTGCTTCTGAGGCCACTTTTAGACGTGAGTGGAGTACTCGTGTCATGAAATCATGTGGCGTGTAAAAATCCCATGGGCGGGGTTTAGATGAGACTTTTTGCACATTATAGCCTGTCGCGCATTCGTTTAAAACCGTAGACTAAATACCTCGATATTTAATCCACAGTTTTAAAAGAATGTGAGACCGGATATAATGCTGAGATGTCTCATCTAAACCATGTCCGTGAGATTTTTACAAGCCATGTGATTTCAAACTGCGAGTACCCCGCGCACATCTAAAAGGGACCTACGTCTGTTACCAATTTTAAAAAGTGAGATACTGGTTTGGGGGTGGGTGGAGAATATAGATGGTTTATTGAGGAGGTTGTTAGTTTGGGGAGGTAGAAATGGGGCATGGATATGGATGAGAAGGGTCACTGGTTTAGGGAAGGGATCACCGGTTTGGATAAACATAAATGGTGCATGGGACTAGGTTCAGGGGGATTGTTGGTTTGGGGACCGAGAATAGAACACATGTCACTTGTGGGGGGATGGGTTGCTGGCTTGGAAATTCACCATTTCTCCCTGGCTTAATCGATCTACACTAGACCTGAAATGACACGTTGCAAAGGTTTTGACACTTTTGTCAGAAACATGTGTCTAAAAACACCCAAAGTTTCAGAAAGTGTTGCAAAGTTGCAGAAACTTCCACAAATTATTTGGAATAATAGAATCTCAGAATTGGAAGTAACCTCAGAGGTCATCTAGTAAATCCATAGCTACACCACCCTTACAGATGTCCGTCCAGCGAAGGAGAACCCACCACCGCCCTAGGCAGTGTCTGTTCCACTGTCGAACAGCTTACCATTAGGATGTTCTTCCTAATGTTTAGCCAAAATCTTCTTTCTTGTAATTTGATCCCGTTGGTTCTAGTCCTGCCCTTGGGAGCAACAGAGAACAAGTCTGCTCCAACTTCTATATGACAGCCTTTCAGTTAAAGACAGCTATCATGCCTCCTCTTAGTCTTCTCTTCTCCAGGAAAAACATACCCAGTTCCTTCAACCTCTCCTCATAGGACTTGGTCCCAGACCCCTGACAATCTTTGTCGCTCTCCTTTGAACCCATTCAAGTTTATCAATATGCTTCTTAAAAATCCTATGCCCAGAACTGGACACAGTACTCCAGATGCGATCTGATCAGTGAAGAATAGATTGGAACTATTACTTCGCATGACCTGGACACTATACTTCTGTTAATGCAGCCTAAAATTGCATTCACATTTTTAGCACCTACATCACACTGCTGACTCATGTTCAGTTTGCGATCAGCTACAGCCCCTAGAGATTTTTCACATATACTGCTGCTAAATCAGGTATCACCCATCCCATACTTGTGCATTTGATTTGTATTAATTAAATACAGAACTTTACATTTATCTCTGTTAAAATTCATTTTGTTAGTTTGGGCCCACTTTCTCATCGTGACAATATCATTTTGAATCTTGTTTCTGTCTTCTTAGGTGTTCGCTATCCCTCCCAGTTTGGTGTCATCTGCAGATTTGATAAGCATCCCCTCTACTCCTTCATCCCAGTCATAAATAAAGACGTGGAACAGTACAGGGCCCAGGACCAAGCCCTAAAGTACCCAGCATGATACCTCCGTCCAGATTGATGGGGAGCTATTTATGAACACTCTTTGGGTACGATTCTTCAACCAGCTGTATATCCACCTACATGTAGTATCATCTAGCCCATATTTTATCAGCTTGTCAAGAAGGATATCGTGGGGAACTTTGTGAAATGCTTTGCTGAAATCAAGATATATTACATCCATGGTTTTCCCATGATCTACTAAACTAGTAACTAGATCAAAAATGGAAATAAGATTAGTCTAGCATGACTTGTTCTTCACAAACCCATGCTGGCTCCAAGTAATGCCAGCATTGTTTTCTAAATTCTTTCAGATTGACTACTTTCTAATGTGTTCTAGAAACTTTCCAGAAATCGATGTCAGGCTGATCGGTCTGTAGTTTCCCGGATCCTCCTTTTGCCTCTTTTTGAAAATAGAGCCTGTCTCATCTTCCAGCACCTCACCTGCTATCCAAAAGTTCTGAAAAATTACGGATAGAGGTTCCAAGATAAATGAACAAAAGTTTATTGAACTAGCTGTGAAGCTATGTCAAATAAAATAACATAGTATATAAACTATGCCGAATAAAGATATAACATAAAATACATATTATATAAATATTTACATCCACAAACATCATACATAAAAAACCAACACATACTGTAACATTAACTAAAACAGCGATAAAGCGATTACTGATGCTAAAAGACTTAAATGGGACTTTTTAGAAATTAAAGGTTATCTGAGAGAACCTGTGTCTTTTCCCACATATTATAGCTGCTGAAACTGCAAATGCAGCAACTGCAGAAGTAACATATTCCCTAGAATTATTCAATAAATAACACAGCAGTTGTCTGGTAGATAGGGATGTGTGAACAGAGTTCGGGCTTTCGGTGTTTGGCCCAGACTCGGGGTGATCAGGCCGTTTGTGAACACCCCGAACCAGAACTGCCCCATCCCCAAACCAACTGAACAAAGTTCGGGTTTCAAACCCGTGTGGTTGGACAGGGGGGAACCCGATTTTCCCTCCCCCTCTCCCCTCCAGGCGCCATGGATGGAAGGGGTGCTGGGGCTCACCTCCCCCCCACCCTGCCCAGCCTGGTAAACAATTTTTTTTTTAAAAACCACCGCAGGGATTGACCTACCTGGTGGTGCTGGGGCTCTGGCTTTGGGTACAGCTGCAGCAGTGGCAGTGGGTCTGGCTCCGGCGGCGCTCCGGAGTGCTTCAGGCCTCTTCTAGGCCTTATGAGAACTGGGGCTTGGCAGGGGGGGGATGTGAGCCCCAGCGCCCCTTCCACTTGCTCAGCCTGGAGGGGGGAGGGAAAACTGGGTTCCCCCCTGGCCCTCCGAATGGGTTCTGTGAAACCGAACTGGTTTGGACAGAACAGTTCAAACCCAAATGGTTTCAGGGGGCTGAGCCCCGAATGGTCCAAACACCAACCCCCCCAGTGTTCGCAAATCCCTACTGGTCAATATTTAATAAAGTGAATATCTCTTGTGAATGTTGCTCATATAGTGAACAAAATAAAAGATAATGCACCAGGTCCTCCACCAACTCTTCCTCATATATAAATAATCTTTGCGAATAATCAAGGTCTAGAGATTGACCCTGAACCACTGCCGATCGCATAGTTTGTAACCTCAGGGATGCAAATGCTTTCCGCAACATCCCTGAAGGTGAGGTTAATACGTACTGGGCTCCCCCTGCGTCCAGTATCCAATTCCTAATCAATGGAGCAATATTAGAATTCCAGGCACTCACCGTTAAAGCTTACACTTCCTGATCTTGTAGACGTTTCTTGATTAGACTTTTAACCACCTCCATTGGCTTGGTGTCCAATAGATCTATGAAAAAAACCAGAGATCTTAATGAGGTTTATGCCTCCAAAAGGCATAATTTAGGAAGGGCAGAAACAGGCAGCAAAGACAGCTTTTTCCAATAACAAAGTAGTAACAAGGTGATTCTTGCCCCAATTGACCTTTCCCCCAAGTCTAATAATGACTGATAAAATGGAATAGAAGGGGGAACCTCCATTAGTGACCTCAAAATTTTGTTTTCAATGACTTCCAAGGATGCATGGGTTACTCCTCCCCATATCTGGGCACCAAAACAATTCTGAGATATAGCCTTTGCCTCAAATACTGTCCAGATTGGTTTAATTGAAGCTCCTTCATAGACATAAGCAAATTTTGTTAGTGCCTGTGTTGTTGAGGTAGCTAATTGTCAAATATATTTAATATGGGGACCCCAAGATCCAGTGGTAGAGAAAACAATTCCCCAAAATTTGAATAACCTAACCTGTTACAATCGGCGCCCATTAAGTGTCCAAGAATATAGCCTATACCAGGGGGAAAATATCATAACTTTAGTTTTAGTATAATTTATCTGTAAGTCCTCATCATGACACAATACCCCAAACTCCTGCATAATGCAGGAAACAACTAGTTGGAATAAAGACAGTAGTACTGTGCCATCATCATACATAAATAGCACCACTTTCCTTTGCCCAATCTTCAGCACCTTGTAGAGATCTTTAGTCCTTATAAATTCAATCAAACTGTTAACATAAATGTTCAACAGAGTCGGGGAGAAGAGGCACCCCTGCCAGACACCTCTGTCTATAACAATGCTGTTGGATAAGGTTCCTTTCCAATCTACACAAACCCGCAATTGATTCAGTGTTGGTATACAAAGAGCGAATCAGGTGCAGTAGCCACCCATCTACTTGTAAGTTTTCTAACTTCTCCCAAACCCGATCTCTACTGATGGTGTCAAAGACTGAAGGGAGATCAATAAAATTCTTAAGGTACTTCTCAGTCAGATGGGAAAGTACCAAACAGTGGTCAGGGGTGGACCTATGAGGATGAAAACCCACCTGCTCCTCCGCCAGAAGGAAGTTCTTTCATTCCCTTAGAATGTACTTCATCTGGCCCCAAACACCAGGTGTTTTCTTACCATCTCTTTACCTTTTCTGAGCTGAAATTCCTTGATTTCATCGTTAGTGCTACTCTTGCTGGGTTGGACATAATTTCCCTTGTTGGAGACGACAGAGGCAAAATAGAAGTTGAGCAATTCCACCTTCTCTCTGTCACCTGCAAACATTTCACCATCTTCACCAAGCAGCGGACCTACCACTTCCTTATTCTTTATCTCTTGCTTTGGACATAGCTGCAAGATCTCTTTTTGTTGTTCTTAGCATCTCTCGCATCACAAGCCTCAGCTTATTCTGAGGTTTAGCCTTCTTGACACTATCCCTACAGGTTTGGGCTACCCATCTGTAATCATCCTTGGTGATTTGTCCTTTCTGCATTTCTTATCCACGTCCTTTTAAATTCTCAGCTCATCCAAAAGCTCCTTGTGCAGCCACACTGGTTTCTTTAGCCGCCTTCCATTTTTCTTTCTCATTGGAATTGTTTGTGATTGTGCTTTCAGTATCTCCTTTTTCAGACACTCCCACCCATCTTGGACTCCTTTCTCCTTTAGATTTTCTAGCCATGGGATCTTATCTAGCATTTCTCTAAGTTTACTAAAATCAGCTTTCCTGAAGTCCAGGCTACACGTCTGACTACGCTCACTATTCCCTTTCCTTGATATCAGGAATTCCAAGATGTAAATTATCACAAAGCAGAGGTGTAAACTTCACGGGGTGGCTGATGTGCTGGATACTGCAGTGGGGAGTGCTCACCATAGGCTCCCCCCTTGCAGACGGCTAAGCTGACAGTCAGTGAACCGTCCAGCTCTGAGATGAATAAATGCTCTAGTTTTTTAGGCCCAGTTTGAGACAAGGGTTGCCACATTTTTGCTGTTTGTTCGGAACCAAGATATACAGCCCTGATATTTACATTTCAGATATGCATCCCAGAAAGATCTTTTCTGTGTATTTGTCTTTTATCCAAACATAGAAACACACTGAGCAACAACAGGATAAAATCAACGTGTCTCACTGTAGGTAATGGTATTAGGTCCCCTGCCTCAATGGCACTAGACTGATTTATACTAACAGGGAATCTGGACCACAGAATGCAATGGAACATATCAGATTCACATCAGATGGGTCTCTGTTCCCCTGACTCCCACAGGGAAAGGCTAATTCAGACAATATGAGGAGATGCACCATACAGCACGGTTCAGCTGAAAGGGAGTCCATGTGAAAGGAATGATTCATTGGTTTTACACGGGGAGGGGGGTGTTGGCCGGCCGCATATTTGTGCAACTTCCCAACCCGGGTCTATGGCCATGGGAATAACTGATGACCCAGTCGGGTTTATGTTGTCATCAACTTCTCGACCTGGAGAGGGTGAAGATGGCGGCGCTCCGCCATCGCATTTGTTAACACCCAGGGACAAAGAAATAGATAAATATCCCTGGATAGATTTAATGTCTTTTCCTCGGCTTTTACAGAGGGAAGACGGAGAGGTGTTCCTTGTAACAAGAGGATATGTAATTGTGGTAGTAAGGATCAAAATGGAAAGGTGTACGTGGAAAATATTATATATATATTATTTGACTGTCCTATTTATGAAACCTGGAGACAGCTGTACATTGATCCCTTTTCCAGGACAGTAAATCAATCCCCACAGCAGAAGGAAGTATATCTCCTAAGTGATAATGATCCAAATATATCAATCAATGTTGCCAAGTTCTTATTTTGGGTGACAAATTTTAAGATGTCTCGGTAATAGGGCGATCTTATGTAGTATGTGTTTATGAGGTCAAAGTTGATATCAAATCCCAAATGTGAACAGAAGGTGAAATTGGAGGGGCTTATACGCTAAAGACAATTAATTTGGTAATTATCAATCCGTACCTATGTTTTATTATGCTTATATTTAAGATTTATATGATTGGTTTTAATTGTTTCTTTTCCTTTTGTTGTGTATTGTGTTTTACAATGGCCATTAGCTAAGTAAATAAAAGCTAATGAATGAATGGATAGGGGGAACTATTTATTAATTTTTAATATAGCATCATCTCAATCAGCGGTGGGGAAATTCTTTCATGAAAGGGGACATTTTTAAAATTAGTACAAGCTCTGGGGACTTTATAGAAATTTGAGTTTTGGATTCTTAAGTGGTACAGTCTGAAAGAGGAGTATCCGGTATTCATCTGTCCCATGGATCTGTCTCTTACCCGTGCTTTCATGTCCTCCTCCCTTACACAGAGATCAGTTTCTCAGTGCTTGTGGGGAGGAACTGGATATTGGGACTAGAACTAGAAACTGGGAAGGGACCAAATAAAAACAAGACACACGCCTCATTTGGCCCCTGGGACTGTGGTTTCCCAAACTGGCAACCCTTATCTTGACAGTTTGATTGAAAGTCATCTCACATATAAAGAGACAGGTGAAGTGGGCATTTAAGAGATATTAAGCATTAAAAACAGACAAGATGCTGGTCCACATTGGCCCGCTGTGTGCCAGGACTCACCTGCATGTGTGGTCCCATCCTACCAGATGTGGGCCCACTACAGACCTGGTGCCAGCAGGTGACTGACATGGGATAACATCCTCAGGAAAATCTCTGAGACACATCCTGAACCAAGGGCCACCCACACAGGCAAACGTGGGAAGGATAGGCAAGCATGTTCATCTGGTCCCCACCAGAGCCATGTCTGGTCACCATGGCTGAACGTCATAGTGGGGAGTGGGGCTCTGGGAACAGGAAGGGAGCAGAACCGGACAACTGCATGATTGTTGTGTCCCCCCGATCTGGGGCAGGGGGCGGGTAGTGGGATGGCTCTCCGGCAACCCGGGTTACGGGCACGTTTATTCCGCCTGACTTGCCAACCTGGAGAGCAGCATCCGTGCTTTTCCACCTCGGCCCAGGGAACCAATCTACCACTTTCCCTTAAGAAAATGACCTTGAAAATGATATATATGGGAAGAGAACACTTACCTCTTTCCTATTCACATTTCTTCCAAGCTGATATGTTTCAAAACTCCTATCTATCTATCTATCTATCTATCTATCTATCTATCTATCTATCTATCTATCTATCTATCTATCTATCTAATCTTGAAGTGTTTTAACCCCTCACCTTGTTATTCCAGCCTGTCTCTGCTCAGAGAGGAGCTTTGTGTGTGAAACTGATTCCAGGCTCCACTGACAGGCCAGTGCAGAGAGGAGGTTTATCTCTGTCTATTCTGTTTGGGTGCTTGGAGACTCACTCCTAGGAGCCCATTCCAACTCAGTAATAGAGGGTCCCAGAGAGAATTACTAACCATTTTTCTGGCATGCACTTTTCCTAAAGTTTCGAGAAACTAAAATGCTAAAAAGCACTGACAGGCTAGGAGCTCCATAGAGAGTATAGAACTCAGGAGATCTAATCCCTGCTCTAACACAGGCTCAAATATATCTTCTATATTATTGAGTTAAACCTACCATCTGCCTCAGTTTCCCAGGGAGAATCATTTCAGATTCTGAAGCCTATAGAGCTCCTTGTTTCAGTTCCTGCTGTTGAACCAGTTACAGTTTATTGCATACAGCAAAAAGACCAAATCAATTTCTGGTGTAACCCAGTGAAAGTCAGTGGGCTGGCACCAGAGATCAGTTCTCTGGTGCCAGAATTGTCTGCAAGACACCCAGCAGGAATCATCCCAGCTGTGAGATGCTAGCAGGTTCTCCTGGGGTGCTCCCAAGTGCTGTGTCCAAGTTGCTCTTGATACATGGACACTTGGTCTGATGTTGAGTCCTCAGTCACCCTGAATCCATTATAGAGAAGGGCATAGTAAAAATCTAAAATGATAATAATAACAATGCTGTGCATGCTGATCATAAAGACAGGGATTGTGAAGAGACTGAACCTTGACTGATCCACCACCTTGAAACAGAAGCAGCTACATTCTTACTTCTTAGTAGGGATGGGCGAACGCGGTTTGGCAGTTCGGAATTTGGCCCGAACTCGGCCTGTTCGGATGACCAAACTCGAACCCGAACCCAAACATACCAAACAAACCGAACACCGAACGGCAAAATGACCGAACAATTCGGTCAGTTCGGATCGCTTTTGGATGAGTTCGGGTGGCAAAAAAAGTTTCACTGGAAGGTCAAACATGACAGGGAGGTGTCAGTCACTAAGGAGCAGACTTCCAGGCACCAGGGGTGGAGATGCTTGCAAGAAACGAAAATAATTATCTGCCTCCCCCCTTCCCAACACCTTCTGAGCTAGTCACTGTTCCTGAACAGCAGGCGTTGAGTAGGATTTTTAGATTGCTTTAAGTTTCATTTCAGTTTTGTAATGAAATGAAACTTAAACCATAAACT
>QEPC01007063.1:284478-299296 GCA_003113815.1 Sphenodon punctatus
TAGTGATTTAGTTTTAGTGTTTGTAGGAGTAGGTCTGTGTACTTATTAGATAATCCATTTAGTTCATAGCATTTAGAATAGTTAATAGCAGTTAGATTTAGTGTAGATAGATATATATAATATTAGATTAAAAAAAACAACAACATAAAAACAAAAAAAAACAAATAAAAAACAAAAGAAAACCATATAAAACCCAATAAAAAACAAAAAAAAACATATAAAAAACAAAAAAACCACCCATAACAACATTTCCTGAACAGCCGAATGGCTGAATGGAACAGCCGAACGGCCAAACTGAACAGCCGAACAGCCTGTTCGGACGACCGAACTGAACAGCCGAACCCGAACTTGGCGAACTAGCTGAACGGACGAACTGAACGGACGAACCGAACGCAGCCGAACCGAACGGACGAACCGAACGCAGCTGAACCAAACGGCCGAACCCGAACTGCGATCTATTCGCCCATCACTACTTCTGAGTTATTTATCCATCTAGGGAACCCGATACCAATGCAAATTCTTGATTCTTGCAATACCACCAGATACCATCCTGATCTACCAACTTTCTGTTAACTGCGTACCATTCATTTACCCCTTACTATATTAACAAGGGTACTTTTCTACTTCCAGGTTTCTCCCTGTTTATTGTACCAAATTTCTGAGGCAATAACGGTATGAATAGAAAACCCCTTTTCCTCCCGCCCCCCCTTCGTACCCAAACACAGTTGGGTTGGGTTTTTTTAAGTGTCTCCTTGGAAAAATCAATAAAATATAAATTATAAAATTAAATAAATAAAAACAACAACAGTGGGGCCGATTCCATACTCTGTGTGCGCTGCAGGAATTCCATGCATGCACACGTGTGTGGAAATCACACACAGATGCATAGAGATTGCATTGTCCTATGCAGAAGCCATGCAGGCTTCACACGGATCCCATGCACATCCTGCTTGGTTTGTGGCCAGCATTTCCATTCCATTACTTCCAAATGAAATGGTTGATGTATATTGTTCCCTTTGCTTGACCAATCTGCAATTTGTAAAGGAATCTGTGTAACAGTCAACTGATGACAGGGAAGTACAAAGGAAAATGGAGTGCAGAAAAGACAGAAGAAATGTGGCAGTGCATTGGTATTACCTCTCAAAATTTTAAATTGATGGCAAAGTAGTAAATGGCAAAGCAGTAGATGACTCTCTATGGCACATAAGCCTGGGTATTTGAATATTCTGTCTTGGAATGTTACCGGTTGGAAGACCAGGGTGCTAGACCCTGGCTCCCTCTCGTTTCTAAGGAATTTTGACCTTTTTCTGATCCAGGAAACCTGGCTAGTGGAAGAGCTTATGTTTCAGGGCTATGAGATAAAATAGCAGCCGGCAGTCAAGGCTGCCATATGGGTAAACGGAGTGGGGGATTAGCCTGTATGGTGAATATTGATATGAATTTAAGGTAGTTCCTCTTTTACACCAAACCGCTCGTGTGTGGCTGTCTTTTGAAGCTTCTGGACCTCTTGTTGCTAGTGATTTCAGTATATATCCCCCCGGCCAATGCATCTAGCTACCAGGAAAGGATATGGATGGAGGTGTCTACTTTTCTCGAGAGGTCCAGGAGACTCTATCCCGATGCATGTCTTCTCTTGGCAGGCGATTTTAACTCTCGGATAGGTGTCCGGGCCAGGATTTATAGAGTTATGGCTCCTTCTGGCAGAAGGAAGATTCGTCTACCCTACTGGTAAGGCGTTCAAAATATTTGGGCCTTAATAGGAATGGTGTTCTCCTCTCAAAATTTTTGTCAGAATATGATCTTTACACCCTGAATGGGTGGGAGTGGAACGACTATCAGGGAGAATTTACCCACATTTCCAAAAGGGGTAGTAGTACTATTGATTATGTTGTTGTTGCAACTGATATCATTTCTCTTGTGCACAATTTTTATGTGGGCTCCTGGACAGCTAGTGACCATATGCCCATGATTCTTTCCCTAAATTTAGGGGTGACAATTTTGCCGTTAGACCCCTGCGGGCCCTTGCAGCCACTGTCCTCTGTGACCGGCGGTCTGACGGCCCAGACTCTCCGTTGTCCACTGGCCACTCAGCTGCGGTATTGGACCCTGTGAGGTTGGAACATCAGGTCAGGGTTATCATACTATCTGACCTGTTACCTCAGCACCACAGCCCTTTCTGTTGCCCTCTGCTGTTGGCATGCATGCATCCCCATGCAGCATCCCCTCCGCCCAGCCCTCAATGGGTAGCTGTGCATTCCCAACCCCACCCCCTATTATCGTACAGTGTGGCAGTCCGGCTTACCGGAGCTGGTGGGGCAGCTGGCATGGGCAGTTGATCACCTGGAGTTTCTGGGTTGATTGGGGGAGGCTGTGGTTCCTGGAGTAGGGGTGTCAGAGGCAGCTGTGGAGGAACCGGGAGAGGTGTGGGCCAGAAGTGCAACCCCACAGGCTGTTGTTGTGGGACTATGTGGGGGAAGGAGGACCAGGGAAGGGGTTCTGCTGGGGAAACCAGGGTTGGCTGAAGAGCTGGGGAGGGGGCACCTACACCATCTGGGCCTGGAGGGGCCACATCATGCTGGGGTTCCCTCTGCAGGAGCCCCACAGCCTCCCCTATGAGGTGAAGGTCCCATGCGGAGGTCCCCTCCAGCGCGACATGGCTCCTCGCCCTCTCGGTTCTGTCGAGCTGCATCTCACGGTGGAGGGTGGCAGTCTGGCACCTGTCCCACAGGTGCTTGGTGCAGGACCGGTTTAGCATGGCTGCCACTATTTCCTGGTCCCTATCCCCCTCCCCTTGTTGCACCTCCCTGGTGAGGGCAAGGTCCTCGGAGTGCACCTTGGCTAACCTTCTGCTTTCCTCCAGCAGTTCCCTCCCCAGGTCCTTTCTCCTCCGCCAGTTCTGGGCCCACATCTCCCGATTCCTCTCGGCACTGCCGGAAGTAGCTCCCCTTGCGGGACTGGGGCGCGCATCTGTGGGAGACATGTGAACCACGTGAGGAGTGTTGCTTGCCATGTCCGTACCCTGTGCCCATAGAGTGCATCCCTGGTGCCATGGGGGGTGCCAGCCCTCCTCTCTATCTGTTCCTATGGTGTTTGGTACTGTTCTGGTGGGGTCCTGATATTCCTGTCCCCTCTGTCGGCCCACTATGCTTGCCCCATATGGAGGCACATTCACCTGGGGCCGTGATGTCCCACCACCTCCATGTGAACATGTCCCATGGTCCCTCCACCCTTGTGACACCCCATCTGCATACCTGTCATGGGATGTTAACCCATGTGGCTCGGTTATCCACCTGTGATGGGCACCGGCCCTTCCCTGTCATGCATGGGGGGCTGTTTGCTCTAGGAACTGCCCCTGTGGGTGGCCTGCTACCCCGTCACTGCCCACAACTCATCCCCTGTGCATTTTGGCCTACCAACATTGTCCTGGTGACCAGGTTTCAGGGTTGCCACCGGTTCCTCCTCGACCACCTCCTCCTCCATGACCTCCTCCACGTGAACCACCAGGGTCCCTTCAGGTGTAATGGCAATGGGGATTCATCAGTTGATCCCTGGTGCTCGGTGTTGGCTCCAGTCTCTGTGGCTGAGCCCTGTCCCCCCTTGCCCTTCCCCTCTCCCCTCCCCCTGACTCTCTCCCCCCACCCCCATGGCCTCTCCCATCCCCCCGGGGACTCTCCCACCCCCAGGGCCTGTCTGTGTTCCTACCTGGATCTTCTTCCTCTGCTTCCAGGGAGGCGTCCCGGGTCTCCATCCACTCTACAATAGCCCCCGTCCCCATGACCTGTTACCCTGTGGCTTTTGTGGGTGCAGGTAGAAGTAATGTTTCTGTGAGCGGTTTCCTGGGCCACCTTCTCCCCCTGTGCGATGGGGCTGTCCCCTCCCACATCCTGGCTGGGCTTGCCAGGGGCAGTGGGCTCTCCCTACTCCAGGGGGTCCCCCTACTCCATGGGGTCGTACAGGGGAGATGTCATGAATGCTCTCCATCTGCCCCTGGTGAATGCAGTGCCATGTATGCGGGAGGTGACTATATCCCCGTCCATGCAGAGGAACCAGTCCAGCTCATCATGGAACGCCATTGTACGCATGGCACGGCTGGACTTGAGATTGTTGTCTTTGATATACTGCAGTCAAACCGGAGAGTGGCCACTGCAGTAGTGGCCACTGAGCTGCCAGGGAGGATCACATTAGTGCTAGCCTTGCAAAGGCACTACTGAAGAAAAAGTTTGACAGAGAAGGTGAACCTCTGTGGACTTGATTTTAAGAGAGAGAACTTTGCATTTTACTTGTGAATAGGTTTTTCTCTCCTCTTTCTTCTCCCATTTTGATTAGATCATTATATACCCCTGAAGAAGGGTCACTTTGACCCGAAACACGTTGGGTTGCTGTGGGCATTATTGAATGGGTTGTTGTGGATCATAAGAATTTGTTTATCTCTTGTTTATAAGTGTATTTTATTGATTTGCTACAGTTAACTGACATTATTTTTATGAGTAGCCTTGTTGTTTTTGTGTTTTGCCATTAATGGCTGCTTGTTTTCCCTTGTTATACATATAATATCCCTGATGGACAATGGGCTTATTTCCTATTCTGGATGTGCTGCTCAAGTGTTTCTCCTGTTTTTCTTTGTGGCATTGGACTTGTCTATCCTCACTGTCATGGGGTATGACCGATACGTCGCCATCTGTGATCCACTGCACTATGATACAGTGATGAACAAGGGAGCCTGCATCCAAATGGCAGTCGGTGCGTGGAGAAATGGGTTTCTCTATGCAACTTTGTACACTGGCAGCACCTTTGCAATAACCTTCTGCTCCAATGTTGTGGATCAGTTCTTCTGTGAAATCCCACAACTGCTCAAGCTCTCCTGCTCAGATTCTTACGTCACTGAAGTTGGAGGTGTTGTTTTCAGTGTACCTTTAATCTCAGGTTTCTTTGTTTTCATAATTGTTTCTTATGTACAGATCTTCCGAGCAGCGCTAAGGATACCGTCAGCGAAGGGAAGGCAAAAAGCCTTCTCTACTTGCCTGCCCCACCTCATTGTCATCTCCTTGCTCCTGTGCACTGGTATGTTTGCTTACTTGAAGCCTCTATCCAGCTCCCCATCAGAATTGGATGTGGTGGTGTCTATGGTCTATACTGTGGTGCCTCTAGTGATGAATGCAATAATTTTCAGTATGAAGAACAAGGAGATCAAAGCTGCTCTGTGGAAACTCATTAGATGGCATATTTCTTCCAACAATAAATTGTCTTTGCTTCATCTATAAACCTGGTTTCAGTTTCTGGTTTTTATGAAAGGAGTTGAATTATAGAGATAAATGTCTCCATTAGAAGACAGCACGTAATAATTTCCATGAACACTTTTGAAAATGTAATTGTTCTGTTTTCAAAGTGTTCAAGAAATAAAATATATATTGGTTAAAAATAATAATAGAAAATAATAATAAAAAAGCTCTCTTTTCATTAAATGTTGGTTGCCACAATCATCCCCCTCTTACCTTATTTCCATTACATTTGACTTCCTAAAATACAACCTTTTGATAGTGTTCTATAAATTTTGGATAACTGACACAGTTAAAGGAGCTAAATAATGAAGCATTATTTGAGGAAATAATGAAAATTTTCTACGGAAACTGCAGTTTAAAAAAAAACATTTTTAAATACTATTTTCTCATGATTCAGTATAGTTACCAGTTTCAATACAGTTTCTGGGACTGGAAGTCAATTTTGCAGAATGGAAATTAATAAATGGGTGTGGGAAGCTGAGGAATTACTTTAAAAAACAAAAATACCGGCAGTAGTTTTTCTTGGACCAGAAGTTCAGTTTCTGCGATGGAAAATCAATAACTGGGTTCAGAATCTGATGAATTGCTTCAAATGTTTATAAAAAAAATAATAATAAAAACTGGTACCAGAAGTTGTATTCTGGGACTGGGAGTTGAGTTTCCAGGATCAGTAGTCAATTTTCCAGGTCTGAAAACTAATAAATGGAATTCAGAAGTTGGTAAATTGACAAAAAAAATAGAAATCAGTACTAGAACTCGACAGTCCAATATCTCTGTTCTACGCACTATCTGAGCATTTGGCACAAAGTCTATCACTCACTACAAGAACTTTTTGCTTCTTTTTCTGTCTTCTTCTAGCGGGTAAGATAAATTTCCTCAGACAGACTGGACAGCCTTTTGAAGTGGTTTCTTATAGGGGTGTACAATTAATTTCATTTTAATTAGTTCTGAAAATGTATGGAGCCCCATTTGTTTTCAGAACTAAGGTTATGGAAACAAATTAATAAGGAAACAGCATTTGTTTGATTTCATCCTTTTTCACTTTTATTTTTCATTTTATTTATTAAAAGTGATGATATTTTTTTTTTTTTAAATTCTACACATGTGCAAGATGGCCGCAGTGCACATTGTTTGCACGCACAGTGATTTTAAAAAAATGATTTTAATAAAATAATACAAAACCAAAAACAAACAAATAAGAACAAACAAAAACCTTATGAAATGTTTCGTACCCCTTACAAAAAGCCCCCAAAGCGAATGATTTTTTAAAAATGAAAATGAAAGAGGACACGAAATCGAATGAGGTCCCTGCTGCACATCTTGAGTTTGTTAGGGTAGAAAAACTCTCTTTAGGAATTATTATCCTACCTTTTATATAATAAGAAGAACCAAGTTATTCATTGAATGCATTACTGGACCTTGCTTCCCATTTACTTTTCGTGTAGGTTGGATCCGTGTACTGCTTCCAGCAATATTCCACTGTTGGGTTACTTGTATCAAGATCACTCTTTTAGTAAAGCTCATTTCTTTTAAAACCTCTGACTGTGTTGGTTTTCTGCATGGGGAAATTTAAAAGCAACACAGTCGGTTGAACCTAGATCGGGAAATATTTCCCCTTAGAACACATTCCTACAGGGTGAAATGGAGAACCCTGATGGATTTGCAGTATTCAGTCTTCCTCTCATCATTCAGGTACAGGTAAGTTCCTCCACATATTCTTTTTTTTGTCTGGGGGCTGGTTTTGGGTGGGCAGCAGTCCTGATATGGGGGCTGCAGGTCTTCTGGGCCAAGTTAGGGCCTATGCCACCCAGGTGCATCTGTGCATACACAGTCTCATGCACAAACATGCAAATAAATATGCATGCATCCAGGCAGCTTTCACATGTGTATGGCTTGCCAGCCTGGCCCAAGGAGGCCACTATAGGCTCCAGCCCAAAGATCCCCATTTCCACCTCACCATTCCCACCATCTCTCCCTCCCCCAGGTCCCATGAAAGTAGGAAAAGGAGGATCTATTTACTAGAGGTGTGTAGTTTGTTTAGTTTATTTAGTAACTAAAATGACAGGAGCTCCATTTATTTTAGTAACTAAACATACAAACGCAGATGAATAAGCAAACAATTATCATTTTCTTTCATCCATTTTTATTTTTAGAAAAATTATCTCATTCATTCATTCATTCATTCATTCATTAATATTTTTACCCTACCTTTCCCCTAAGGCCCAGGTCAGCTTAAAGATAAAAACACACATCACAGATATACAATAAAACCCCATTTAAAGACCTCATTAAAACCCAACCCTCACCTCAAATTTAATTTCAAATTTATTTCAGAACGTAACCATTGGTCATTGTCCACATAAACAAACACATACAACATACACAGACAATAGGCATAGCAACATAAAACAGCCCTGATATTAAAAAAAAGGGGAAAGCAAAATATGGGGGACCAGCCCACCACCCAAAAATACCTCCCCAACAAGGCTGGGAATTTAACTTAAAATACAATAAAACTTTAAATACACAAGGAAACATTGTTTGGATTTACTCATAACAACCCATAACAGCCCGACAATCACATGGCCACCCCAAATTAGACAAACAGTGCTCTCAATAAATGCAAGCAATGCCAGATACTTATTGGGCTTGAAAAGAGAGGAATTTCCGGCGTGCATTAAAGGCACAAACCAGAAAGGACATAACTGCCTGGGTCACTGGGTTGACAGCATCCCCCAAAAGGAAGCGCGTCAATTCATCACCCCTGAACCCTTCCAGCTCAACCCTCAACCCCACCTGCCAAATGTCTTTCAGAAAAGAAAAGTCTTTTGTTACCTCCGAAAACTGCTCAGGCTCAGATTTATTTATTTATTTATTGATTGATTGATTGATTGATTTATACAAAAAAATTGTATCCCGCATCATCCCGCACACTGGCAGCTTGGAGTGGCGCCCAACATAAAAACAACAATAAAACTCTCTATAATACTACAGTACATAAAATATACATCATAATTAATTTATTTTTAGCAGTAGCTAAGGCAAAGTAAAACCCCTCCCCCACCCTCCCCACCCCCTCCTCGAAGGTCCGGCGGAACAACCAGGTCTTACAACACCTATGGAAAGAGGGGAAGTCCTGGGACAGACAGGCCTCCAACAGGAGGGAGTTCCACAGCTGAGGTGTGGTCACTGAGAACGCTCTTTCCTCAGTCACCACCCAGCATACCCATGGGACTTGGAGTTGGGTACCCCCGGCCATCCCCAAGGGCCGCAAAATGATGGGGGCCTGAGGTGGTCTCGCAGGTAAGCAGGACCCCCATTCATAACCAACATCTTGAATTGGGCCCAGAAGACACTAGGCAGCCAGTGCAGTGTAAGGAGCACAGATGTGATGTGCTCGCGGTGGCCCATCTCCATTAGGAGACGAGCCGTCGAATTCTGCACAAGCTGCAACCTCTGGACCATCGTCAAGGGTAGCCCAACATAGTGTGTGTTACAGTAGTCCAGTTGATTGGTAACGAAACATGGATGATGGTGGCCAGATCCGAGCCTGAGACATACGGCCATAGCCGTCGCACCAGATGTAATTGTCGAAATGCTCCCCTCACCATAGCTTTCACATGACAATCCAGGCAGAGCTGCGGTTCGAGGAGCACCCCCAGAATACAAACCTGAGTGGCCGGGGGGAGGGGAGGCAGACCACACCAATGACAGGAGCCACACACCCCATATCCCTACCCACCAATATCACCTCCATCTTGTCAGGATTCAGCCTCAGATGGCTCATCCTCATCCAGTCCCCCATAGCTTCCAGGCACCGGGTAAGCACAGAGACTGCCGGGTCTGGGTCTCCACAAAATGAGAGGTAGAGTTGTGTATCATCAGCGTACTGATGACTTAGCATGCTGAACCCTCTCATGACCTCACCCAAGGGTTGCATATAGACGTTGAACAGGAGAGGGGACAGAATAGAACCCTGCAGGACTCCACACGTGAGATTCAGGGGCGATGATGAACATACCCCGAGAACCACCCACTGAGTTCTCCCTGCCAGGAAAGAGCGGACCCATTCAAGAACAATTCCTCACACCCCTGACCGGTCCCGCAGCCTCATCACCAACATCTCATGATCAATGGTATCGAACACTGCCGACAGATCCAGTAAGATCAAAATTGACAATCTGCCCTGATGCAATTCATGGCATAGGTCATCGACCAAGGCCACAAGTGCAGTATCCTTGCCAAACCCAGGGCGAAAACCAGACTGCGAGGGATCAAGAACGCTGACCCGGTCCAGATGTGCCTGTAACTGCTGGCCACCACCTGGCAGTGGTTCTGACGGACCTCCAGGGAAAGGCAGTTCCATAACTTTGGGGCAGCAACTGAGAATGTCTCCCTGCCGGCCGTTTTTGTACAGACAAAGCTGACAGACGGTACCCACAGGGGAGTGCTGTCCATTGACTGCAGGGTTCACAATCAGCACGGAAGAGTAAGCGATCTTTCAAATGTACAGGGTCCTGGCCTTTTAGGGCTTCAAAGGTCAGAACAAGCACCTTAAATTGTGTCTGGGTAGCGATAGGCAGCCAGTACAGACTGTAAATCACAGGTGGAATGTGCTTGAATCAACCGACCCCTGAAAGGAGCCAGGCCACGACATTCTGCATTAGCTGCAGCTTATGGACAGTCACCTAGGGCAGTCCCATGTAGACCGCATTGCAGTAGTCTAGCCTTGAGGTAATGAAAACATGGATGATGGTAGAATCAGAACAAAAGGGCCTCCTCACAAGATGGAGTTGTTGAAAAGAATTGTTTATAACATGCTTGCCTCATAGTATTGAAAAATTTCTCTTTCATTATTCCCCATGCAAGGGAGTACTTTCTAGAGTCTATAAGGAATTGAAAGGGGGACCGGCTACAAAGGGCTATCTAATTAAATGAGAGAAGGAATTGGCAGTTACATTTGCAAAGAGGGATAAATATCAAATTTGGAGGAGATTATATAAAAGAACGACCTCATGGGAGGTGAGAGATGTTCAGGCCAAACTTCTGGTGTGCTATTATTTTACTCCAATGGGCATCAGTCAGGCTCTGAAGGGGTATTTTAAGGAGACTGTAAGGAAACTGTGTGGAGATTAGTGACCACCTTAGTGTTGGTGGTTATGTATCTTTATACAGACTTTTTGGAAGTTAATATGGGAGAAGATTTAGAAAGTTACATGTATCGTCATTCCCTTTTCTCCTATGGTGTCTCTATTTGGTATATGTATATGTATCCTGATATTCTGATGATAAAACACTATCAAAAGATTTGTGATATTCATAGCAGCTTTGCAAACAATAGCTAAACATTGTAAATATTCTACCCGACTCAGTTTTAGTGTGGAAAGCACAATTATGGTTTATTTTTACGGTGGAAAAAACTCTTGCTAGTCTTAAAGATAGGTCACATGATCTTTTAAAATTTATTTATTACAATATTTTTACTCCGCCTCTCAGCACCATCAGCTGTCCACGACTTGGGGCTTGCTTCCCAAGCTGGCTGTGCATTACCATCCGGGACGGGTTGTCTTGCTGTTGGGACCTGCCTCTGCCCTCCCCACTGTCTTCTTCAGATTGGTGGATCGTCCCCTGTGGCCCTGCTCTGTCATCGTGTGGACCCCTGTTTGTTCAGCAGCCTGTGTTGCTGTTGGGTGCCTCGTGCTGTTTGTGCTGTCCCTGGGGTGTTGGGTGCCTGCTCTCATATCCCACTCTTTTCTGACCCCGTCCCCCTCCTGTTGTGTTGCCTTTTGTTGGTCTCAGCCTCCCCACCCCCTTGTGTCCTTGCCGCTGTCTGTTGGGTTGCCCGGTGTGGTGTTCCCCATCCCCCCTTGTGTGCCCCTGTGTGTTTCCCCCTTGCTGTTTGGGGAGATTTCTGAGACTATCGATTCTCTAAAACCTCGGCAAGAACACGCGAGATGTCACCGTAGGTTGCAAAAATCTTGCAGATTGCAGAAAAAAATCTGTGCATTCTCATTTCAGCCCAAGTAGGAAAAAGCTTATCAGGTGAAGTACATGGATTCACAGCATTAGCACAAGGTTATGTCAGGCATATAAATGGTAGCATTAAGTGCCTTCAAAAATGGTAGGCCTTTCTAGTTCTCACGGACATGCAAAAATAATTAAATATATTATAAATATTAGATTTTTATTTTTTTTAAAAGACCAGCTCTAATTATCTCTACCCATAAGCAAGGTTTTTTCTCTCATGTAGTGATATGCCTTACATGAATGAATTGCATAAACCGAACTAAGTTAATCAAATCAGTTGATCAACATTGACTCAGTTAATCAACATAGGGTTCCTGTATGCTCAGGAGCTGGGGATTCCATTGTTCCTCTTCTTCTTGATCATCTACCTGCTCACCCACTCTGGGAACATACTGATCATTTTGGCCTTGGTGTCTTACCCATGTAGTGGTTTCTCAGCCACTTCTTCTTTGTAGACATGATGGTCTCCTCCATGGTGATGCCTAAGCTGATTGCTGGATTTGTAGAAGGAGGTAGAGTTATCTTCTTTGTAGTTTGTGTGTCTCAGTTTTCCTTCTTCCACTTTGTGGTGTGTACTGAGTGCTTCCTCTTCACTGTGATGGCCTATGACCACTTCCTGGCAATTTGCCACACTCTCCACTATGGCATTATCATGAACTGTAGAACATGCCTCAGCCTTTCCTTGGATACATGGTTCAGTGGCTGCTTCCTTCACTTTCCGTTTATCCTATGGCCAGAGGAGGGTGGAATACATTTTCTGTGACATCCCAGCTGTACTAAAGTTGACCTGTGCTGACAAAGCACTCAAAAAAATGATGACTTTTGTAGACATTGGCTTGTTGGCCATGACCTGTTTACTCTTGATCTGGACATTCTACGTTTACATTGGGTATTTTTAAACATGACAGCTCAGTGTGCTACTATGCTTAAACCCACCCCGGAGTGAACCTCCTCAACCTGGTCAGGGGTCTGGTCAGCTGCTGAACAAATGTTCCTATGACACTACCATGCCCACCTCAAACTGCTCCGGACATAGGCCAGAGTTAGATGGAGCGAGCCATCAAACATGATGTCCTGCTCTACCACGGTCCGGGAGCCCAGTGGACATCCCGTGTAAGCCCTGCCATGGTCCGGAGTAACATCTGCTCCTGCCTGTGGTGAACATCTGAAAGGGAAGGAGCAGAGGAGTAGGGATGGGCAAATGGGGTTTAGATGTTCAGAGTTCGGACCGAACTCGGTCTGTTCGGACATCCAAATCAAACTCTCGAATGACCAAAGAGTTCGGTTGTGCTCAGATGAATTCGGATGAGTTAGGAGGCAGGAAAAATGTCTTTCCAGGGCTGAATATTAGGCTTCGGTTTCGGGTTCGCTATTTTTGAATGTTCAGCCAAGTTCGGCCAAACCAAACTCGGCTGAACCGAACCATTGAACCCGAACTCAGGTTTCAATCCGAACATCCGAACCGCGTTCTGTTCACCCATCCCTACAGAGGAGACACCTCGCCCATGGCCACGCTGGGTTACAGGTGGGGGTGTCACATCTAAAAATGCCCATAGTCTCTGCCATCTTGAGGATCCACACTGCTGATGGACAATGCCTGACCTTCTCCACATACCTTCTCACCCTCAGATCTCCGGTTCCACCAACCAGCATCACCTCCATCTTTCTGGGATTCAGATTAAATTGATTCACCCTTATTCAGTCCCCCACAGTTTACAGACACCAGGAAAGCACAGAGACTGCCAGGCCCAGGTCAGATGAAAATGAGAGGTAGAGCTGGGTGTCATCATCAGCATACTGATGGCAACATAACCCAAACCCCCTCAAGATGTCGCCCTGCAGCTACACGTACATGTTCAACAGGAGGGCGGTCAGAATAGACACTCCACATGGGAGGCTCCGGGAAGGTGATGAACGTCCCCCCCAACACCACCTGCTGGGATCTCCCAACTTGGTAAGAACGGAACCACTGAAGAACAGTCCCACTCACCCCAGCCAGATCACGCAGGTGAGTCACCAACACCTCATGATCAACAGTATCAAATACAGTTGAAAGATCTAACTGAATCAGCTGGGTCGAATTTCCCCTGTCCAATTCTAGGTGAAGACAATCAACAAAATCCACATGTGCACTCTCAGTACCATAACCTGGACATAACTTAGACTGCAATGGCTCTTGAAATCCAATGCCATCCAGATGCACCCGAAGCTGCACAGCCACCACCTGCTCAATAAAATTCCCTAAAAAGTGGAGGTTAGAGACAGGTTGATAGCTAGCAGGGGAATCAACCTCAAGCAAAGGCTTTTCTGAGCATAGGCCAAACCAGAGCCTCATTGAGGGAGTCCAGCAACTTGACCTCTTGCAGGAAGTCATTGATTACCCAAGCCAACAATGACCCCAATGTCTCCTGAGTAGGTTTCACCAACCAGGACAGACACAGATCTAATTCACTAGTGGGTCTAACACCCCAAGCACCTCCTCTCCCCATCCCTGCATCAGTGGGCAACATCAATTGAAACTGATCCCATAATTGTGGACAAGCCGGGACTTCCATGACCTCTGGGTCTGCCACTGTCTCTAAAAAGATTACATCAAAGTCATGATGAATTAAAGCAATATTATCTACAAATAGGCACAGTGGGCACTGGATGAAACCAGTTCCAGACAGAGACAGACTGAACTGACTAGGGACGGGCGAACGCGGTTTGGAAGTTCGGAGTTCGGGCCGAACTCAGCCCGAACCCGAACCTACCGAACTGAACCTGATTCTGAACTCTGAAATGACCGAAGATTTTGTCAGTTCAGATTGCGTTCGGGTGGTTCGGGTGGGAGAAATGTGACCACAGTCAGTTGGTGACCCACTGCCTGACACAGGCAGGCACAGGGAGGGGGGAGGTCATATG
The DNA here is from genome assembly GCA_003113815.1 of Sphenodon punctatus. NCBI lineage: Eukaryota > Metazoa > Chordata > Lepidosauria > Sphenodontia > Sphenodontidae > Sphenodon > Sphenodon punctatus. Next base: position 298,689 of record QEPC01007063.1, read on the forward strand.
AGGAGAAGACTTCCAGGCACCAGGGTTGGAGAGGCTTGGAGTAGCAACCAGTCTGCCCCATCACCATCCCTTTTCTCCTCAGACCACTGGCTTCACAGTCTGCGATTGGCCACAGGCTAGGCTGCATGGAGCCAATGGGGCTTGCGGTGAGGCGGGCACAGCAAGTAACAAAACTCGTTGCCCTCCCACCTGGCAACACCTTCTGAACTAGTCACTGTTAATGAACAGCAGGCGTTTCAGAAGGCTCCCTCTCCCAGCAGTTTTGTTCTACTCAATCCTTTGCAATCTTCCTCCTATTTCACCCATCCAATCCATCAACCTCCATATTATCATTTATTAAGTTTAGATTAGATAGATTTAGGTGTTATTTTTTGTTTTTACCCCTCCCTGTGTTCCCTGTGTTCAATCTTCCTTCCTCCCTCGCCCTCCATTGAATCCTTTCCCTCTCCGTCTCTCTATATTCCATCCCTGATTCCCTTCCCCTGTTTTTTTATTCATTTTGAGTAGCATTAGATTGATTTAGGTTTCATTTCAGTTTTGTACCCTGCCCTCTCTGTGTTCCCCTCCCATCCCATATGACAGATAGATAGATAGATAGATAGATAGAT
>QEPC01007063.1:310107-321988 GCA_003113815.1 Sphenodon punctatus
GGGAGGGGGAGGAATTTATTCCATTGGTTTCAATGGGGACACAGCGCCCCATTGAAACCAATGGAATAAATCCGGTACCGGTATACCGGATTTAATCCGGGAATCCGGTTTTCGTGAAACCGGTAACCGGTAAATCCGGTAGCCGGTAATGGGCCCGGGGTCCCACCCCTAATCCCTATTCTGGTTCCTAAGTTTTTTTGGCTCCCTGTCCGTGCTTTTATCAGCATGCCTGAAAATGGGTGCTCTACCTTTCCTTGTTTGTTTAATTTTCTCTTGTCTACAATCAACTCCTTCAGCGAGTGTACCTGGAGCAGAATCCTCTCCAACTGCTGTTTCTGATTCTTGATACCACTCAGGCAGGGCACACAGTGCCGCAGCTGTGTGGTATAGTTTCATATCTGGAAAGTTGATCCCACCTTTGTCTTTTGGTCTTAAAATCGCCACTTTCTTAATCTTTGGTTTTCTCCCGTACCATATTAGGTCTTTAATCAGTGTGTCTATATCTTTGAAGAACGTTTCCGGGAGGGAGGGAGGCAGAACCATCATCTTGTATAGCATTTTCAGTACTACCAAATTCTGCCAGGACCTAGTCTCCTCTTTTAATTTTTTAACAAGTGGGGCAAAATTTTTGGAGTACAGGTCTCTTAAGTCTCTTGGGATAGTCACACCAAGGTACTTTATACCTGTTTCGGTAATCGGAAATGGTGACATCTTCCTCAGCTATTGCTCTTGTTCTTGACTTATACCAAAAATCATTGCGACTGATTTATCTCTATTGATTTTATATCCTGATATTTTCCAAAATTGGCCTATTAATTTTAATAGTTCTGGGAGTGAGCTACCAGGGTCAGTGGTATATAGGAGAAGATCATCTGCATATAGCGCTAGCTTTTGAATATTGTCTTCTATTTTCACTCCTTTTATTGAATTATTCTGCCTTAATCGCATTGGCCAATAGTTCCAGAGTCAGATTAAAAAGCAGAGGTGACAGGGGGCATCCCTGTCTCGTCCCTCTTCCCAACCTGAACCTCTCTTTTAAGTTACCATTAATGATCAGCCTTGAAACTGCCTCCTTATATATCACCTTCACATAAAATTCCCCTGAAAACCCATTTTATTCATTATAGCCTATAGGCATTTGGGCTCTGTAAAATCAAACGCCTTCTCCACATCAACCGATATAATCATACTTGGAATCTTCTGCTGTTTTAATGCATAAATAATATTTACTGTTTTCCTAATATTGTCTTTCCCCTGTCTGCCGGGGATAAAGCCTGCCTGGTCTTTATGTATAATTTCTGATATTAACGCTCTTAGTCTATATGCCAGTATTTTAGCGAAAATTTTGTAATCCACATTGAGCAGAGAGATTAGTCTAAAACTCCCACATTGGTCCTGCAGCTTACCTCGTTTTGGAATCAGGGATAAAACTGCTTTATAGAAATCCTTGGACATTTCTTCCACTAATAACATATTATTGTACACTGCTGTCAATCTCGGGGCTAACACTTCAGCAAAGGCTTTGAAGAATTCATTTGGGAAGCCATCTGGTGGTCCATTCCCTTTGTTCTTTTTAGTATCTACTATTGCCTCCTGCACTTCTTGCTCAGTAATTTTGGTGTTCAAGAAAGCCCTTTGGTCCTCATTTATTGTTGGACTTTCAATCTTGCTCACAAAGGGTGATTTCAGACGTGACGGGGTGAAAATTCACCTGGCCACGACCACAGTGAAACACGGGCCACGGTAAACTGTGGTGCACGTCTGTTTGCTCGCACCCAGATGTTCACCACAGTCAACCGCGGGCCACGTTTTCATTGACCACGCTTTGTTACCTCTCACCACCCGGAGGTAAAGAAGCATGGTCAAATGCAACCACGACCGTGGTGAAGGGTTCGTCACATCTGTTGACTCACCCTTCAACACGGTCGGGGTTCGCCTTCCCGGTCTCGGGTGGGCGGTGCAGCCTGATAGGCCGCACTTCCTGCCCATTGGCTGGGGTGTGGGATGATGGCAGCGCGCAGGGGGCGGGGCCATGCAGCCGCATGCAGCGCTGCCCAACCCCGCCCCTTCTGCTGTGGGGTGAAACAACAGATGTTACAGCTGCCAGAATTGACCACGGGCCATGGTGTCTCGTTCCCCACGGGTGGGGGTGAAGGGGGGAACGTCTATTCACCCACCTCTTGATCCCCGTCGGTGGTCCGAACCACACCACGGACCGTGGTCAATTCCGGTGACTGTAACATCTGAAATCACCCAAAGTCATTAATTTCTTCCTCAGAAGGGTTTTGAGTGGAGTAATTTTTTTAAAATAATCTACAAAGGCCTCTTGAATCTTCTGTGGGTCATTAACCACTGTTCCTTTGCTATCTATCACTTTTGTTATATGGGCCTTTCTCTGTTTCACTTTAATTATATTTGCTAGCAGCTTTCCTGATTTGTTACTCCCTTCCAAAAAATATAATTTCATTCTATGGAGTTGACCCTTGACTTTTTCTAATTCAATTCCATTAATAATGTCTTTAATTTTGCCAATTTCTTTTTTTAGTGTTTTTGTTGGGCTAATTTTATTTAGGACTTCCAGCTTTTGTAGCTTGGCTTACCACTCTTTGGTCACCTGTCTCTTTTCTCTAACTATTCTAGTTTGCAGTGTAATCAATTTGCCTCTTATTACAGCCTTGGCAGCCTCCCAGAGAATTGCTGGTGAGGAGACTGGATTTTCATTAATTTCAAAATATTCCACCAGTTCCTTTTCTATTTGCTCCCTATTCTTAGTACTTTTTAGTATGTCTCTTTTTAATTTCCAATTCCTACTTCTGTTTTTAATTTCTGTTCCCAACAGCAGGGAGGTAACTACTGCATTATGGTCTGAGAAAATGACTGGGTGAATAAAGGACCTCTGGCATCTGTGGATTTCTGTATTAACCATAAACACTAGATCAATCCTAGTGTAGCTATTGTGTGTGAGAATAAAAAGTGAAGTCCTTTACCCTACTATTCAGATGTCTCCAGACCTCTGTCCAGCCCAAAGACTGCGTCAGTTTCCCCAGGCCCTTTTGGAAAGTCCCTGGTACACCTATCCTTGGGAAGTCCAAATCAGAGCGAGAGGTGTTGAAATCCCCCTGCGCCATCAATAAACCTTTCATTTTCTCTGCCACTGATTTCAACTGCTTCTGAAAAAAGGGTGCTTTGCCTTCATTGGGTGCATACAAATTTACTAACGTGACCAGGGATCCATCAAGCTCCCCTATTAGACAAAGAAATCTCCCCTCCTTATCCTTTAATAACTTTTCCAGTTTAAAAGTCCTATTTTTCCTAAATCCAATTAGGACTCCTGCTTTTTTCTTACTAGCGCAAGAAGCGTATATGCTATCAAAATTCCTGCTCGCAAATCTTTGTACATGTCTTTCTGTGAGGTGCGATTCCTGTATGAAGAAAACATCAATCTTGAAATCGTCCATCAGATCTCTTACCCTCCTCCTCTTTTGGGGAGAATTGAGACCCCTGACATTTAATGTTATAGTCCTAACTTCCCCCATGGCAGTAGAGCAATTTCCTTTTTTACCTCTGGTGCAGTATTATCAGAGTTGTGGTCTTTGAACTCCCTTGTAACCCTTTTCCTTTGGGATTTATTCTGTTTCTCTAATCTGGTTGCTGTAAAGGTTAACAACGTGCCTCTATCTCCCCTCCTTCTTTCCCTTTTGTTGCTTGTGAGTATGGATATTTCCCCCCCTGGTATCCCTTCCCTGTTTTGCTCCCACCCCCACCCTTCTCACCATTCTCTGTCCCTTTCCCCCTTCTTACAAAACCTTTGCCCTCCATGGAGATCTACTGAGGATTCTTTGCCCTTGGATAGGGCACCACTGTGCTCCATCCGTCCCCCCTTCACTCCTTTTATTATATTCAATACACAAGTTTCCTTTAGCCCCTTCATTCCATACAACTTGATTGTGAATAAGAATTTTCCCCTTCCCTTTTCTTTTCCCCCTATTTGATTTTTTTGGAACCCATGACTTCATAACTGTTAACTTTAAGGCAATCAACCTTTGAGTTTCTCATTAGACAGACTCCTGGTTGTCTTCTGTTACAGGCCCTGGGGCCAGAAAGACTTCCAACTCGTTTGGGTTTTCAAAAATGTTCTTCTTCCCTTCTTTGGAAATCATCATGCTTGCAGGGAAGATCAGTCTTGGCATCAGACCTATTTCTATCAGGACAGGGAAAAATTTAGACCACCTTAGCCTTAGATCATCACCATTCTTTGGTTGAACATCAGCTTTTGCTTTATGCGAGCCTGCCTTAATATCTGTTACTTCCGTTGAAAGGCTGAATTTTGCAATAATACGGCGAGGGGGGGCAGTGTTATCCACTCTGGGGCGCCCCACTCTGTGAGCTCTATCCATACATGCCACGTGGAACTGCTCCTGATCTGGAAAGTTCTCCTTTAACAGGGAAATAATCAGCTCACTTGCATCCTCTGCGGGGGGCAGAGGGGTGGGGGGGCCACCCCCGACTCAGGGATTCCATTGAAGCTCAGATTTCCTCTGCGCAAACTATTTTCCAGGTCCTTGCATTTTTCCTTTAATATTTCAGTCACTTTCTTGAGATCAGCAAGCTGTTGATTTGCTTCAAGGGCCTGATCTTCCACTGCGGAGATCCTACCCTCTGCAACCTCCATCCTCCTAGCAAAACATTCCAGCTTTTTGTTTCCTTCATCGACTGAGGACTTCAGTCTCTTCATATCTCCCCTTATTTCTTTTCTCATCTGACCAATCAGTCTATGCAGGGACTTGCCTGTTTCGCCGTCCTCACTGGAGTCAGATGAAATTGACCCCTGGTCAGTTTCGCGCTCTTTCTCCGCCATGCTTGTATCGCCGCTCTGCCTGTCAGCTCCTCCAGGCCGCGCCACCGAGTTCCTTCAGCAGAATCTTTCTAGCCCGTTCTCCTGTGAGATTTTTTGGTGATTCTTGTTCTTTCCAGCCATTGCTAGACAGCACAATCAGTTTGGAGTCAATTTTTATGCTTGGGATAGTTTCTGGGGGCGCAGTTTGGAGCTTGGGGTATGGAGCTTTGGCAATCCCCAGCTAGCCGCTGTCGCACATGTGCAGATCCCCCATCCCCCTTTTTCCAAACTAGTGACCCCTTCCCTGAACTAGTGACCCCTTCTAAGCCAGATCCATGCCTCATTCCTACCTCCCCAAGCAAACAACCTTCCCACAAAACCAGCTGTTTTCTCCTCCCTACCCCAAACCAGTATCCCTCTTTTTAAATTGGTAACAGACATAGCAGTGTTAACTATTTTTTTCTTTACTTACAGGTCTTTCAATTTTTTTGTGGGGGATGGAGGGGGATCTGTATTTTGTTTGGACCATCTGTGAATACTTTTAATTGTCATTTTCAAATGAAGCTTTCCTGAACATTTTAACTTTGGGCCAAAATAAAATAGGGGAAAAATTAATAAAACTGGAAATGCTGAGATAAATTTTTTTGGGTTGGGTGTGTGTTTCTGTACATAACAGGTTAACTTTGTCATGGGCAATATTATCCGCTTTGCCTCCTTGAATCAATATTGCTCCAGCCATAGAACATGTAGATAAAGTCCCTCTGCACTACACATTCAAGGGCGCTTCCCCACTATGGAAATATAATGTTCAAAGCTGAGATATATTCATTGGGAAAAAACATCATTCATGCCAATTTTTAGTTCTCAAGAAAAGCACTTTTCTTTTGAAAAGCATTTTATGGAAATATTTCACCCAGATCATAGAAATGAGAGGAAGTTAGCTTATCTTCAGAGGGCCCAAATAATCTCCTTTATTAATCTGCTCAAACCTTCTGTCTTTCTCCTTCTTTGCACAGGTACAAAACAAGACGCTGAGGTGGAAATGTCCAATGAAAGCATCATCACCGAGTTCTTGCTCTTGGGATTCTCTGATAATCGGGAGTTGCAGATCTCGTACTTTGTGGGGTTTCTAGTGACTTATCTGGCAGCTTTGATAGGGAACCTGCTTATCTTCATACTCATTGCCTTCAATCATCACCTTCACACCCCCATGTATTTCTATCTCATGAATTTATCCATTACTGATCTTGGCTCCATCTCCATCACCATCCCCAAAGCCATGGCCATTTCCCTGATGGACAACAGACTGATTTCCTATTCTGGATGTGTCGCTCAAGTGTTTCTAATGTTTTTATTTATGGGACTGGACTTCTTTATCCTCACTGTCATGGGGCTGTCTCTTATACACATCTAGATGTGTATAAGAGACAGGGCTTTAGGCTCAAGCTGCCTTTTTTGCATAATTGTTTCTTATATAAAGATCTTCCGAGCAGTGCTAAGGATCCCATCAGTGAAGGGAAGGCAAAAAGCCTTCTCTACTTGCCTGCCTCACCTCATTGTCGTATCCTTGCTCATATGCACTGGCATCTTTGTCTACGTGAAGTCTCCTTCCAGCTCCCCATCAGATTTGGATGTGCTGGTTTCTATGATCTATACTGCGGTGCCTCAAGTGATGAATCCAATAATTTACAGCATGAGGAACAAGGAGATCAAAGCTGCTCTGTGGAAACTGATTAGGTGGTGTTTTTCTTCCAACAATAAATTGTCTCTGCTTCATCTATAAACTTGGTTTCAGTCTCTGATTATTATGAAAGTAGTTAAGTTATAGAGATAAATGTCTCCACTAGAACACAGCAAGTAATAATTGGCATGAATACATTTCAAAATAAAAGGCATGTCTACAAGGCCTCCACAAGCTACACAGCACCAGTAAGGGCAGTTCAGGGACAATGAGGTGGCAGGTCCAAGCAGGAGAGAGCTGCAAATCCCAGTCCCACCGTTGCAAGGTGACGGTGGGTACCATATTCATTCAATACAGGAGGGGGGCCAACTGGGGTACTGCCACAGCCCATTAAAAGAGGTATCTTCCCCTCCGTTGCCTAGACTCGGGTGGAATGGGGTGTGGGCTCCATGGCCTGTGTAGCAAGTGCATGTCCAGAACTCCATGACCTGTGTAGCAACCCATGTCTGGAGATGGGTTATGATGTGCATGCTCCTGTCCGCTCTAGAATTGGGGGTTTCAGGCTGCACGTGTCTGGAACTCGGCAAGGAGATGTTGCTCCCTGTGGTGCCATGTGATAGATGGGGTGGCGGAGCCTCCTCTTTTGGAGGGGGGTACGCAGATGTGGAAGTGCCAATGGGCGGTCACCTTATGCAAGTCATGGGGGGAAAGATACAGAGGGGAAGATATGTTGATTTATTCTCCATCCTATTTACTGACCCCATACATGACCCCAGTACCAAAGAAGAGGGCAAGGACAAGGAGGGGTTCAAGAGACCCAAAGCAGTCCGTAATTGGTCCAATTCATCAGCAGCATACTCCATCTGGTTGGGAGTTATGTTGCAAATTTTCCCGCTACGAGCTGTGAAGCTGGTGAAGTACCAGGACATAGTCTGGCATGCTTTTGACACCGGCCATACAGCGGCTTTGCTTTGCTATGATGAGGCCTTTAGGAAGCGAACAGCAACAGCCCCTGGTTTGAAATGGGATAGGTATGTACCTGAATTATGGCTGGAGTATATGAATAGCGTGTCCAGGGCCCCTCGTGCCAATAGTGGGCATGCATTAATAAAAGGGGGATTTTCACCCATGAATGATCCCTTTTGGGCTGAGGGGCGGTGGGTGGTGGCAAAGACTCCCACCTGTTGGGAATGTAATGGCTTGTGGAGTTGTACTCGATCCATTTGTCATTTTTGACACGTTTGCTCACACTTCACCGTAAACCATTCAGTGGCCCATTGCAGCCGTGTCCGGCAGGTTGGAAGCCGAAACAAGCAGCCCGATGCCCCTCCCACAAACTGAGGGGGGGACCTGTGAAATAATGGTGAGGGCACTTCACGATTGCCCTTATCGCAAAGCAGTGGACTATGTGACAAAAGGTTTCAGGGAAGATTTCAGAATACCAGTGAGTGGATTGAGGGTGCAGCAGTGGGTAAGAAATTAAACATCTGTGGCAGGTATGGAGGTATCAGTTCTACTCAAGCTCCAAAAAGAGATCAGGGAGGGACGGGTAGCAGGCCCATTTTCAGTCCTCCCAATGGAAAGCTTACATGTTTCCCCCCATAGGTATTGTATCAAAAAAGACACCTGGCGAATTTTGACTGATACACCATTTGTCTCACCCAAAAGGGAGATCAGTCAACGACGCCATTCTGGAAGAAGTGTGCTCAGTTCGGTATGCGTCATTTAATATGGCAGTCAAACTCGCTAAGGGTTGTGGAGCATCTGAATTGCTAGCGAAATATGATATATAAGATCAGCTTTTCGTCTGCTGCCTGTTCACCCAGACTATTTGGACCTATTGGGCTTCCTGTTTCAAGGGAAATTTTACTATGATAAAGCAATGCCAATGGGGTGCTCGATATTGTATGCCGCCTTTGAGAAATTCAGCTCACTATTAGACAGGTTGGTCAAACAGCGCACACAGTCAAGCAACCTCCTTCATTATATGGATGATGTTTTGTTTGGGGGCAGAGCTGGCACCGATGATTGTGGTTACCTACTGTGTACATTTCAAAGTCTAGCACAGAAGCTAAGAGTTCTCCTTGCTCAGAAAAGAGTGTAGGTTCTACCATGACCTTGTCATTTCTGGGCATTGAAATGGACACCGTACAGGGTTTGTCTTGGTTGCCCAAGGAAAAAAATAAACACCTTGCAGGAATCTGTGGCAGCAGCCATTATGGCCAGCAAGCTTACAGTAACAGCTGCAGTCCCTACTGGGATCACTGAACTTCGCTTGTAGAGTGGTAACACCTGGAAGGGTTGGTGACTGTTGTTGGTCTGAGTGTTGGAGTGTTTGTTTAAAAAAAATAAAATAATGAAGACTGTTGTCTTAATTAAACACCTAGGGGCCAACGTGGTGCTCCCGGAGCCAGTGGTGGTGGAGGAGGAGGAAGATGTCGCTGCCCCAGCCCCTGGACATTCGGTGGTGGTGGATGGCTCCTCTGATGAGGAGCAAGCGGTGGGCACAGGAGGTGCTGCCAGGTTTGTAATTTTTTTTTCTTTGAGAAAAACAAAGGCTCTATCCATTAGAGAGAGCTCACTGGCGTGCGGGTGGGTGCAAGGGTGGTGGGCATCACTCAGGCACAAACAGTGGGCATCAGCGGGTAGCAGCAGACCAAATGACTGAACCCGAACCACAATCTGTTCGCACATCCCTATAACTGACCAAGCCTCTCACCACCCAGAAAAACTCCACTGGATCCTATTTTGCTGATGATATGATGGCAGAAAAGAAATTCTTCTTTTGTGGCACACACAGCCATGACATAGTCACTTAAATATGCTCCATGATGCAATTGGTCATCTTCAGTCTGAGTCCAATGCCACTGACACTCTACCTGCCCTCATGCTTCAGCCGTTCCAGGTCCTCCATAAACTGCTGCAGTGCAGGTAGCAGATTCCTGTGAGTCACTGTATCTACGACCTTCTCCAAAGAATATTCCATAAGGCAATGAGGTCATTAATTGTGCAGTCATCAAAGTCAAAGGGTAAATCCCCAAGAGCATTCCAGAACATGGATGGTTCCATAGTTTTCTTGCAGCAGACCAACCTAACAGCCCCTGCACCCTGCAGGGGGCAAAGGTGCACTGAGACGGACGCCTTCTGGAGGTAATGGTCAGACCATGGCAAGGGATAAATAGCTACACCCCCAATCATAGAAGGCCAGTGTTAAGCACCAAGTCCAGAGTGTTCCCTCCTCTGAGGTGTTGGGCCATATATAACCTGGGATAGGCCCATGGTTGCCATGGTGGTCATGAACTCCTGCTTGAACCAATAAAGACTGGCATCGGTGTGGATATTGAAATCCCCCAAAACAATAGGTTTGGAGGATCTCAAGACCACCTCAGACACCAGTTCAGTTAGAGAGGCTGCCATACAGTAAGGTGCATGGTATACCAACAGCACCTCCAATCTGTCCCCAGTGAAGGACGTCAACACCAGGCACCGGCTGCACTGGAGACCTCCAGACCTCCTGACAAACTGAGTGTTAGGGAAGGCAATGGGTGCTAACAGAGATCCAAATGTGATACCCATCTCGCCCTGTGGAAGAAAAGACATCCCACAGCAGTGGGTAAACCCCACAGAGAGGAAGAGAGAGCTGGAAGGGTGGGGGAGTGGGTGATGTGTCGTTGCTCGGCCTCATTCCTGATGTTACCGTGCGCCCCCACAATGATGGACACCCATGACTGCCTATTACATGCAGCCATGTCTCACCGCCATGGCAACCTCTCGGACACTGGTAGGAGTCACATACATTCCCGCCCAGCTTGGCCACTCTGCCCCAGCCAGGATGGGTTATTTCCCACCGGGCTTCTATCTGGGCAGTGTTTGAACCACAATGACATCTTACAGGCCTGGAGCAAATGTTGCACCAGCACAGTGGCCCAACCAGGGTGAACTGGGCACAGATGGGCCAGTGTTCTGTCTATTTTTACCCATTGTGTTGGGACAAATATGTTCTGTTCTAGCTCTGGTCAAGAAGCTGGGATTAATGACTAGGGTCAAAGGGCTGGGAATTATGACTCACTGATCCAATACTTCTGTTTAGGAATGTAGTGGAACATAGTGCAGTAGAGGAGAAGTGTTTTGGAGTACAGCTAGAATGAGGACCATAAAGAATTGGTAAAGCCATCAATTAAAGGACCAGTATAATGTAAAGACTAAGTGTGCAATACATGGGCAAGGGGGAGACCCCAGGTCTAGTCTTGCCTCACCCAGGAACTCACTGTACGATTTTGGGCATGTCACACCATTCTCTCAGCCTAACCTACTTCACAGGGTTTTTGTCAGGATTAACAGTAGTGCTGAATTGTTGTATGTAAAGTGCTCCAAGTGCCATGGCAAGGGGGCATTATATAAAGATTATTTTTATTATAACCCAGACCAAAATTTGCATTTCTGGTAATAACTTAGCCTGAAAAAGGGGAATTCCCATAAAAATCCCGATTCATGATAGTGGGCATTTTTAGACACGCGTTAAAGTTCTGGATGTTTCAATTTTCTGGGTTTACAAGTCCACAAGTAAGTTCCGGATTAATTGTTCACACACACACTGCCCTGAGGCAGTTCCTGGATGCATTCTTCACACAAACACTGCCCTGAGGCAGCCTAGCTGTAACTATGACAGGCTGCCATGGAAACCAAGGGACCACAGCTGCCTGGAGCAAAGCAGTTTACCAGGAGAATGTTTTACACACAAAAGTTCTGGGATAAGCTTCGCGCAGAAGTTCAAAGATCCAGATGTTTAAGATCTCGATGAGTGATGTAGACACAGAGAAAGTTCTGGATGTTGCAGCAAACATCCAGGAAAAATGTGTGTTTAAAAACACCCAGTGTATTGGTTGAATTAAGAACCTCTCAGTACTCGACAATGTCTTGAATGACATTTCATTTAATTAATTGTTTTTTGATTAAATTTTATCATTTATATTTCATTGATTTGGGCACAAAGGGGGGAGGATAAGGGGTGTTCTATTCACACAGTGATTGGTTCAGAAATATGGTACAATGAACAGACAGAAACCTGGAAGTAGAAAATTACCTTCAGTAATATGTTAATCGGTAAATGAATGGTAAGTAGTATACAGAAAGTCAGTAAATCAAGATTGGATCAGGTGGTATTGAGAGAATCAAGAAATTGCATTGGAATTGGGTTCGCAAGATAGAGAAATTATTCATGAGTAAGAGTTTAGTAGTTTCTGTCTCAGGGTGGCTGATCAGCTAACGCTCAGACTCTTCACATTCCCTGTCTTAATGATCAGTCAGTCAGCATACAGAGAACTAATTGATGATGATGATGATGATGATGATGATGATGATGA